>CM060242.1:39186997-39237025 GCA_030555515.1 Acutogordius australiensis | reverse complement strand
TTTTTTGCAGTTTAAAAAAAAACTAGTTTTTAATTTAATAGCTCTCGTAGACAATCATGACTCCTCTATTTTTATTTCTAATTTGACTTAAAATGAGATAATTGAAGCATGCCGGCAATCTTTTGATTTAAAAATCTGCTTAACGTTTAGTTGATTAAAATTTGTAAACCTAAAAACAATAATTAATTGAATTGTTGCTGGAGAACTAATATATATAACAAAGAAAATATATATAATATAAAACAGCTAAACCATTAATTTTATATATATTAATTACAATTTATATTAGCAAAAAAAATTTTGGGCTTAGGTAAAATGAATTTGGAAGAGACTGATAAAATTACGACATAGATTAAAAAAGCTGTTGATATTTTCATCGAAATAAAAATAAATGGCCTTATATGATAGTCCTCATCTTTTGAAAAAGTTTGTTGATCGTTAACATACTTGATAAAAATTCGCCAGATTGGGTATTGGTGAACGGGCCATTCCAGCTGATATCGAGTTTCGTCTTTGGTTAATGTAAATTTTATTCGATCTAGTAAAAATAGAATTTTATATACATGTAAAAATCCAAAAAATTAATTTAAAATTATGAAAATACAAAAATGTTGTTTTATTTATCTCTTTCTTTATATACTATTAAATTTTTTTAGGTCAGAAAAACATAAATTTGAGAGGACAAATTTTTTTTCAAATTAATTCGTTTGTCAATTTCACTTCTTTTGAAATTTGAAGAAAAAATATTATGTCTAGCTGATAATATTTTAATATCTATTATCTGGTAACTAAAAACTCAAAAAATTTACATATGTTTTCAATCTTGAATACGCATTTGCATTTAATATCAAACTTTACAAAAAAAAATGGTTAAACTTTGAAAGTTATAAAGGCTAAATCTAAATAGAAAGAACAGATTATCAGGATGTTATGCAATAAGTTGAAAAAAAAATAAATTAGAATTTTTGACCAACGGTATAGGGCGAAACATTAAAAGATAGATGATAGTTGACAGTTTTTAACCCACATTTAGTTAAAATTTTTTAAATTATAAAATCAACTTAAACAAAACTCTCATTTAGGTCAACAACAACTCGCCCGCCTCGCCATCATCTTTTAGAACTAGCACGATATGTAATTAATAGTAAGAATTAGTATATTTGACGCACATTTTTTCTCTATTGTGCCAAATTATTTTGCTGTCAAAAAATTTTAAGCTTCATTTCAGATTTCAAATTTTAGAGTTCTAATTTCTTATATGAAAGGTTGAGCTATTATCCTGGCAAAGTTTTTAAACTTGGCCCTCATATATGGCTTATAAAAGATGCCGTTTTGTTTTCCAACTTTGAAATCTTTATTTAAATCAAAAAAAATAAAAAAGTCTATATACAGGTTTTGCTTAATTTTTTCAAACATTCTAAAATAAACCTATCTCTATAAATTTATCCATCATCCTTTTTTTTCTCACCTTTTTCAAAAATCCATGATATAAAATGAGTCTGAAAACATTTTCTCCTTTTAACGATTATTCTTTGCGAAACGTTTTAAAATCGAAATAAAAAAAGAGGCTTATATGGCAACATACCAGAAAGGTTTTTTAGGCCCTTAGTACCTTTTTTTTGGGTGAAGAGCATTGAAAATGCTATGCGGCGACATTCATAACCCCTAGGGTCAATAGAATTAAGCGCGTCTCTCCGCCAATCCCATAATATCCATCAAAATAACTCCACACTCTCCGGAATATTATAGCATGCAGGCTTTTCAACTCTGGCAAAAGTCGAAGGCCAAAGTCATTCACCTGCTAAAACAATGCCCCCCTTGCCCTACGTCTCTTGAAAGAGACGGCATACCCGTACCTTAAACCACCTACAACCTGTTCAATCCTAAACGCCGCCAATCTTTAGTAAGTAGATTAAACTCATATTTATTTTGCATTCATTAAAAGATAGATGATTACAGAAACAAATGTATTTGCATCATTGCCTTGGCACCACACGCGCTACTTAAATAAATTCTTGTTGTTTTACATTTTGCATGAAGACAAAGCATTTACATGGTACGGCTTAAAGTATGCAATCATCAAAACAACTTTTTTGACAAAATAATTTGGAAATTCTACTTGATGCCACTTTTTTTTGCAATATTCAAAATAGCAAATTTAGGGCAATTTAAATAGCATTTTGGAAGAGGAATTAAGATTTTAAATAACTTTGTTTTAAATAATTTACTATTTCCATTTTAGGGAGGGATTTATGTTAAAGATTTGTCAATTTTACCTTTACGACAGGTCCTGCAAAATAAAATAATATTTAACAAGCCAATGATAGGTTTTTAGGCCTTAGCTCTCAGAAAAATGGATGACGGCTTTAGGTTCTTTAGTGGTGTCACCTTCTAATACTAAACAGGCTCTAAGTTTCTTAATTCATATCTAAATTACAACGATATTTACTCACAACGTCTGACTAATGATAAAGTATAACACATATATAAGTTTTTTTAAAAATTACATTTATTTTAATCATTTTAAAAGGTGTTTGATTTAAATTGCGCCAAACTAAAGTTTAAAAAATAATTTTTGATTGTTAAATATTACCTGATTGACCAATCGTCGATTGCCAGTAGGAGGAGAACAAAAATATTGCCACGATAGGTAGAATTTTAGCCATGATAATAAATTTTCAAATATAACAAACTTCAATTCCTAATTGTTATATAGTATATGATACATAATGGCAGCCTTTAAAATTTGATTCAAAATATTCCTTTAACATACTATTGAATATGAGTTTTAATTGCATCACAAACTATGCTCAATTTTGCTTTTTGCTTAAATATCCGTTAGTTAATCCGATTTGGATCAACATAGAAAAGCAAAAAAACAAGAAAATTTTTGCTTTGAAACATATATACATGTTTTGGCCACTTTTACCAAAGCAAACAAACATTTGTGAATAGTTTCTTATGCCATAGGAAAAATTTAGCGGCTGAAAACGCTATAATGAAATAAACTGGGTAACTACCCAGTTTTATCATTAAAATAAAGAGCATTATATGAGAAAAGTAAGAAAAAAAACCTAAAATGCAATTAATTGACCAATTTACAGTTCATATAATTAAAGGTTAAACTCTTTTAAAATTTTATTTAAAAAAAAAACAGTATATTTTAGTTTATACCGGGCTTATCATACCTTTATTACTTTTAATGTCAGTTCAAAAAATAATTAAATGTTTTTAATGTTTTAACCGTGACGAGTACAGCGGTTTTAACGAAGAATATAATGAAAGTGGTTTTTTAGCAGGTAAACTCCTAACTCTGCATGAACCGTTTAGGAAATTCAAAAATTAGTTAAAGAAATTCATATTTTAGGCAGAGCTGGGAAAAAACCCATATTTGGGTCAAACCCATTTTTTTTATTTTCTAAAATTTAAAAAAAATAAAGGGTTTCAGCTTTAATTAAGAAAATATTTATAAAGTTTAAGATATTTTGCTTATATTTTGTATCTATTAATAGTTGATTTTTTTAATCTATCATAAAATTTTTGAAAAACAAAAATTTGAGTTTAGCCAAAAAATGGGTTTTTTCCCAGCTCTGATTTTAGGACTATTCGTTTACTTAATAATTCGTTTGTTCGTTTAAGATATCACTTATGTATTAAATAATCTTAAACCTTATAAGCCTAGCATTGGGATCTAGGGAAAAGTTTATAGACAACCTGACTATAATTCATATTTTCATATATATACTCTTCATTACCGTAAGACAACGTTCAAAATAAAGGTTTTTTATAGGGTAAAAAAATGTGATTTATATTTTATATATTTATTTGCTTTTAATAGATTTTTATCTTTCCTCAGTTACAAGCTTGTTTTCACAAATTTTTTGGAACATTTATTAACAATTTTGTAGCTCATCTTCTTCTGGTTTAGTATTAGCAGTTTGTGACATTCTCGGCCTATTGAGGACTTACGGCACATTGTTTTACACAAGTCGACATATTTTTGAGAGTTATTAACTATCTACAGAGATCAAACCTTCCAACTTGAGGATGAATCCGTTTACAGTTTTTTTTCATATTTTGATAGTCAGCTCTAAACATTAAAAACTTAGAAAAATGTCGAAAAAAACAAAAAAAAATTAAAAACAAAAACAAATCAATTTTTATCGCATGTTTACAACTTAAGTGTTAAATTCAAACTCCAAATAATATTTTTAATAAAAGCCGATAATAAACCAATTATTCTGTATTAACTAATTAAATGGTGTTGTAATACTATAATATTTATTTCTTCATTAAAGAGATAATAAATAAAGTATTTAGTTAAAAAAAAAATTTTAAACTTTTTAGGGCATTTTTGAAGTCGCAAAATTATAATGAAAAAAAATATTTTTTTTGATTTGGGCAAATAAAAAGAGCCTTAGGTGGAAATGAAATTATACAGGATAGGGCCATATGGGGGTGTATGCTTTTATGTTTGACTTTGATATTTGTCAACCTCTATTATAAATCTTTAAAAGGCTTGTATTTGTGTTTAATTTATGGTAAAATAATTTAAATCTTCTTTTTTATTGATCAAATTGTTTACATGTAGATCATAATATTAACCATTATTAACATTGGCGTTCCGAAAAGGCAGCGATAAATCGGGTGTGCCCACAAAATTCCTTTCTCCAGCCCTCCCGCTAAAGGATTCACGTCGCGTTTAGAATTACAATGCAACGATAAAAACATGATTGAAAGGTAATTTTTATATTTTTTTTATATAATTGATTATAATTATATAAACTAATGTCCTGCAGGAATATGCCGAGTTGTTTCATACCGTACCATGTGCTCGTTACTCTGGTTAGCAAACCCAGTGAGGACAATGTGATAGTGTCCAGGTAAATAAGAATCGATTGGATGTGGGGACACAAATCTTGAAATTTCGTTAAAAACCTAATGAGATGCAAAAAAATAAAAATCATAACTTTGAATTTTCTTGAAATAAAAGTTAAAAAGACAATAAAAAAATTTCTTAAACCATTTTTTTTTAAAAAGTAGTATCGATATAACAATCGTAATTTAACATTACATTTAACTGAATTATTCTTGATTTGAATAATTGAGAAATAAAAAAATATGTTTTGTTTCCTAATTATTAATCGCAAAGACTAAAATATAATAAATAACAAATATTTTTATAAAATCACAATTTGTTTTTTAAAATGAAACATAAAGAACATTTTTGTTTTTGTGATTTCTTTATAGTTAATTTTTAGGCCAACAACAAACATTAATCATTTGTCAAAAAAATAGAACAAATAATCCCAAAATAAAAAAAATTAGATATATATAATCATCTGAGTGTTGAAATTAAAATTTAAATTATGTTTTTCATGTATGTGAGGTGCCAACTATTTCTTATAATCTAAGTATTAGAGCTTTAATTATTTATACAATACATTATACCAAAAAACTAAATTTAACTATCATTTATGTAGAATAGTTTTTTTTCAATATTCTTAAAATCACAAGGCATTTGATTTTACTAAACACGTCCATTTATTCATATAAAAAATACGATAGGCCCATTGGTGACACTAGAAAGAAACAATAGTTGAACAGCTCATTCTTTTTGCGTTTTAGAGTTTAAACTTACTTCCATGACCTGTTTATTTTTCGAAAATTATTGAACTTCAATTTTTTAATATCTTCAGTATTTTTTTTATTTTCCTAAAAGTATAAACTTAGACGTTTTGTGTTTCTGACTCTACTGGACAACAAAAAAAATAAACGATTTTTACAACAAGATAATAAATATCTTGTGAAAACTAATTTCAATTATTTAAAATAGTATAAAAACAGGAACAAAATGCGTTAATTCGGTTACCTCATAGTCCTCATTTCTTGGAAAATTTCCTAGATCATCAGTATACCTAACACGAATCCGCCAAATTGGGTAATGGTGAACGGGCCAACTAAGCTGATATCGCGCTGGGTTTTCGATTAACGTAACATTTATCTGATCTAATATAAATTTTATAAAGCAAAAAATATAAACACACGAAAAAGAAAATGATTTATTTGCTGTGATTTGACTTAAAAAATCGTTTCGCTACCTGATTGAGGGCAAAAAGTTTTTTGACCTTAGACGCATATTAAAGTTGATATTACAAATTTATCGGCGCTTGTTCCTTATTCGCTGTATAGTTAAAGAATTCAAAATACGAATAAGGTGTAGAGTAAAATTATTACTGTTTTGACCAATATATTAGCAAAACTCTATGTTTTTTTTTGATTATAACTTAAAAAATAGTAAATTTCAGTCAAGAATATATATATAAAAATTCAGGGCCCGGAATTTAAAAGGATTTGTTTTATAGAAAAAAGAGCATTTAAATTTAAAAAAAATATACAATTCGGATATTTTTGAAATATTTTTTATGTAACTTGTATTTTAAAGGAAAAAAAAATTGTTAATAATTTTACTCAATTGTCCATTCGTTTGAACACAATAGGAGGCAAACAAAAATAATCCCAATATGTGTAGAATTTTAACCATCTTTTCTTGAAAGGTAAATCAAAATTTTTTAAGTATAAACATTTAAATGTGCCGATTTTATATAGAAAGAGATGCTGGACCTATGTATAGAAAATCACGATCTGGCAAAATTTTATAAATAATATATTATTGTTTTTTGCATGGTATATGTATAATCTATTTTAGTTTGGATTGGTAAATAATATATCCGGTAAATTTAAAATCCGTCAAATCCTATTAGGCTCAACATAAAAAATAGTTTAAAAAACAAGAAAATTTTGTCTTGATATAAACATGTTTTTACCATATGCCAAAGCAAATATCAATAAATATTCTATTGCCACAGGGAAGGAAAAACTCTCGTGGTCAAGCTTCTTTTAAATAAATTTGAAATTTTAAAATTAAATTGTTTTGCTTTTAAACATAATAAATTTGATTTTTAAGAGTTTTGTAGTTTTTATAAAAATAAAAAGACGTTGAAAAAAACAATAAAAGTTAGATTTTAAAGGTTTTAGTTAAACTCTATATTTAACAAACTCAAATAACTTTTATCCATCAAACATGATAGTATTGCTATTAACCAGGGCTGGGAAAACAATGTGCCAAAAAACTTTGGCTCATTTTTTTCCCTAAAACATAAAAAAAGAAAGGGAGGCAAAAATAAAGGGCAAAAATAAAAATTTAAAAAAAGCCCTTACTAAGAAAAGGGGCAAAAAAAACCCACAAAAAGTGGCTCTTAAAAAGAGCCGCAAAAAACCCATTTTATTTTTCTTTATAATAATTTCAAAAAATTTTGATGGGTGGGTTATTTTTTCTTAAAGCTCCTAGGAGTTTTTTTAAGAAAAGGGGCTTTTTTTAAACATGCCCCTTTTCTTTAAGCAATAAAAGGGGCTTTTCTTTTGCCATGCCGACGAGTTTGTGGGCATTTGGAAAAAAAAACTCAAAAACTTGTTAAAAAAAAGCCCATTTATTTTTTTTTCCCAGCCCTGCTATTAACAAGTATATATTACAAACAAGGGCTCATTCCTAAAAAAATTATTGGAACCGGAACCAGCGAAAGGAACCGGAATCGTTTAAATTTTTGAGAGTGGTTCCAATCCATTATTTATATTATTTTGTTTTCATTTCCGTTAACAAATCCAAATCGATTCATAGAACCGACACCGTAAGCCGAAAATTGGAACCAGTTATTACTCGAAAGCAACGGTAACCGCTAAAAATTTTGGCGGCTTCCCTGAAAAAAACAAGGCAAAAGAGAATTTTACGGTTTGACTTGAAAGCTCTTTTTTACTTCACACCCAATCCATTCTAAATTTCTGTCCGGCACGGCTCGTTTTTTAGTTGGGCTGGCATGAAGTCCGTAGACTTTTGGATCTTATATCTATTACTTATATCCACAAATTTAACTATATTATTTATATTTTCTTTTAAATGTATTATTTTTCCTAATAAATGTCCATATAGGTAAAAAAAAATTTCTAAAAAAGGAGAAAGATTATAGTTTAGCCAAATTTTCGCCGGTTCTCTGAATCGTGCCGGGCCAATTCCTATTTGATTAAGGTTTAAAGCCTGTATTTATTGAAATTTTAAGAAATGCGGCCTCATATAGATATTATGTTAACGGACACACTTAATACCGAACTTAGGCGTTATGAACGTCATCTAGTAGCAATTTCAATGCTTCCACCACCAATAAAAATTATTGCTTTTTAAATATTTAAGCTTTGGTTGCAAAGAATTGAGCGAAATTGTTTGTTTGGGCCGTAATAAAATGTAATATTTAACTCGAACTACATTTATGGTTAGCACTAATAATATAATAAATCGAACTTAAAATAAATTAATACGAATGTATGCCAATCAAGGCCAAGTTAACCCACGATTGGTACTATGGGGTCCATACGGACCCCAGCATTATTTATATTTTGAATATCCTTAAACATATTACACTGGACAACAAAATTTGGACGACCCTAAGCATCATTTATGGCAACTATGGTTTTTGGTCAAGTTTTTGGCGCTGATCACGAATATTAAATTAGAATTTTAGCCAATGCCTCAGATTTAGTTATTCGGTGTCAAAGTTAAGATATTTCAATTTTTGGGGTATTTTGGGCTTATATATCAAAAAACCTATGGGTAGTAACAAAAGTTCAAAAATGTATTTAGATAACGGAAACATTCAAGATTAACTTAAGGCGTTTTAATTTTTTTATATAATTTTTTTTTATTTTTTTATTTTTATAAAATTAGTGGTTTTCGTCATAAAATCCGTTTTTTGATCCTAACAACCTGAAAGTAAATTACTATTAATTTTAGGTAATAACCTTTTTTAGATATGTTTTTCTGAATATGCCAATAGATGGAAAATTAATAGTTATAAAAATTTTTAAATTTTTTTTTGAACTTTGAACGCGGTTTAAAAAAAATTGGAGGCATTGGAAAAAATATCAAACCCGGGCTCGTTATCGCAAAAAATTCTCTACTACCCCCGAGAAATCGTTTATCTTGTTTTCCTGTTGTCCAGTGTTATATATTATTACTGGCCAATATTTTGTGACTTTTTCTTAAATATATAATAAACAAAACTAGTAATTGAAATTAGGTTTAAGACTAATAACAAAATTTATTTAGAATTTTGTTGAATTGGGGTGGTTATAGACCCCACATGGTAGTTTTCATTGTTACCATTATACTGCCTTATTGGATATTAACTTAATTTGCAATCTTATTTTTTAGTAACTTTTTTTAAATATTTTCATATATTTATATAAAACATTTATATAGTACATTAATGATAAAAATTTGTAAAATGTCTAAATTTTAGGGTGAATTATAGCCAAAAATAATTTTTTATTTCATAATTTTTTTTTCCATTAATTTTTCAAAAAATGTTTTACCCGACCTAAAAACAAGATTACATCAATAATATTGCTATATATAATTTATTGATATGAGTTATCTAATGTACAATATAAAAAATAAAAAATTTAATTTAATTTCTACTTTTTGTCAAAAAATTGAATTATTCAAAAATGATCTTAAGGAATATAAATCATAGGTAAAACTCTTGAGGTCTTAGAGATTTAAAAGGTCGAACCACTTTACAAAAGTCTCAGCCCATTCGGGTGTTAAGAATTATCATTAATGGTTAAACTGTTTCGTGAGAGGAGAAAATGCGGTCAAGTCAAAATGTATAAATTTTTTTAATAGTTATTGTTTCTAAACTAAAACATTCAAAACAAAGTAAATATAAATAATTTATTTTATTATATAAATTAAAATATTACATGCAAATTTCACAATTTGGCACAATATTACAGAAAATATGTTTATGATCTTAAACGTGGCCTAATATATATAAACATATTTAAATTGGTTTTGATTCGTTTGTTTTACAGAGCTCTGAAAGCATTATTGTACGACGACTAAATCCTCGAGATTTACCCCGTGGATGTTTGCCTGGAGGCTAGCAGCGTTTGCATACCCTCGTACTTTAATAAAATAACCTCCTTTTTCTAGGACTTTTCCCTCATCTGGAAAATTGTAAGAGGTAATTTGAGCATTAATCTAGAACCATAAAATAAATATTGTTATTCTATTTAATAAATCATCATAAATAAATAAATCAATTTGTCCATGGATTAAAAATCAATATGAAAAATTAAAATTTTTATAACCATAGCAGCAAAATTGTTTTAATTTTTTTCCTGAAAGAGTTTTTGTAAATCTGACTTAATTAAGAAAATATTCTTAATTTTTTCCGTACTTTCTAACTAAATGTTTTGTTTCCCATATTTATTACATTTATAATGGACATTTTTAATCAAGTTTGTTATTACTTTTATTTTTTTTAATCAATTTACTATTTTTAAATACAGAAAATGTGAATATATCCAAAAGTTTTACCACTCTGTCCCAAAGTACAACCGGGTTATCACTCGGGCGTTCACTACTCACGAAAGTTACTGTGATCCGCCAGATGGTATGGCCAACAAAGCTTGGCCAGCTCATATGGTATCGTAATCCATTCTTAACGACCTTCAAGCCACGTGGTGCTATATTTAAATCATTTTGTAAAATATACATAAAATACATCTTTGCCGTATATATTTAGATTTTAAGACACATGGAGAACAAAATATTCAATTCTATTGACTCCAGCAATTTTGGACGACGCCGAAAAATAACTTACCCCAAACAAAAAAATATTAAAAAAATAATTATTTGCCAAAAGCATATGGAGCATTTTATTACAGGCTTAAGGTAAAAATTTTATACCTGGTCCTCCAATAACCGAGTGACAGAACATCGAAAAAAGGAATAAGGCGGTTATCGTTTTCATCATTTCGTATAGAATTTGATTCAGAATAATTTTTAACTGCCTTTATATAATCCATGGGTGATATGATTCATAGTGTTTGAATATTTGTGTGGGAAAACATATTTTTTTAAGCGTAACCTCAAACCCTAAAAAACAAACTTGTTGATGCATTAAATATTTTTCATAATCCAACTAAATACCTACGTGTGAATTGACATTAAACCTTTTTGTAGGCCATCAATAAATACAAATTCAATGTTGTCAACATCCAAATTGACACATCTAATAGCTTAAATTTGCGTCATAATTTTATTTAATATGTTATAAACATGTCCAATGCTCGTCGTCGATTAAATAATACTGATATATGTATAACATTTTTGGGCTTAATAATTGTTTCAATCACAGTTTGATTTTAATATCAAGTTGACTCCTGGATTTATGCAAAAATTAAAAGAGCCAAAAGCTAGATATTGTAAAAAAAATTTGGGGTAGGATTTATTGGCTCTATATATGATTCAGTCTTTTTTAAATACCACCAACTGTCCTGTAAGGCATAAAATCAGCGAACAGAGAGAGGTGCCTAGTTTGTACTGCATGCAACTGATATTACAGCATATGACATTTTTAACCTATGTTATTTTTTTTACAGCCGCATGTTCACGGTTATTTAAATGCCTTAAAAATAAACGTATTTGTAATGTGGAAAAATCACAGTTGGTAACCGTGCCGAAATGCACAAAGGGTTATGATGGCCCCACTTAAAATAGAAAATATAGTTGGGCAAACGGGGCGTAGGCAATTTTTTCAAATTTATTTTCTGTTTTTATCTTCACAAAATTTAAAGAATATTAAATTAATTTGTTATCAAACGATATAAATTTATCTTTTACATTCTCAAGTTTCATTGAATGGTGAAGGAAAAAAAGTTTAGCTTGCAATAATTATCCCGGGCCTTATTTGTGAAATAAAAATCAAGTTTACAATCCTACCTCAAACTAATTCTAGCGTGGCACTGGCAGGTATGTGATCGGTCCGGATTAAACATGTTTCTATTTTCTAAAAAATTTTAGTTATTCTTAATTGAATTTTTATGTTTTTTTATAACACAGGTCAATAAATATCAATGTCAGAAACGAGATTGTTATGATTACATAAAAGAATGCAGCTCCATGATGGCCTAATCTCATATATACATTTTGTTTTTCTTAGTTTCTTTCGCCTTTGGCTCCCTAGATCCGTCTATAAGGAAAAATGGCCTTTATTGACCAAATTGATAGATCTAAGTAGACCCTAAGAAGAAAAAATATAAAAATCTACATTGCATATAAAAATTTCTGGAAACTTATATTTTAATCACAAATAATGAAAAATAAATTTTATTAATGTATCAAGCTCTTACATCGGCATTTAGATAATACAAAATATTTCGCGTTAAAACTTAAATACGACTTGATATTTTATCGGTTTTTAATAAAAATATTATTTAAAGTTAGAATTTAACAGTTTACCTTTTGTGCATATGCAAAAACAAAATTTCAATTTATTTATGTTTTTGAATCTTTTTTGTTTTTGACCTTTTTTCTAAAATTTTCAATGTTTATGCCTGACTAATTAAGTTTTTAGGAAAAACGGTAATTGGATTAAATATTTTCTAAGATGGGCAGGTTTGATCTCTGTAGTTGACTCATGTGTAATAAGTGTTACATTTGTAACTAATGCTAGCAACTTTTTGATAAATCATAAATTTATAAATAGAATTTGTTTTAAACGGTCTTATGTATAAGGCCATGAGTCCTATTTTCCATTTTTTCAAAAATTATATAAACGCTTAATTTAGGGTAATTTAGAAGCATTTTAATTAACGTGGCACCATTGATAGAAAGCGTGATGCTTCTAATCCATAAAAAAATAATATAAATATTACAAGACACTGCCTTATGTAGCATTTTTGCACAATGTATAGTGAAGGTTAACAAACTTTTTTACGGGAAAATCAAATTTTGTAGCCTAATTAGTTCAAAACCGAAGCTTGATTTAAATTGGCCAAATTCTAAATGATTTTATGGATCCATGTTAATATTTTGCCATTACTTTGTTTCAAGATGATAGTTAACCATATTTATATTATCGAAGTACATACAATTTTTATTATTTATACTTAGCCGCTTTCAATTTATTTCAAAGTTTTTTTAGCAAAATAAAAAAATAATTAAATGGTAATTTATGTACTATATTTTTCGTGCTTTGATAAATGTGTTATCTATTTTATAAAAATATGGTACAATTGCAATTTCTCCCTTACACAAAGTGGAAACGGCAGTTAGTCATGGAGCGAAAGACAGTATTTAATAGATTTTTATAAAAGATCTTAAGATTATTACTTTTTTGTCAAATTTTTTGTCAATATGTGGGATGCAAACTTATTTTCGTGCTAACAGTCACGTCGTCGAGATTTTTTAAACCACTGGTATCAAATGAATAATCGTTCAACTAAAAAAGGAGGAAACGCTATTTATTGACGCAATGTAAAACGTAAGTAGATGGCGTATTCAAAAAGATCAAAATAGAAACATCGAATTCACGAGGCTCTCGACCCAGTATATCGGGCCTAAAATTAAAATAAATTTTAGCCTACCACTTTTTAAATTCAGCCTTCGTTTTGAGTGAGAGAGCCTATTTTTTCAAACAGTTAAAGATCTAAAATAAATTAGTTTGACACATAGTTTTAATTAGTAATTTTATATACAAAAACTTTGAACTTTGCTAAACCTCACAGCTTATATGTAATTAGCCATAATGAAATAAATTTACCCATTCGTCAATGTGATTGGAACTTGAATTTCCTTAGTTTTTGCATATATATATATTTTTTGGAATAAACAACAACAACATATATTTTTTTTATTTAATAAAGATTTACTAACTTTACTTGAATAATATGTAGCCACAGCTCAAGAGAAAATTTTTTAGATGCCTAGTTTTTAAATGTTTATTGTTTTGACCACTCCTATCGGCCCCCTATCAAAATTTCTTTGCCAAAAATTAAGTTGATATTTTTAAAAAATATAATTACACTAACAATTATTTCAAAGCCGAAACGACGCAGTATTTGATTGACAACTCGCCCTGCCCCTCCAACTAATCCTAATTTATATTTATACAGAGGTGAGAAAAGGTCCAATTTGAAAAAAAATTCCTAGGAGCTTTAAGAAAAAATAACCCACTCATCAATATTATATAATTATGTTTTTGAGTTTTTTTGCTTCTTCTATCATTTTTTTCTTTTCAATGTTTATTTAATTTACAACGTTAGATTTAAAAATCAACTGGATTCAAAAATTGCTAAAATAACATGTTTGGCCTGGTAAGCTCGTAGCCTCAAGAAGTTTTTTACTTTTTGTAATCCTAATAAAAAGCTTTATTTTAGTTTTAATTTTTCTAAATTTTTTAATTCACAATTAGTTACTTTTGATGCAATACAGATCATGGACTTTGTGTATAAATAAGGCCTTATATGTCAAGACCACACAATTTTAATAACATGAAACTATTGGGAAGCTCAAACGATTTCTAAACTCACACGCAACAGTAGAAAAAATAAAAGAATAATTTTAATTATGAATTTTAAAAATTTGCATGTTTTATTTATTTTAACACTTCGAACTAATGGATTACATTCCAGCCTTATCCGCAAAAAGCTGATGACCGATGCCTTGTTAATGCATTTTTTTAATAGTGTATAGCTTTAATCACATTGTTTAAATTAGTATACCTAGGTTTACCTTTATATGTCTTAAAAACCCTGAAAAACCCTAATATAGTTTTTTCGCAATGTGCATTAACGCTTTAATAAAATCAGGTAACGCGGTCAGTTAGGTCTATGAATAAAAACAATTTGGTTAAAAGTTTAACCTGACTAACTAAATTTGATTAGGAAAAACGGTAAATGGTTCTGATATTCCCTAAGATGGCAAATTTGATCTCTGTAGTTACTCATAACTCTCAAAAAATTGTTGACCTGTGAAATTAGTGGTTTTCGTCATAAAATCCGTTTTTTGATCCTAAATAACTTGAAAGTAAATAGCTATTAATTTTAGGTAATAACCTTTTATAGATATGTTTTTTATAAGGAATCTGAATATGCCAATAGATTTTTTGAAACATTAATAGTTATAGAAATTTTGTAAAATTTTTTTTGAACTTACGCGGTTTAAAAAAATTGTAGGTATTGTAAAAACTCGAGGTCGCAGCGTCTGACAATATCGTCAAAATTAACATTTTTATATATGAATGGACCCAAGAAGCCGAAGAAAAAACTAAAACTGCATGCAAATGATGGCTTTTAGATGAAATTAATTTATCTGACATTAATATTTTGTTGACCTGTGTAATCTAGGTAAGAAAACCAAACATTTAATTTTTATTAGTATTTTGAGGTACTTATCTGTGGTAGATGGGACAATAAACTACCCCAAAACCACCTTGGGTGATGACATTAAAATAACAAGTAATGGTCGATATTTTTTGAAACGTGACCAAAAATTAAAAGAGTCAGTATTTTTTACATACATAATATTGAACTTATAGAATAAAAAAATTGTTATGAAGGGGCTGATTGTAAGTTAGTTCGTTAAACACTCCAAAAATGAGCGTTTTTTTTGCACTTTTATAAAATTTGGAACTCATAAGGCCAAAAAGTCATTATTTTTTCGAGAACATAAAGTCATATAAAGTACTATAGATATTAGTTCGAGAAATATTTTTTAAAGTTACAATCAAAGTGAGTTTTTATTTTCGTAAAATTTTACAAATTTTCATAAATACATTCTTTTAGAATATTTTTTAATTCAGAGAGCATTTTATATGCATAAATTTTGACAACTTTTTAAAAATTTGCGTTTTATATTACAAAATAAAATTTTTAAAAATTTTAAAAATTTCACAAAAAAAACTTAATTTGCATTATTTTTTTAATTAAACTTAGTAAGTCAGCCATTAACATTAAAAATGTTAGGAAAAACGTAAAATAAAGCAAAATATAATCAAAAACAAATATTTAAAATTTTTTGCCTATTTTTTTAACAGCTAAATGAAATACAAACTTTAAATTAAAAAAAACTGATAAATATATTGTGCCGGATTTAAATTTGGGCGTGGAATAATCTAAATGCAGTGTAAAAACTTGATATATTGTAAAAAAAATTTTTTTATTGTTGGAGATGTTAAATGTAAGTTACAAGGGTTTTCCTATGAAAATATGATTTCTGCATTTTTTCTTTTTAAGGTGTTTTCGAGGTCACAAAATCTCTCAATTTGGTAGAATTATTCTGATATAAACCGATGAGCCTGGAAGAAACTACGAAAAATACGTGAGATGAAGCCATCATGAGGATGTATGCTTATGTGTTTTCATAAACTTTTTTTCTGACATTGATATTTGTGAACCTTAGATAATTATCACAAAATGCCTAATTATATTTTACGCAAGTCGACAAAAATACATGAGTAAAAAAACAATTATGTTAGAAAATAAAATCCTCGTTATGGTCTTATCTCATATATGCGAAGTTTTTTTTAAGCTCCGGATATTTCTTAGATATGAATTGGAAAATTAAGTTGCCAGATTTGACCTTAAAAGATTCCATTTCATCAGTATTTAAAATATATTATATTTCGTATCCCGTTTTAAATAAAACACAATATATAATAATGGGTTAGCAATAAAATCATTAGTTGAAGTTTGTTAGCCGTTTAACTGCTTTATAGAAAAATAATTTTCTACATTATTTTTTTTTAAGAAATGTTCAATGTCTGTAATTAACTAGTTTAGAAAAAACGGTAAATTAAAAAATGTTTTAAGGAGGTCTAATCAATCTTTGAGGTTAGCTCATATCGAATATTTTGTTGAATTTATATTTAAATCGTGTTAATGACAAAAAGTAGACTACATTCGCATGTTACTTAATCTGATTGTTTTTCGGCATCACGTAAATATTCATAATGCCACTATAAAAACAAAACCTGGATATATATGTTTATTAGAGGACGCTAGAAAAGACGAATCTTGTGGAACGCAATTTCCTAAAATTTCAAAAAAAAACTTTTAAAAACAAAACTTCTATGCCCCAATTGAGAAATCAATTAAAGGTTTGAATGGACATAATAATTTTCTCACTATAAAAAAATCATTTAAAAATTCTCTGAAGAGAAATCATAACACATTTTGAATGATTATTTGAATTTCTCAAGAACTTAAAAAATAATGAGGCGTTATGCCCCTGATTAACATAAGCTGGTTTGTTTGATTTTTAAATTT
Organism: Acutogordius australiensis; assembly: GCA_030555515.1. Classification (NCBI taxonomy): domain Eukaryota; kingdom Metazoa; phylum Nematomorpha; class Gordioida; order Gordea; family Gordiidae; genus Acutogordius; species Acutogordius australiensis. The sequence continues at coordinate 39,219,859 of CM060242.1, read as the reverse complement.
CCATCTTACATATTCAATATTCGTATATTATATATATATATATATATATATCAAAGTCACATTAAAAAAAACTATATTTTATATCAAGTCAAAGAAAACTTACTCAAGGTCAATATTTAATTTAGCCGAAGAATTTGGAAAATGAAAATAGACCGACCCTGAAATTAGTGGTCGAAATGTTGGAATTATATGTGTAGTTGTGTCAAGTACGAATAAAGTGTTTTGTGTTATTACATTAGCCAAGATTGCATCATTGCAAGCCCGTCTCGTCGGTTGCATATATGCGAAATATATTTTTTTATACTTTGTACAGAACGAAATTCAATTCTTAAAAATGAATGGTGTATCTTTGTTAGCCCTACTTCTAGCTACAATTTTTTTGCAATCGAAGACCGTACCTTTACGTAACTAAATAAAATTTTTTATGTAAGGCCTCCTGCATGTTAAATTTTTCCCGAAAGAGTGCGGCTTTATTTTAAATGTACTATTATATTCAATGTTTAGAAACGGGCTGTAATGTTCCGGTCCATATTAATCTTGCCCGAACCTGGCGTGTTAGGCATAGAACTCGTTATTATATTAGGCCTTACCCTTAACAATTAAAGCCCAAATGTACTATGCTACAAATTAAAAATTTGTTATTTGTCAGTAAATTATAGAGTTTAGAAGTGATTAAATTCAAGCTTCATTTTTTATTTTTGTTATTATAATTGAAACAAAATTAGGCAAAATGAGTTTTTAAAATCCCTCAGCCATTGCTCATATTGTTTATTTTTTAATTACACCCGCCTCTGTCAATTATAAATGACGGTTCGATTAGGCAAACCGGCACTAATTCGGGCAGGCTTTTAAGTCTAGACTCGGGACTTAAATCTAACCCTTTTTGATAGTTTCTTGATTGTAAATGATATAATTTGACCGAAAAATAAAATAATATATGGATTATTGAAATTATTTTTTTTGCATATATCGAATGTTTTTGATGGTGTAATAATGTGAATTTTTGTGGTATTCATAAATTAATTAGTTCCACTTGATTTCAAACCAATTGAAAACGGAGCGCGATATCAGCTGACCTGGCCAGTGCATAATTACCCATTATGGCGAATCTATATCTTGTATATAGATCACCTAGGAAGTCCAGCGCAACCAGCACTTCTTCAACAAGTAAAAAATAACTTATAAATTTTTTGCTAATAATTAAGTTATGCATCATGTCGCCTATAGTTTTAATTTTAGCTGTATATTTTTTGCAAAGCCTTCCTATAGTTTTTTCCGGTTGACTGTAAAAACACATGAATTACGGTTACACTTTTTTAAGTGCCGTTGAGGCGCTATTAAAACGTATTTAGGCTACGATTAAATTGAGCAACTTTTAAAAAAAATGTAATGGATATTTTATGATAAATAAAAACACTGTCAAAATCGTTTAAATATATATGTTAGAATATAAAATATTATATTAATTTACGTTGTATTTCTTCATTACACTGGATAATAAAATTTGGACGACCTCAAGAATCCTATGGTAAATATTGCTTTTGATCAAGTTTGTGCTAATTAGGAATCTGTTTTTTATTATTTGGAGTCAAAGTTGAAATTTTCTGGAAGTTTGGGCTTCTTCTATATCATAAAAAATGGGTAGTTACAAAAGTTTCAAAATATAATTTAAAAAAACATTCATTTAACAGGTCAATCAATGTCTCAAGAAATAAGTGTGTGAAAACATAAAATAGCGCATTAATAGCCTATTTGCCGTTTTTTTTAGTTTCTTCCGCCTTCTGCTACTTAGATCCGTCTAACAAAAAAATGGCCTATTTTGACCATGTAAAATCTTAATCTACCCTAAAAAATTAAGTAAGAATCTTTTTTTCATATAAAAATCCTGTAAATTATATTTATCATCAATAATGAAAAACATACTATATTAATATATCAAACTTTTACATCATTTAGATAATATAAAGTATTTCACGTCAAACTTAAGTACGTTATATTATCAATTTTTAATAAAAATATATTTATAATTTAATATAACAGTTTGGCTGTATAAAAAAAGCTCATAACTCTAAAATATTTGTTGACCTGTAGAATTAACTTCAAGTTAAACATATATTATTTTTATTTTTTTGTTGTTGAAAAATTTGTGATATCATAAAATCGGTTTGTTGATCTTAAATAAAAAATTATGATGCTAAAAATAGGTTATAAACATTTTATTAATTTTTCAAACAAGAATATGAATATGCCAATAGATTTTTAGAAAATTAATAGGTATAAAAATTTTATAGATTTTTTTCTGAACTTTGAACGCTGAGAAAAAAATTGGAGGCATTTGGGAAAAACTAACCCCGTGAAAATCATTTATGTTATTTATTTTTTGGTAACCAGTAATTATTTCCTGTGATAATTCTAATTTTGACAAAGTAAAAAAAATTATAACATTTTTTTTAAAAATGAACCCGCCGTTCTCTAAGTTATGTTTTTGGTTGATTTAAGAGCTCATTGTTTGCAATTTCCCAAAAGAAAAAAATAATAACAATCTAATATGCAAAACACTTTATTGAAAAAGTTTTATACTTTCTTGTATCTGTAACTAGGTAGACCATCAAATTTCAACCTTTTTTCCACCAGTTCAAGGGCAGGTCTTGAGACGCGGTACTTACCATATCGAAGTATCAGGGTATGCCGGCCCAATGACTGACGACGCCATTTCGTATGAAAGAGTTATAAATCACAGATGAGATGCCTCGCACAATGTATATTAAATGGTTAAAAATATAAACCAATTAAACAAGCTTATATTTTACCAATCTCGTAATTTTATGTAATAAGAATATTATGGCAGCATTATAGTACCACGAGTTATATTATCAAATAAAAAGATATTTTTCTTGGTGCACAATTTATATAATTATCACTACCCTAAGGAATAGGATGATTTATGTTAAATATTGATAGGGACAAGTTTAAAGGCTTATTTAAAAACCATTTAAATTTTGGCCATATTTTTTTGTCACGTTACCACAAGCCTGAAACAATTTAAAAATCTCAAGATTAATTACATTTATAATAAAAACTTAGTTAAAATATATTTAATTAAAGGTATTTAGCTAACAAATAAGATTTCGTCAAAACAAACTGATTATACTGTCACAATGTGCTATATTTATTTTTTATTTAAATACGGTTACAGATGGCATGATATATTTAAAAGAAATTATAGCAATAATACGAAAAATACCTACTTATTTAAATATACAAAAATTAAGTTCGATATTTTTTTATATAATTAGGAGCAAATGTATGAACAAATTGTCTTTTTTATAATTACTTTGCAGAAGAGTTATTAAAAAAGTAAAATCTTCAAAATCGATTATTATCAAACTAAGTATATACTTTGGTCTATTTTACATAGATATAACGTAATTAAATAACTTTTTTAAACCTATATAAATTAATTTGGAAACAGATTTAAAAACCTTTTAAATAGGTACACAAAACAAAAAATAACAGATCATATCTAATGTGAAAGACGTTTTACGTTTTTATCAATTTTAATAATATTAAAGCTAAAATTCAATTTAACCCTATTTTTTGTTTTAAAATAATTTTCTCCAGAAATTTAAAGGCTTTTAAAAACTTATTGTTACAATAAAACATTTTTGACTTTATTGAAAATACATAATATTAATTACATTTAAAAATTAATACAGATAATGAAAATAATGGAACTTTAATCAAAGGGTAAGGGAAAAAACATAAATATAAGTCAAATGAGATAAATGGTTAAACACACATGCAAATAGCTTAATTACTTTACAAAACCAAGGAAAAATTTTGAGAGTCATAGTTTATTACAAAAAATATCCAACGAAATAAGAGGAGTTATAATTGATACCATTTGTGTTCTCTATAGAGAAATAGCTCCACGGCGTAAACGCGGTATCATTAGAGCCATAGCTTAATACAATAAAATGGCAGAGTGTTCAAGCCCAATTACTATAACCTGCCAAAAATTTTGTAAAATCTAAATGCAGCGCATATAGCAATATGATTAGTAAGAAATTAACGAATCCGCCTGCTCATATTGTGACTATAAATTTAGTATATTATTACACCCCACATTACATCGTCCAATTATGATCATATTTTTTTTATTTGCGAAAATATTTTGACAGATTTTTAGGCCGGCAAAATGGGAGTAGGAAGTCTATATTTTAAATATAGCAAAAATATTGGTATGGGACGTTCAAAGTCATATATTGATTATAGATAATTTTTTTTAAGTAACACAAAAAAAATTTAACAAAAAATATTTTGACCTGCCATGTATATTTATTTTAATTAAATATCATAATAATTTTTTTAGCTCAAGATATAATTAGAGATTTTATATAAATAAAAAGCAAATAGAGTTAATATACAATTAATGCAGTATCAAATTCTTTGAAAGCCTTACTTTGGTTACTGTGTTAAGAGTTATGATCCATTCAAAATATTGTTTTCCAAATAGGTTTTATTTAAAATATAAAAAATATTAAACATTTTAAGTATATTAATGTTTTAGTGTGTCACCTTTCTTCTAATTCGTTATACGCCAAAAAAAATTAGTTTTCATTTTTAATATGTTGAAATATCGACATATAATACCGGGCATTTTTTTATGCCCAAAACTCAAAAATTCTGATTTTATACATATTTTACAAAAAAACGAAATTAATTATTTGAAATCATATGATACAATTTGGATTATTTATTTAGGTCTATTTTCGTATTTAAAAATAAATTAAAATGCAATAATAATCTTTCAAATGGTAAAAAAAGGTCAAACTTTAATATATTTTATTAGACTATATTCAGTTTTTAGTTCAAATGTCAAATAAATGAATTAATTAAGACAAATTTGTTTATTAATAGACGCACAGATCGAAGTTAATATAAGCATAAAAGTTACATATATAAGGATTGTTACTTACGAAAAAAAAATTAATAAATTTTATTTTTATGTAAAAGATATTTAATCAAACTTACCTTAATATTATGTAACAACACAAACAAAAAAATATATAAGCATATTTTAGTTTAATTCCGATAAAAAACTTTTAAAATAAAACAAATAAAATACATTTATTTTAATTTTATCATTTTAATTATTTAAAATTTCCGTACGAGTACCTTAACGGGGAAAAAAATAATAAACAACATTTATGGATTCGTATTTTTTTTTTAAATTTGACAGCTTTCCAAACATATTCAAAGCGGCAGAAATTTTTTTTTACAGTTGTGAAAAAATGATAAACGCCTTGATAAGTAGGGTAGTCAGCTGATATATTTAAATTTGTATGTAAATGAAACGATATGCGAATATATGCATAATAAAATTTTTGCCTTTGCCCGACCGTAGCTGCCAAAATAATAAATGTACTAATTGAGACTGAAACTGCTTTTTTGCAGAATTATGCCCACGTGGTCTCAGAACACCTTGGCAAGATGGATATATACTATTCGAAGCAGTCCAAACGTCCCGTAAACAAGCTAAGGGCACTAGGCACATTAGGGTCCATATTAGGATAGCCTGAAAGATGCCAATCAAGAGGCCATCCTCGTATTAAAGAACCACCCAGTTTAGCCTTTTTTGCATTAAAAGTATTTATCAAATCACTCCTAACCTATGTAGACACAACCAACACCGGTTTAAAAATATTATATTTAATGTTTTAATTTAGTTAGCTGTTAAAAAAAATAATTTTTAATATGCTTTAGTTTTTGCTTCTAATTTGTTTTTTTTTAAATTCTTTCAAATTTATGATTAATTAGCCGTCTTAGAAAATTTGCACACAAGTCAACAAATTTTCGAAATTGATGAAATTATTAAGATTACATGTGCCATTTTTTTCAAAGTTCATTCTAATCATCAGTCAGCTAAAAACATTAAAAATTTAGAATTAAAATAAAAGCAATTAAAAAAATTAATCAATCCTTTGCATATTCACAATACACTGCTAGATTTAAACTTTAAATAACTATTAAAACCGATAATATGGCGTGTCGTATTCAAATTTGTATTTAGGAGGGGGGGGGGGGGGGAGTGCGGTGATGAAGGTTAATGCTGTTTACACACTTACTACGCCAAAAATTAGATTTAACACATATCACAATGTAAAGTATGCATCTCAATTGTGCACGAATACTCTATCTATAGTAATTGATAGATCGGCCATAACGTCCGCTTAACCTTGTAGTCCTATCCTAAGTACAGCCCCCTGGTTGGGTAAGAAAGTAGCTCGAATACCCCAAAATACGAGCTCAAATACACGTATGGTTAAATGTAAAATAAGGTTCTTCCATTGCCAAAGCGGAGCGCCAATGATAAAATGTTTTTAGATTTATGGGACTAATCAAAATTTTACAAGACATGGCCTAAACTAATATTGTATATAAATAATTTATTATTGATTTAACTTGAGCAGAAAATTTAAATAACCACATCACGTCTCTTGTGACATTTTGATTTTTTTTTCTCGATATTATTAACAAGTAAATTCTGTTATTTTTACCTTTATTGTTTTACTAATAATTATGATAGGTTGTCAAAACATTTAACATCATACAATATGGACATTTTATTTTCAATAGTAATAAAGTTATTCTTCAATATTAATTTTAATTTAAGATGCACATATAGATAGGTTTGTTAAATCGACTTTTACTTTTTGAGTTTAAGATCTATTTACCGGATACAAACTGTTACTCTTTAATGACTCAAATACGACCATTTAGAGATATATTTTTTTTTGTAAATAAACATTTATCCTTAAACAAAAATATTTTGCTTGAGAGCAAATCTGAATTTAAAAAGCATTGACAGTCGATTAATTCAAACTTTAAAGTGCATGCGTGCAAATTGGGTCGAGGCCCGTTCAACATAGACGTATTCACAGACATGCAAAACAAACTACAGTATCAATATTTAACTTTAAATATAGCTAGGTTTTCGTTGTCCTTGTAAGTTTTTTTTGCAATTCTTACTTTGGCATTGAACAATTCGTTTTTAGATAGCCCACAAAAATTGGGTTTAAAAATTTTTTGTGTTTAAAATCCTCTGGAAATAGTTATTTCTTTTTTAAATCATAGTCATAATGGTTAAAATTATATTTAAATTGTTCCTATTGGTCGTTTTGGTTTGCTGGAAATCTGCCGCTGAAACTTTACGTATTATTTTAATATATTAAAATATATAATTATTATACTCCCCAGGCACGATTCTAGACCCCTTTTGGGGGGGCAGTGCCCCCCCCCCAAAAAATATATGAATTTGCCCCCCCAAAAATACATAGTAATTTTATGTTTGCCCCCCCAAAAATACATAGTAATTTTATTTCTTCCACATAATATAATTAAATCTGCTCCGTCAAAAATATCTAAAAAATATTCTTAAAAATATTTACTTTTTTTAAAAGTGTTTTTATTCATTAATACTTCTCATCCGCAATAGAGGTCAAACTAACAGAAATATATAGAAAAATTTGATTTTACAGAAAGCTTTATATTTGTGAAAGCAATTCATAAATCTGATGCCTAAGAAATTTTCTCAGTTAACAACAATCTTTTGTTAGAATATAATCTAAAACCAAAGAACCTGATCCCACAATGCTACGATAGGGCGAACGTAATGCCCGGGAAAAAATGGTGTTCAAATATTTCTAAGCAAAATAGCTGGACATGTCCCGTATATTCGCTGCTTTAACCACCGATTGCATCTTGTTGTAAAAGATTGTCTTATTTTAAGTGAAAGGAAAGATTTTTTTGATAATTTTTCTTCCCTTCATAAATTTTTTCAACATGATGCAACCAAGGTAGTTAGTGAATGCAGGACCATACCTTGGCTGTTGCCCCTGGTGTGGTCACTACCTGCCCATTGTTTTTTTTTTAAATTACACAAAAATATGTAATACTTTTTTAAAAATTAAAAATAAAAAAACTTTTATATCTTTAGGTCACAGGGCCAAATCGGGGTTTTTTGACCATATTTATAAGCATCTATTTATTTTTTTGTATTTAATTGAAAAATTATTTTATTTATTAAAAATAATTATAGATCAAATTCAATGCAGAACGATTTTATTTCTAAAACTTCTGATTTAATACACCATTGTTTAGAAATTAAACAATTAAGAAATAAAAATACATTTGAAGATTTATTCAAAGTTTTGATTAATATTTTTTTAAATGACAATAATTTATCTATGGATAAAAGAAGAGCTAAACCTAAAAAATTTTCTGATTTTTATTTATTTTCTACTCATAAGTTTGAAAATATTTTAAATATTAATGATGAAGTAAAAAGTATTTATTTTAATATTATTGATTTATTTGTATTTTGATAATAGATTTTTTACCGATAATAGTTGTTTAAAATCTTTAGATTCCCTTTATAAATTTGATTAACCTTTATTTTAGATACAAATAAATTAGAGCCTCTTTTAAAAATAATATTTATAAAACTTTATTATCTAAAGAAATTGACGTAGCCAAAAATTTTTTAATAAGAACCTTAATAATTACAAAGAATGTGTTACTATTGATTTTGTTAAACTTTTATATGATTACAATGATGCGTTTTCTAATCTATTTAACATTTTTCCTATAAGTTTGTTAATTGGCTCTTCAACGTCGAGTTGTGAGGCCACATTTTCTTCTTTAAGAAGGATAATAACTTCTAATAGGCTGACAAGTAGTGACCTGCTTAAAGGTGATTTGGTTCTTTTATAACACGAAAAATCATTAACTAGGGGCGTTGAATTTTGATGAATATTGTAATTTAATTAAAATCTTGTAAGATAAAATAGTTTGATCAACACAATACACTGCTCATATAGTCAGCTAATTATTGCTTACTATTTTAACATGGTTGCAAACTTTTTTTATGCGCATTTAACGTTTATGTTCATGTTTTATTTAATTTTTTACCCTAATATTAATAACTAGTTATATATAACCAGTGTTTTTTCATATATATTCTTCCAAATTAGCATACTTATACATTTTGTTTTCATGATAATCAATCTTATTTCACTTTTCATTTTCTAAAATCCAAAGTTTTATATAATTCATTTTTATCATTCATATATATCATATTTTTAATTTTCATGCGCAATGATACCAAATGATAAAATTATACTTACAATTAATTCAAATCTCATATCTTTTTAAGCAATTGATAGTAAAAACAATTAATTTTAATTCACATATTCAATTTATAAACTCATTTTTTTTAATTTAAGAATATAAAAAATTACTATTAATTTGTTAAAAAATTTTGAACATGGATTCTATTGTTATACATGTATATTTTTTGCCGTGACCGAAGGTCACGGCCAATTTTGCCGCCGAAGGCGGCAAAAAATTTTTTTCTGCCCCCCCCCCCCCACGAGTTTTTTTTGCCCCCCTAAAATGGAAAAGCTAGAATCGGGCCTGATACTCCCTAATTTTTATGTCTAGAATAAATATAAATATTCTGCAATATAAATTTTCTGGTTATTCCATAATTCTAATGAAATAAAGTTTTAACGAAAAGCAATTGCCAAAAATTGTAAAAAAACCATTAATTTTTGTGTAATCATATTTTAAATTAATATTATTTAAATTTGATGAAAAAAAACGAACTCTAAACGCGCTAACAATTTATTCATAAATATATTTTCTGTTATCAACATAAATTAATAAGAATTTAAGTTTCTAAAACAAAAGTTTATAAATTTGCAATATAAACTTAATCATAAAAAAAATATCTTGCAAGGTTCATCTCGCATACGCATAATTAATGGCACAAAATGGCAAAAGAGACTATTTTTACGACCTCAATCTTACTTTAAAAAAAAATTGAAATATGTTGCGCTTATGTATTCATCTTAAACAATTCTTGTAGCAAAACGTTTTGCACCACGTTAGGCATAAATAGCGGGTTAAATTAAAAATATAGATTTAAATTTTAAGACAATTTTATCCGTTTTTAGCATAGATTTCGTTTGTAGTTTTCAAAATTACTTATTTTTTTTAACACCTTTTTAGATTAGCTATTTATAACAGGTTACATTTACTATGAAAAATTGTAAACGTTATTTAGTTTTAATGTAAACTTGACAATTTTTAATCAACATATATAAATAACATGATTTTTACAACTAAAGAGTTTTTTTGCGACAACGATCTTGGGTTTAGTTTTTTTCCCAATGCCTCCAATTTTGAACTGCGTTTAATGTAAAAAATCTCTTTAAACTATTAATTTTCCAAAAAATAATTGTATTTAGATTTAAAAAAATGATACCTATAAAAGTTTATAACTTGAAAATTGAAAACTTTCGAATTATTTAGGATTAAAAACCCAATATTTTGATGAAAATCCCAAATTTAATAAAAAACTAAGTATTATATAAAATATAAAACATATTAAATTAATAATGTATAATTCCTTAATCTAAATTTTTGAATTTTTGTTTTTACCCATGGGCTTTAAAATATAGAAGCCTAATATAATAGAGGAAAATCTCATCTAAACACTAAAAATCTAAGGCAATAAAATTCTACCTTTGTAATCAGAACTAAAAATTTGACTAAAAACGTGCTACAATGATGCTTATAATTGATCAAATTGTTTTCCAGTTTTTATCTATCAACCTACTTTATAGAAATGACGAAAAGTAAGAGCACAGGAAAACGAAATATTAATTTTTAACTAAGGGCCTAAAAGGCTAAATTTTCAATATTTTTGGTTTTTAAAATTAATAAATTCCGTCAAAAAAAATATTTTTTAAATCCTATTTCTTAACAACACTCTTAAAGCTTTGTTTGATCAGAATATTTGTGGTTTATTTATAAAAAATAAGATGCGTTTGCTAAGGCCGTTTCTTTTTTCATTTTCATGATTATGGGAAATTTTTTTTAACAGAGTTTTAAAATATCATGTAGATTATTTGTGCTACCAAGTCGATATATATTCATAATTTTATATAAGAAAAATTGCACTGAATTTAAGAGAATATATTACACTGGCAACAATATTTATACTGTTGATCAAGTTTTGGTACTGATTAATGGCCAATGTCTTAGAATTTTAATTTTTCCAATAAAAAAAATGAGAATTTCCTATTTTTGGGATTGGACCTATATATTATAAAACTTATGATTAAAAAAAAAGATTTAGGAAGTTATATAACAACGTAAGGCAGTTTTTTTATTAAATTTAAAATTTCTTTTATTATCTTTTAGATTTGTTTTCATCATAAAATTTTTTTTTTGATCACAAATACTCAAAAACACTCAGCTAATAAAAGTATTTTTAGATATGTTTATTTATAAGAAATCTAAATTAGAAGATTTTTTTAATTCGTAGTTTATTTGTGAAATTTTTTTATACATTAAAGGCATTATAAAAAAAATTAAAAGTGGAACTAAATCTGAGATGATTATAGCAAAAAAATATTCTAAAAAACCCTGAAAACCCGTTTGTGGTTGTTTTTATTGTTTCCCAGTGTTTCCGATGTAATACAAATTTTAAAATTTAAAATTTCTACAATTTTTTACAAAAAAAGAAAGATCCCTAAATTTGCTATAAAAAAATTTGTTATTAAAATCAACTTAGTAAAAAAAAATATTTATTAAAATAATGTATTTTTATTGTGGGTAAGAAAACAATATAACATTTTTTAAATAAATACAATGTTTATAACGGATTCAGATTTCATTAAATTCAAAAAATCTGGATTTTTTGTATTCCTATATTCCGAGCAATTGCTTTAATCACAATTAAATCTTTAATTTTATATCTAAATTTATATAAATTCAAATTCATTGAAAAATTTAACTCTTTAAATTAACATTAAAATTAATATTAATTTGCAATAAAATTTTTAAGAAGTTAAAAACGAATGGACTCTATGAAAAAATGACTAAATATTATAGCACCCGGACTTTCTTATAGCCTTGTCGATAACAAATCACGTTATGAGTTGAGCTGGCCTGGAGACAATATTTCGATATGGACTGTAGTAGTTAAATATGCAAAAAACGGAAATATACATCAAACAATTGTGGACAAACAGGTAGAAAAATTCACTAATTTCATTGAATAATTCAAAAAAATAAGGTAATCCATGCTCCAAGATTTTTTGAAGCGGTAAGGGGGGGGGGGGGGGCGTATGGATATTGTATACTTAGGACTATTTTAGCGGGGTATGTTGTCATATATGCCTAATTTTTGGATGGATTTTTGAATGATTTACAATAATGATCATTAAGCATAAAAATATCTTTAAGTTTAATATATATTGAAAACAATTAATTTTTGTCGATTTATTTTCTCCTCTAAAAATTACTTTTGAATTTGATTATACTTATTTATTGGACATTATTTAGATTTTTTATAAATGATTATATATATATTAGTTTTTTAATTTTGGTGATAAAAATTGTTCGAATTACACGCTATTATTAATTATATCTGATATAGATAACTCAGCCAATATCATCGTACAAGTTTCCAGAACAAGGTCGTAGTTTAGGTAAAGGAACTTACAACGTTAAAGTAATAGGATATGCTGATCAGATTGTGACTGTCAGATACATGGTAGAGATTGTTCATGAATGAATGATTTCCAATATTGAAAAAAAATTTAAATATATATGTATGAGGAAATAGTTATTTTAATTTTTCCCAAAATTATTACTTATACTAAAAATAATAAAAACGCATAATTACGAAAAATTATGATTGAATATAGTTGTGCTCAGAATTTTTTTTACAGATAGAGTGGGTGAAGATTAGAATCATAAGAACTATTTAAAACAATTCAATGTTATAGGCATAATTTTGTTAGCATTTTGCCAAACGATTCACAAAAATGATTTATTAGCAAGTGGGGTGTCAAAATTCTTACACCTTACTCTCAATATGCCATTGATGGCAAGCAACATATGAAGTATAAAATTCTATATATAAAGTACGCTGTAACTAAATGCCCCTAGGGCTTTATAACTCATATTTAAAAAATTTGGACATTGAATAAATATTAAGTGCGTTGGTTAACAAGCAACTCAACCCATGGCATCTAATTTTATAAAATAATTTCTTCACAACTCTCAAGCAAATGCGCCTTTAAAGTCTCGTGAGCCATTTTATTATATGGGCGCGTTCCGACTCATTTCAAATTTTTGAAAAATATTAATATTTTAAATTTTTTGAAATTTTTTTTTTCAAAATATTTTAAACTATTTTTTCAGAAAAACCATTTAAATCAAATAAATTCGCTTTCAGACTCATTTTAAATTTTTAAAAAAATTTATTTTTTTGAAATTTTATTTTTTTTTTCAAAATTTAAAAACTTATCTTTCAGGAAAACTCTTTTAATGCTAATTATAGAAATTGGCGAATTTTTGTAAAAAAGGGTTTAATGTCAAAAGGCATTTTAAAATTTTTAAAATTTAAAACATATCAAAAAAATGAACTGTGTCTGAACGCGCCCCAGTGTCTCCTACTCCGGGGTGGATATGACGAGCGTGGCTCATAAAAATTGGCCGTGGGAGGTGGGTTATTCATGGGGGGTAGGTATAACAATAAAGGGGTTAAATGAGGAAAAAGACTCCCTTGACTAGCAATATATATATTTAAGTTTTTTTGTTATTTTTAAAATTTATTTTATAGTTTATTGATTTTTTGCCTTCCAATATACTTCTATTAATTTAAATATTTTGTTATTTTTCTTTTTTATTTTACATATGTTTTTATTTTTAAAATTTATATAACATATATATAATAATTAACTCAATGCTTTACAAAAAGCTCAAATTAATTTTAATATTTTTATTTTTCAAATTTATTTTACATATGTTTTATTACTCAATGCTTTCTAAGCTTAAATTAAATTAAATATTTTTATTATTTTTTTACATTTATTTAACATATGTTTTATAATGCCATCAAATAAACTTCAATTGATTATTTCATGTCGTGTGACTAAACTATGCACAGGACAAAGAAAAAGGTTAGATAAATTTAAACAACACTGTAAATAAAGCACTCTTATAAAAAGTGGGATAAAATTAAACATCATTATATCATTGTTGATCTCAAAGGTTCTGATAGTAAGCCCACCGATCAACTGTATCGCTATGTAGGTATAAAATAAGTTTTTACTTTAGGGGCTGGTTAGCCAGTTTTAGAGCCACGGAAAAGTTGAAGTTGCTGTCTCCAATAGTTATTAATACGTTCAAGATTTAAAAGAAAAGGATGCGGCAACATCATCTCGCGCCGACTCTTTATTAAATAGAATAAATTCGTCTAATTTTGTTTTAAATCTATTAAGCCTTAATAATTTTAAAAGAAACGCACAGTCTATGCCTCCAACTTCAAAGCCCCTTATTCGATATGGGAGCTACAATATCTCTTATTATGTACCATGTCCAATTTGCACAAATTAAGAAGTTGGTGTTATTATATTAAAATTTAGATCAAGACAAATTTGAATTAATTATAGGGGAAACAAATAATTTTTGCGAACAAAATAATGTTGTTAACTTAAAACGTAAACTTGGTGAAACTAAAAAGTAAAAATAGTTATAATTTGTAATTACCGTATAAAAACATTTTTTGCAGCTCTGGATCTAATTCTAGTGCAATATGAAGAAAGGTTTAATAATGATACCCTTGAGTTTTATAAGGGTGTGTCGTATTTTACAACAGTCTCATTAAAGAAATATACGGAAATACATGTGCAAAACATAAAGGACCTATGTAATTTTTATGATTAACCCATATGCAATTGCTTAAGAAATGAAAATATTTATTCCATACTTTCGTCAGGCTTTAAAAGATGGTATCCTTTCAACAGAATCTCTATATGGTAAAAATTGTTTTTAATTTATAGATTCAAAAATTTCTGAACATATAGATAACTCCTCCGATGAAGACGTGGAAAATGATGATTAGGATGATGCTGAAACAGTGTTTAATAGCTAAGAGGACAATTTCTTGCTACCTTATAGAGTGCTCAATAAAATACTTAACAATTTTGATAACTTAAAAAAAATTTATTTTTTATTAACTATCACGAGCTGCAGCGCTGAACGTTCCATGAGCAAGATTAAATAATAAAACTTATCTTCGCAACAAAATGGGAGAAATTTTACAAAATTTAATATTGTTAAAGTCCGAAGAGGATATTTCGTTATTAGATAATGATACAATTATAGATAATTTTAAATATTTATATTTAAATTTTAAATTTACTTTAACTAGTCCTTTTGTAACCTAAATCAAGACTAATTGTTGCAATCAATTATTTTTATTAACTTTTAAATATTTACGTGGTAGCACATTAAACAATAATTTTAAATAATTTTAGTCATAATAATTTTACATTTTATCCATATATCTGTTTTCGTACAATTTTTAATAATTAAAATAAATATTTTCTTTATTTATCGTCAGTTGATAAAAAATGAGCACCTTGTTTATAATTAAGAAAACAATGGGGGGAGGGGGGGGGGTTGTTACCCCGGTGTATATTTTTTATTCATGGGGGGTAGCTCGTCATTGGGATTTTAGGAGTAGGAGACCCTGACGCGCCCCAACAAAAATTGGCGACTTTTTGTAAAAAAAACGTTCAATGTCAAAAGGTAAAAATTTTAAAATTAAAAAAAAAGCTGCTGAGTCTGAAAGCGCCCTATGAAAAAAATAATAAGGCCCTAGGATCATACTTATCGAGTCCCACAAATTTTTTCTATATATTTTGTTGTAATTTTTACTATTGGAATTGCATTAGAAATATAATTAGAGAAATGAAACTTTTAATTATGACATATAAAATTGACGATAAAATCTAATAAAACATTATTTTTGTTGAATGAATTAATTATGTGGACTAATATTTAGCAGCATGTTTCATAGCCCTAGCTTTATAGGACGATCGTGGAAGTTGGATCAAGGTAACCTATTTAAAGAGTTAAGATATATTCTAAAAAGCAAACAAAGAATTTGTTTTGAAATAATTTAAAAAAATCTATCAGTTTATTTAGGCTGCGGCTAGTGGAAAAAAAAAAGTTTTGACAAAAGAAATCGTTCACATTTAAATAACGTTGAGGCTGCTAGTGTAAAAAAAAATTAAAAAATTAAAATTTTTTAAAAATATTTTTTTTTAAAAATATTTTGTTAGGCATATCCTAAAACGACCAAAAAATTTTAATTCTTATTCATTGATATTAGCCGCTAAAATTCTTTTTTTTTTAAATATTTTTTTTTTAATTTTGAAAAAAGCATAAGCCGCGCAGCCTTATGAGCGGATTCATTCTATATATTCAGATACTTTAATACTTGTTACAGATATTTTTTTTATTATATCAATATGCTTTATATAATATGCATCCAAACTGTGATTTTAAGTAAGATTTATTTTCAAATGTTGATATAAAACACAAAAAAAAGTACTATAAAATTTTAGCATAGAACTTTAAACAAATTGATGTTATCATTTTTTACAAATTTTAGCTTAAATGCGAAAGCAATATTATGATATTGAACTTTTTATATTATAATTAAAAACATGAAAATGTTCAACTATATCTAGAAACGTGATTTTTGCTTGCAATTTGTGAGCTGATTTTTAAAAATTATTTAGAGATTAAAAGTACTATAAACTTTGTATTTTTCTTAATAAACAAATAAGTATTAGTTTCAAAGCATTAATTTAAAAAAACCGTGTTTCTTTTTAAAATATGTGTAACATGTTGTTATAATATACTTTTAATGTAGTTGTTAGTAGCCCCTGTTTGTTGGACCTAAAAAGTTGGATGTAGTAGTGAGTTTGAGTGCTGCGAGGGCTGGGTTAAGCCAAAGAATATACTTTTAATATAGGGTGCGCTCGTCACTGACCATGCACTTATTGTAAACTTTTTTTATCTACACAATCGCGGGTTGATAAACAAAAGTATTTTTTTTTATTATATGGCGCTAGTTATTGCATTGATTATAAACGCTTTAAATAATATGTTCTATATTTAAAAATTTGGTTATAAATTTCTGAAAAACCATATGCTCCCGAATTACCATTCTTTCGCAATATTGAGGTACCTTTTAAAATTATGGTTTTGCTGGAAGGTGTAAAATTTCCATTAGCAATAAACATAATTTCAAAAAAAAAATCTAAATTTGGGTGTTTCAAACACTTCAATTTTAAAAATTTGAATTGTAAAAATTTCAAAATTATTAAAGCTTTCATAATAATTAATATGCAATAAAAATAATTAAATATTTGCTTTTAATTTAAAAATTAAAGGATTAAGCAAATAATGTCTGTCGTTGTGCATGCGACTTAAAATTGATTTTGAATATCTATTGTTTTCATGAAATTTTACACATTTTTTTTTTAATCTAAAAAATTTTGAACAATTGATTAATTGATTTATAAATCAGAATTAAATGAATGACATGTAGGATTCTCAATACCTTAACTATAAAATTGTAGGTTCCACTTCTAATGTAAGTTTTACTCGACTAGGTACACGTGCAAAGATATTAGTTTATCCAACTGTATACAAAATTAGTAAAATTCTTAAATTTTTGATGACAGCAAAATTACTCTATAACATTATGTTAAATGAGAAGTTATAAGAAACTCTGTGAATTCTAAAGCGCTCAAAGTTTTTATTAGCAAACACAAAAATCGAGACTCAAAAGCTAGCTCGGCCAGTTGACGGCCCGTTTAAAGATCGGGCTATAAATATTTAAAATCTATGAATGGGCAGGGTAAACGGGGTCTAAATTTGAGAATTAATGTTTAGCAGTGTCGGACCGATATTTTTTTTAGCTATTTTTAACTGGGACAATAATTATTTACATTATATATATCCAACTGTAAAGGACAGATTATCTAATTTATAACTTAATTGCAGAAAAAATTATAATTTTTAAGACGTAATTGCAAATAAGCCGATTGGTGGTTTTTATTTACTTTTTCATAATTGAAACCACTTACAATTATACCCCATTATAGCACAGGTTAACAAATATTAAGGTCATAAAAAATAATATTTAAACATAAAAGCATAAGTCCCCATGATGACCTTATACCAAATCTGATTTAAGGGTTTTGTATTGCCTTTTGCCATCGATCCGTTCTTATCAAAAAAAATGGCCTTTTTGACCAAATAGACAAATTTTTTGACGTCTACCTTAAAAAAAACTCAAATTTTTTTTATAAAAATCTCATGTGATTTTTATGTTTTATCTCCAATAAATGAAAGATAAAATTTCTAGGTATATCTCTTACCTTAACCTTTAAATTTCACACTATTTTCACGCCAACCTAATTATGACAATTTAATATTAATTAAAATAGTTTGTGCAATTTATAAATGATAACTTAATTCTTCTAAATACTAAATTTTTGCTCCTTTTTATTATTCATTTTTTTTTTAAATTTTTTATGTCTATAGATGACCTACTAATTGATTAGAAAAAATGGTAAAAGGATATGAAAATCCTGAGGTCGGGTCGCTTTAGTCAGCTCATAAACCTCAAAATTTTGTTAACCAGAATGAAATAAGCTAAAAATTGTTTCTAAGTCCTGTTTAAAGTAGGCATTTTCTTTCCAGATTTAACTTAAAATATGTGCGCCTTATTTAATTATTTGAGTCTGCATTGTGCAAATACAATTTATGCAAAGAGTAATTTTATTGAATTCTAAAAAAGTCGTTTAATTTAATTATGCATTGAGTGTATTGACAATAGGTGTAAATGATAGGATATAAGGGATGAGCAAGTTAAACAAAAACAAACTATTTTATAACATTAAAAAAGTTACACAAAAAATGATAAATATAGTTACCCCTAAAAGTCTAGTAGTTTGTTTAATAAAATGCAATATTATTAAATTCCCGAAATATAAAAACAGTTTCTCTAACCTTATATATTTGACGGAATGGACCATCATTTAACGTAACCGTTACATGCTATGAAGTATGATCAAAAACCGGCCAAGTTACTCGATAAAGACCGTCGCTTATAACTTTGACATCAAATGCGGCTTAATATACAGGTCAACAATTTTTTGAGAGTTATGAGTTAACAACAGAGATCAAACCTGCCATTTAGGGAATATCAAATCCGTTTACATTTCCTAATCAAACTTAGTTAATCAGTTATAAACATTAAATATTTAAAAAAAAAGGTCAAAAAACCAACAAATATTCAAAAACAAAAATAAATTAAAATTTTATTTTTGCATATTTACAATAGTTAAACTGTTAAATTCTAACTTCAGATAATATTTTCAATTAAAACCGATAATATATCGTGTCGTATTTAAGTTTGGACGCGAAAATTTTGTACTATCACAATGCCGATGTACAGCTCAATATAATAATAAAATTTATTTTACATTATTTGTGATATAAATATAAGTTACATGGGATTTTATATCCAAAAAACTATTTTTAAATTTTTGTTCAGGAATTATTTAGGTCTGTCAATTTGGTCAAAAAAGGCCAATTTCGTTATAAACGGATCTAAGGAGCTAAAGGCCGAAGATAATAAGAAAAGAAAAACGAAAAAATTTATGAGATTAGGCCATCATGGGAATGCATTCTTTTATGTTTTCATAAAATTCACGTTTCTAACATTGATATTTGTTAACCTGTAATATATGAAATAATTCATTTAGTTGTCTATTTGAGAATGCCTTAACCTCCCAAACAAGGGCGTAGCAAGTTGTAAAGCTTGGGGGGGTTTCAAAAATTTTTGCCGCCCGGCATAGTGCGGGCACGACCGAAGGTCTTGCCCTAGTGTTTTAGTTTGAAATCTACTGTGACTGTTACTTAATTTTGCTTTTTAAAATTTGAGTAATTATTTAGACCTTTTATAAATAATGCTTATATAAACAAACATATATGGTATTACGAAATTATATTATTGATATATTATATGCAATAAATTTTAATATTGATGATACAATTATGCAATAAATTTATATAATAAAAATATTTAACTAGTATTTTAATTTGAGGGGAAGGGAGATTTTGAAATTACATATTTAAAAATATTTTAAATGTAATTTAGTTTTATATTTAATTGGTATTTTAGTTTGGGGGGGAGGGGGGATATGCACTAGAAATTTTTAATTTGGGGATATGGCATGCTTGGGAAAGGAGGGGAGGGGGTCTATTTCCAAACCCACCCCCTCCTATGCCAATGCTCCCAAAAAACATTGCCTTAGCACTGAAAGCGACAATATGTATTTGAAATATGGTTTGTAGAAGAAAATTTTATTTTTAAAACAAATAGGTAAAAAGGAGTAAGTCAATTAAGGATAAAATTTATGGATAAAATATTTTATCACGTCTGACTATTTGATTAAGGCGCCATCTGTTACTATCAAAAAAATTTAAAGGGATGCGAGAACTTACATTTAATATGAAACAGTGAAAAATAGATGCAAGCTTACAAATGCTATTAACATTTTGCTTTCTAAAAAATGTGTCTTTCTTTGTCCAAAAAAGGGTAATTAATATAAGTCGTGTTGCGAGTTTTTGATTTATGTTTCAGGATAACTTGTTTAGCTATTTAACAAAAATTAATAATATTAATAAAAGTTTTAAGTATATATATTTTAACTCGCGAATTGTAAGGTGAGGAATTTTAACGCTATTGCTATAGTGGAATAACTTCAAGAGTTTGAAAGCTGTGATTATTATTTTTATTATTATTTGAAGAGAATGACCTACTTTTTAAATATATATAAGCTGTCATTAATGAATATTAATTTTACTTGACACAAAAAAAGTCTGAAAAATTGAAATTTTTTATTTTCCCTTATTGCAATAAATAATTCATGTCTATAAATTAAATGTATCTGTATTATTAATCAGATCTTTTTTTTACGTCTAGTAGAACATACTTAGAGAGTTTATAAAAAATTATTTTTGGCTACTATTTACCATAATCACTAGATATTTTAGGCCGCGATTGGCAGGGTGTATGGGCCCCAGCACATCTTGAATTATGAATAGCTATATAAATATTATATATATACGAAATTTTTGTGACTTTTTACCTTAAACATATAATAAACAAAACTAGAAATTAAAATTTAGTTAAGGTCTAATAAAAATTTGTTTAAAATTTAGAAATTAAATATTTAAATTTAGACTTATATGGTTGCAATATTATAATTATTTTTAAATAATTTTGATTATTAATTACAAAGTGTTTGTATTGTATAATAATGGCATGAGTTATTTTTTTATTTATAAAATATCTTGTTTTAAGGGTGAATAATAGCCAAAAATAATTATTTATATCAAAATATTTTTTTTTCATGAGACTCTCTAAACATGTTCTACTAGACGTACACGTTTTGATCAATAATATTGTACAAATTTTTACCCTACCATTAGCGGGTTAAAGAGGAAAAAAAATAATGTATATTATTATTATACAATACAAACATTTTATATACTTATATGATTTATAAAAAAAAAGAATGTAAGTTTGTTATTTAAATTAAATTAACTAGAGGCAATAACATAGTTTTCGACATTAAAATTAATAGGGTGGGGTCCATATGGACCCCAATTCAATTTTTAAACAAATTTTGTTACTGGTTTCAAACAAAATTTTAATTACTAGTTTTTTTTATTATATATTTAAGAAAAAGTCTCTAAAATATAGCTCATAATATATAATAATTTTGAAGATATTTTTAAAATTCAAGATGTTCATATAGACTTTTTGGTGCTAATAGCGGGCTAAGCAAAATTTTTATTTATGTTATTGCTTAAACTATATATGCCATTATTTATACAAAATTTAGTCCCTCATTTAACTTATTAAAAAAATCCTAAATGCCTTTGTTGTATTTTTTAATTCAATTCCTTAATATTGACAGTATTTTTTACTTTTGTTAATTTTAAAATATTTTATATTTAAAACACAAAAATGTAAGCTTAAATATTTATGGGTTATTTTTGGCATATCACAACATATAAATAAAGTTTCTATTTAAAATTAATTGGACGTTTAAAAAATCTATTTATTATGCATACATATAATGCTGCAGATATTAAATAATAAAGTAATGGCGAAATAAATCGAGCTTATTTGATCAATATTAAGTTAACCAATGTAAAAAATATTTAATTTTAAGGTATTTTACGAGACCTTTTAGAAAGACCAAATTACATTATTTTTTTATTACGGCAAGTCTATTCGGTGTAAAATGAACTCGTGTAAAATCCGAACAGTAAAAACGCAGCAACATATGTATTATATTTAAATGACGGTTTTCTTATGTAAAATTTTATGAGGATTCCAAATATGTTATTCAATTTTATCTAAATTTTTTTAGTTTTTAAATAAATGCGATTTTAAAATTTTAAAAACTATATAAGTTAGCATATACGAATTTTTTCAAATTTATTGATTATAATCAACCAATCTATCATTATACAACTTATTTAATTATGTCATTCGCGAAATTACATTCTCTATCTTATATTTTTAAAATAATGATAAATGAAGCCCAATTGTTAGTTTGAAAATTTTGTTATAAATAGATATATTGTAAGTATTTAATTTATAACTAGTGTTGCCGAGAGTTTAGAGTTTGTCTCTCCAGCCCACGCGTGCCTGAGTTCTATTCCCTAAGGATACTTTTTTTAAATATTTAAACATACACAAGTGTTGCCTGACTTAGGTAGGTTAAAAATATTTTAGTAGTTCCTGGAATTTTATATTTTAATTAAATAAGATGATTTTATATTATAATTTTTTTAAACCTTATTTTTTGTAATAACTTAAAACTACCTTTTTTAGAAAACTTTGTATATGTTTAACTAATAAATTTAGGCGTTTCCTATGTTAATTTTTATAAAAGGTGAGACACACCTCATTTAATAATAATTTCAGCATTTTCATTTTAATTTATTATTAATATGTTAATATAAATTGTTTCACTCATTTAAGAATTTTTTTTAATTACCTTTAAAAATAAAGATTCTAATCCATCTGCGATGAGTATGAATTCTTACATATATAATGGCTTTTTTTTAAAGGAATTTCGCCCCTTAATGTCTTAAATATATTATATTTCATCATTTTTACAATTTATTTTATTTTGCCATGTATATCTATATCGTAATTTTTTGGGTCATGTAATAAATTACAAGTGCAGGCAGCTCCAGGGATAAAATATGACAACATTTGAGTGTTCAAAATAACATTTTAGGAACTGCTAGTATTTAAACTAAGTCAGGCAACACTTAGGTATATTAAACAAATTTAAAAAAAAATTTCTTTGGGAATATAACCGGGGCACTCATGGGCTGGAAAGACGAACTCTAGCCTCTCGGCAACGCGAGATAAA
Organism: Acutogordius australiensis; assembly: GCA_030555515.1. Classification (NCBI taxonomy): domain Eukaryota; kingdom Metazoa; phylum Nematomorpha; class Gordioida; order Gordea; family Gordiidae; genus Acutogordius; species Acutogordius australiensis. The sequence goes on along the minus strand of CM060242.1, from coordinate 39,196,445 downwards.
AATTAAAAACTCACGATTCATCCATTTATATTAAAATTTCCGAATTAACATTTGGACATTTATTTATATTTTAACAGAAATTATAAGATAAAAAATGTAATTTCGCGAATGAGACTATTAAAATCGTTGTATAATGTTAGATTGGTCGATCAAAATTAATAAATTTGTAAAAATTAATATATGCAAATTTATATAGTTATGAAAATTTTAAAATCGCATTTATTTAATAACTAAAAGAGTTAGACAAAATTGAATAACATATTTAGAATTCTTATAAAATTTTACATAAAAAACCTTTATTTATATATAATAAATATGTTGCAAAACGTTTTTACTATTCGGTGTAAAATGAACTCGTGTAAAAGTCTATTCGGTGTAAATTGAACTCGTGTAAAAGGTCATTTTACAAGAGTTCATTTTACGAATAGACCTGCCCCTTTTATTATACAATAACTTTTTTGAAAATAATATAAACCGCAGCCTATGGGACAATAGAAAGTTCATTCATGAGTCATATGAAAAAATTTAAATTTCAAATTTTACAATGATTGAAATATTTACAGCACGCGGTTCTAATTACGATGTCGGTTTCCAGATAGGGAATAAGTTTGGCAGCAATATAAATGAATTTTTTGAAAAATACAAGCCACTGCACCAAACCTTTATACCATTTATGAAAAGCACCAAAGGAGCTGAAATATATAATGAATTTTATGCGAACTCCAACTTATATTTTCCTAACTACATAAAAGAAATTCAGGGTTATGCGACAGGTTCTAAGGTCCCATTTTATTATTTTTTCCTGTTTCTCTTAAGAGTCGAAATAATGACGCTAATTTATGGAGACCCTGAAGGCTTTAATGATTGTAGTGATGTTTTCTTATATAATTCTAACCAAAGTTTCTTACTAGGCCACAACGAAGATATGGATTCAGTGATAAAAGGTAAAGCTTATATAATTAATTGTGAAATAAATGATGAGCAAGGAAAGGTGGCCGAAAAGTATCTAGCATATTCTTACCCTGGTCACCTTCCTGGTAATTGTATGGGCCTTAATTTAAATAAAGAACCAATAATAATTACTATGAATGGCCTCTCTGCCCTTAATATATCAATTAAAAATTCAACACCCAGGGGAATCCTTTGTAGAGCTGTTATAGGTGGTGGTGATTCCTTTGAAGCAATCCAAAAAATCTTATATGATAAAGGTAGAGGTTCTGCTGTTGGATTCTCAGTCAATGTCGCTACAAATGCATCACAAAACAATTCATTTGGTATAAAAATGTTTAATATTGAAGTGTATCCCAACCTTGAAACTGCATCCCCTTCCAAAAAATCTTACCTCTCTATTTTAGAGATTACTAAGTCACAACAATTCTATTTTCATTTTAATAAGTATGAACATACCCCAAATATTTTAGAAATCCCAAAAAATAGATTAAGTTCAATTCATAGACAAAAAGCAGCTTTAGCCTATGTAGACAAGAATGGATTTAATACTAAACATGATGTACTTAATGTGATGGGAGAAACCTCTGACCCCAAATATCCCATATATAGAAAAGGTTTCTCCAAAGACACCTTAGCATCAGGAGTTTTTGATATGAATGCAAGAACATGGGAAATATATGAAGGCAACCCAAAGTTCACTAAACCAATACATATATTAGAATTTTAATCAGAAATGCTTTTTAGTCTATATATAAAAATTTATAGCACAAGTCAACAAATTCAATGTCACAAAAAATGGATTAAAAACTTAAAAGCATAAATTTTCATGATGATTTAATGTCATATTTATTTTTTCACAGTTTCCCACGCTTAAATCTGTCCATATCAAAAAAATAACCTTTTTTGACTAAATTTCATTTAGCAACCTAAGGACAACTAACTATAAAAAGAAAATAATTAAAAATGTTTTTTATGTAAACACCCATTGTAACTTGTATTTATATGAGAAATAAGAAATTTTAGCATCAAGCTCTTACATCAGCATTTAGAATAAAAAATATTCATGCAAATTTTCAAAAAATTTTGATTTTTAGAGTTGACAAATATTTGATTATAAAAAACGGTGGTAAATGGATTTGAATTCTCTAAAATGGCAGGTTTGATCTCAGTAGTTAACTCATAACTCTCAAAAAATTGGTGAACTGTGTAGTTTAATAATTCTCATGAGGCCTGCCTGGCCCATGGCACAAATTTATAAATATGGAAGATTAGGAGAAAAGGTACAAAAAACAATTTTAGGCTTTTTATTTATCTTAATGAAAAATGTTATATTCCTATGACCCTTTTTATTTTGCTGACTTTTAAATGGAATTAAAATCCAATTATTTTTTTTATTTGTATTAAAGGCCAGGTCAGGTAGGTTATAAGTGTTGACCAGTTGTGTAGGCAGGGGAAAAGTTGGGGGTTAGGGTGGGGTAGAAATTATTTATTAGCAACTGGAATATTGTATAAATAATTTTTTAGTTGCGTTGTAAATTATATACAATTTTAATTGTGCATATTATTCTTAATATCACAATCTTAAATACCTAAATTAATAAATAATATATTTATATATTTCTAAAATATTTATAAATACTTTTTGTATAGAACATATAAAATAAATATTTATAAATTTGCTCATGAACCTTTCAAATTAGAAAAAATTACATTGAAACATATTATGCTTTTCATTTTTACGTGGCATGTCCTTGATAAAAAGGTTATTTTTTGGCATAATTATAATTTTGTAAAAAAAAATTCTCAAGGTTGAATATTAATTGATTTTTTGAATGTATATGCAATATTGTAAATGTGTTAGAGAGAAAATATGATTTCTTAGCTTATAACAAGCATATTAAGTCGGAATATATATTAGGTAAGCCACTTATATTGTTTTATATAGTTTAATGGTTATAAAAACTCTTATTTTAGCAAACAACCTAGACATGCAAAATATTTTAAATAATCAATAAATGAGTATTAATAATGCAAAACTTATTAGTAATTCATGTCCAAAATAATAAAAAATATTGATATTTTTTAAACCTGCAAATGCTAGAATTAGAAATTTGTAACACGTTTGCTACAGTGGGGTCCATAAGGACCCAAATTTTGAACCTAAACTTTAAGAGTTAATGAAATGAGCTTTATTTTTTTTTAATAATTTATGAAATATACGTGCTCTTTAATTGTAAACTAATGTAACTATAATAAAATTTATTTAATACAAAGTAGAAAAAATGTGAAAAATAAGAATTTTTAATTATCCTTACATTAAATAAATCTTTTCAAACAAAACATATCAATATTATTGATCACATCGTTTTTAGGTCTAGTGGAACATTTTTAGAAAGGTTTTCAATAAAAAAATTTTGAAATAAAAAATAATTTTAGCTGTTATTTTTCATTAAAACAAATTATTTTAAGAAGAAAAAAAATTCACATCATTTTTATAACATATAAACATTAAAACAATTTAATGAATTAAAATAAGGTTACAATTGTTTAAACAACATCATCGTTTTTAACATTAATATGGGATACATACGAACCCCAACAAAATTTTTAATCATATTTTGTTATTAGATTAGGACCAATTTTTAACTATCAGCTTTGATTATTATATAGTTAAGAAAAAAGTTACAAAGGTTTGGCCATAATATGTATATTTTTATAGATTTTCAAAATTTAAAAATGGACCCCACTGTGCTAATCGCGAATTAAATAAATCGGAAGGAGGAGGGGAACTTTCTACATTTAAAGTCTGTAAAATTAATTTCCTTAAATTGGGGTAGTTAACTCTTAATAAATTAGTGTATATTTACTTTATTATTTTTTATCAACTATATTATATTACAAATAAAATTTTTTTGGGTGAGGAGCATTGAAATTGCTAAGCGGCGACGTTCATAACCTAGGATCAATAGGATTAAGCGCGTCACTCTGACAATACCATAATTTCCATTGAAATGACGCCGCACTCTCCGGTGTATTATAGCATGCAGGCTTCACACTCCTAGCAAAAGTCGAAGGTCAGAGTGATTCACCTGCTAAAACAATGTCCCCTTTCCCTTCTCTTAAAAGGGACGGCATACCCGTCAGGGCATAGCTCCTTTTAACCCTGTGGAATACTAGGCGATAACTTAACCTAGACCACGAGCTAAAAAACTTTCGACCAGAAAAATGACAATATTTAGATATATTTAAAAGCCCTAAAATTTCAGTTAACATTATATTATCACATTCATTTAAAGACATTAATTTATGCAAGTATAAACAATAACATCAAACATTAAAAAGCTTGACCGGAGCTATTTATAATACTTTATGCTAAAATCCGATAATATTGTTAAAAAAATCTTTGCAATATTTGTTTTAGCCTTGCTATATATATAAAATATTTTTTTGTTTTTCATATAGATATTATATATGTAATTTGAGGTTGTATGGACTTCATTCTATGTCGACCCTATGGGTAATAAATATAAATAATCAATAAGCATTAGATATTTTTTTCATTTTGCACTAGTAAAAAAAAATTTAAGGTGACACAACTGCGGAAAATTTATATTTTCAAACGGCGAGATGAAAAAATTTTAGAAAATTTATAATGTTTTTATGATGGGTATAAATTTAACAAAGTTTTTAATATATTTATGGCGATTGCTAAGGCAGGATAAAAGAAAAAATTGTGAAAGCAATTTGGTTGATATTTATAATTGTAAAAACCTAATTTTTTTTTAAATTGCTTATAAAAATTAATATGAACACCCAAATAATCAATACTTTATAATACTATTATAATGACTATAACATTTTCGAAAAAAAATTTGTTTGTGTTATCTATAAACATTTAACAATAAAAAACATATTTGAAAAAAAACATTTTTATTCATGGCGGAAAATCAGCATTAAATTAAGCATTTATTTTACAAAAATTAGATTACATTCATAAATTTTAAAATCGCTACTAACAAATATTTTAGAAAACATGAATACCGTAGGTTTAATATTTGTTTAACATCTTGGTCAGTTATTTTCCATAAAATAGTGCTTCCACCAGGGTTACACATGCCTTTCGCCTCTTCTTTCTAAAAATTTTAGGCATCAAACACAAAATATTTCAGGTAAAAGGATAACATTATTAATGTCATTATATTTGTAAAAAGCAAGCAAAGAAAAAATGAAATTTTTTTTCTAACTGAAAAATTAGAATATATTCCAAACTAAACACATTTAAATAATGTTTTTTCGTTATTTTTTTAATTCTGATAACGATACCATAAGGTAAATATGTTAATAGTTCAGCTCAACAAATTGTTTTTAGTTATGAGGTAATTTTTAAAATCAGAATTGCTGAGGTTCAAATCGTTTACCGTTCTCTCTAATCAAATTTTGTAAGCTAATAAATATTTGCCAAAAAAGGTTAAAAAAACAAAAAAGATTTAAAACAGAAAATTGTTGAATATATATTTTGCACAGCTCAAGCTTTAAATAATATTTAATAACCGAGAAAACGTATTTTATAAAGGTTATTGTTTGCTCTAATTAATGATGTAAAATCTCGATAAACTCAATTCTTTTTTTACATAGATAAAAAATAGAAGTTAGAAATGAAATAAATATCAAAAACCTTTTTTAATTTTATCTCTTAAGTTTTTTAGCTCGCAAAATCAGTCAATTTGGCAATATTTCGATTTATCTACCGATTCTGAGCAAAATTAGTAAAAAAGAATATATCTAAGCCAACATACATACTATTTCGAAGTAGTGTTATAATTATCGGTGATCAATCATTAATTTTTGTAGCCCTGTGTAATAATCGATGTAATTACATAAGATACACTTTTTAATTTGAAGTTTTTTCCAATAATATAACCATTGGTTTTTTTTATCCTAACAAAAGGTTTATAATTTTTAATTGGTGCATTCTGTATTTTAGTTAAGATAGATGAGTATTTTATCTTAAATTGATGTTAGACCATGTGCAAAGTAAAGTTTCGAAATACCCAAGTTTTTGATAAGTATTTTTTTATGTCGAATTAGATAGGAAATAATGACATTTAACAAATTTATTATATATTATTTTATTTCGAGATTATTGTTTAGTTTAAAAAACGTCGTGTTGTCGAATATATTAAATGATTTTGAAAGATTTTACACGTCTTTATTGAAATATAGGATTCAGGTCTTACCATTACAATTTGACAAAATGCTATATTAAAAATTATCATTTCAAAGTAGCAAAAAAAAGAAAAATACCGTTTCTGCATTTAGTACCATAATGATTTGATTGAGCCGTGAAAATTTATCCCTTATGGACCACGAGGAAATCATAGAAGTAGTGAAACTGGTCAGCTGACGGAGTTCTTTATCAAATAATAAAGCCCCAAACTAGATAGTTCGACATTTAAATAAATATACATTCAAACTTATAAAAAAACATCACATTTTAGCCAAAAAATTGTTTCATTTAATATCATAGAGTTAAAACACCTAACTAGTTTAATTAACTTCAGTCGTTTTTTATTTAAAAGTAAAAATTACATAAGTTATGATTAGATATAGGACGCGTTAATAACGCGTTTTTTAGATGTGAAATGTTATAATTATTTAAGAAAAACCCAAAATATTAGATGACACAACGTTTGAATAAATGTAAGATGAATAGAATTGTTAAGTTTTAAATTTATTTTTCACATTATTTCTTTAATTAAAAATAAACCGGCAGATTTCGCTAATATTCATATACTGTTAAAACAAAAAATAATAAGAGGTGACAATTATTAAAATGAAGGCTAACTTGATTAAACTTAGTTTTCATAACCGTATTTTCAAGGTATATGGGTATGTCGGATACGTACAAATTAAGTACCTTTTCGACTAATTGAGGGCTCAAGACGGCCTAGATAAATTAAAAGAATCATCTAAAATTCAAAATTGTTTTTACATTTACAAATGTGAAAAACCGAAATGTGGTGCTATCAAATTACTAAAACCTGTAACGAAAAATAAGATAACCATGTAAACGAACATACTTGAAACATAATAATTTTTCCTTATAAATAATTATTTTTTACGGCCTATCTATTAATTAAATTACACTGTACAACATATTAAAGACGACCATGCATCAAATATTATAAAAAACTTTTGCAAATAAATTTTTATAAAAATATAAATAGGCAAATAGATTGTTTGGAAAACTTAGATGCTATAAAGTTTTTAAGTTTTATCTTTGAACATTTTAAAAAATTGAAGGCATTAGAAGAAAAATCTAACTTACAATCATGATTTGCAAGAAAAATCTCTACAGACTTTTTGAATCATTTTTGTCTTTTTGTTGTTTAAATTTTCTATATCACCTAACAATGAAGACTAATAAAATAAGTTTAGATTAATCTAAATTTGAAAGAAAAGTTAATATGCAAACTCTAAACTTTAATCTTAGATGTAAGGGTCTGCATTTCCATAATGAGTGATTGAATCCAAATATCGTTTGATTCAGTGATTGCCAATTCTTCCTAAAAAATAATTTTTGTAATTTGATATTTATAGATATATGCTTTATCGTAAACTAATAAAGGCTATTTCAAAATCACCACAATTTTCATATATGCCGTTTTTAACAATAAAAAATTAAAAAAATGCAAAACGTTTATTTTTAATTTGCTTAAATAAAACATAAACTGAATCTCTTTAACTGATAAATTATTGCTATCTAAAAGCTCAAACGCAAAGAAACTTTTAAAGTCAGAAGTAACTTTTGAGCGTGTAGAAATTAAAAATTTTTTATATTATTGTTAATAAACTATGACCTCAATAATTTCAATTATAAAAACATTTTTTTTCAGTTTTGGTGGAATTTAAAGGTCCAGAAATTAATTTTAAAAATTACAAATCTTATAAAATTCATAATATAGAAAAATTTATATAAATAAAATTTTAATGTTATACAAAATCTTACTTAAAACGTCGTTCATTAAAAATATTGCAATTTTTAAATAAAAAGCTGCAAAAATACGTATTTTTTTTTGTTATTTTATTTATTATAACTTCAGTCAAAACGTGATTGGCTTGAGCGAAGTTGTCTATGAGAGCCTTAGTCTTTGGCCTAAGGACGGCTTCATTCAAGGTTTTAAGGCCACGTTGTAAGTTGGTCTGCAAGGGTTTTTCGCACAACGAAAAATTGGAAAGGCAATTCTATAATTACATAATACAAAAACAATTAATAATTATACCTTATATTTATAATTAAAAAATGTCAATTTTTATTAACTAGATTATCAAGTAATCTGATGCAGTTTAAAATTTAATATTTTAGTATGTACAAAAAATAAAAATCCATTTATAATACAATTCACAACGAACATTAAAAATCATCAGGCTAAGCCTACTTTTTTTAAGTTTTTATTATAGTTTAATGTATTTTCAATTAAGGGGCCATGCCCTGACGGGTATACCGTCTTTTTCAAAAGGTGTAGGGTAAGGGGGCATTGTTTAAGCAAGAGAATGACACTGGCCTTCGACTTTTGCAAGGGTTGTAAAGCCTGCATACTATAATATTCCGGAAAGTGGAGCGTCATTTCAATGAATATTATGGTATTGGCGGAGAGACGCGGCAAATTCCATTGCTAGGAGTTATGGTCGCCGCATAGAAATTTCAATGATCTTCACCCAAAAAAGTATTTAAATCAAAAAATATACCTCCCTTCAAGAAGTATTAGATATTCAGATAATAAGACTCAAAATTTAAGAAATCAAAAAATGCATGCATATATAAAACAATTCAAACTGTTTTTATACTAATTTTTATACCTCATTGAAAAAAAGTGCCAGATAACACGGAAATATAATAATTCTATATAGGTGTTAAAACGTGTTGTTTTAAAACTATTATATTATATGAAATTATGTATGAATAAGGGTGCATTTCATTTTTATATAGAAATAAAAATTTAATTATTGTTTTAAAAATATAATTTTTTAGCTGAACGCATATTTAATAAACTTAAATTTTATTGGTATTTTATCAAACAATCCAGCTCAACAAATTTTTAAGAATCATGGGCTAACTTTAAAAACCAGGCCTGTTATCCTAAGATTTTCAAATCCGTTGACCGTTTTTTTAATCCCACTTTTTAAGCCAACTATAAAAAAAAATTTAAAAATTAAAAAAAAATAAAAAAAAATATTGCAAATAATTTATATATATAAAATTATTGAATAATAATTTTAACAAACCGATAAAACGTCGTGGCCTATTTATGGGTGCAAAACATTCTCCTAAATGTTGATTTAAAACCTTAATATATTCAAAAAACTGGCTTCTTATTAAGGTGATTATAATGGAAAAAATCAATCATTTTGGCCGATTGGCATTTTATTCGATATTTATTTAGCAAATTACCGAGCTCTAAGTAAGTTTTGGGAAACCAAAAAAAAATATATATGG
>CM060242.1:39113309-39186797 GCA_030555515.1 Acutogordius australiensis | reverse complement strand
TATAGATTTTTCGATGAAGTATCGTTATCGGTAATTACCCATAATTTTTAACTTGTAAACTAAAATTATTCATTCATTTTTAAGTTATTATATAACTGAAAAAAATCAAAATAACAAATTTTAAAATTTAATAGAACAAAATGAAGATTTCACGTTTCGTATTTACAAATATTAAAGCTTTTAAAACATGTATAACACTGGACAACAAAAAATCAAAAAATCTGATGGCCAGATTCCTTAAGAATGCATATCTAAAAAAGGTTATTACCTGAAATTATTAGCAATTTACTGTCAAGTTATTTAGGATCAAAAAACGGATTTTATGACGAAAGCCACGAATTTTATAAAAATAAAAAAATAAAATTTGAACGCCTTACGTTAATAATGTATGTTTCCGTTGACTCAATAATTTTAAACTTTTGATAGGTTTTATGATATAGAAGCCCAATACCCCAAAAATTGAAAATCTCAACTTTGACACTGAACAACTAAAAATAGGCATTGACTAACATTCTGATTTCATATTCGTGATCAGCGTCAAAAACTTGACCAAAAGCTATAGTTTTAATGCTTAGGGTCGTCCAAATTTTGTTTTCCAGTGTAATCTTACATTTAACTAAAAAGAGTTAAAAAAGGATCTTTAATATAGTTATGTGAAAGAATATATATTTCGTAAAAAAAAATTCATTTTACAAATTAAAACAAACAAAAAGAAACAAACAAAAAACCATGAATTTTTCTTTGGCCAATTTGGAGTTGGATTGAAAGTCAAGTGCAAACTGGGTTTCGACCTCGAGCTCTGCAATTAATTTTCGCAAATATTTGAGCGTTAATTCAATGTCATTGAGCGTGACCTAGTGATAGAATATATAAGAGCCTAAAAATGAGTAAACACTAGGTAAATAAAAACTTTTAGTAGCGGTAACTACAAATAAATATTAGCTAAATATTAGTATCGTAATAACAATCAACATATGATTATACAAATCGGGACGTAAACCTTATAGTACTATTCTGTGAGAAGAGAAAAAATGCCCTTCTTTGGTCCAACCCTAATTTATTTTAATTTTTAATAAAATAAGAGAAATTTTAAAACATATTTACGGCAAATAATTTAGAATATATGTGGTGTAAATATTTTTTACATTCCAAAAAAATTAGAGTGATCATGTATTTAAATTCCCCATTCCTCACTTATATAAGGAGTTCAAAATATTTGGCAATTAGCTATATTTTGAACTCAACTCTTAACCATTTTTTACCCCGCCCCCCTTATTTGAAAAAATATAAATGAAAAAAAAATTTCCTTTCACTTGCAACTCACCTCAAAAAAAAGTCCTAATTGTAAAAATGAATAATTCTCAAAAATGCATTTTGTTTCTTTTCTCCTCAAATGAGCTCAAATGGCTTCTCCAAACAAGCTATATTATCAGTTTAAACTTTTAGATTATCACAGGAAACTGCTGCCAAATTTGGGTATAATTGCTTTTGAGTGTGAATTAATTAAAAACGGCATTTAGTACCCAAGAATAACAAATTAAGGAAATATTATTAAAAAGTTAATAAATTTGAGCTTGCTTATGAAAATTTTAATTATTATAATAAAATGTAAAAATAACAAACATGAGTTTGGCCATACAAAAAACTAAGTTTTCCAAAAATTGCCCAGAGTACCTCACTCCGACTCATTTGAAAAAAAATTCCATATTGAAAAAAAAAGAAAAGAGGTTCACCAAAACTATCAAAACTCCGTTTTACCAAAATATAAAAAAATTGAGTTCTTTTTTATTAAAATAAAGAATATTCATTTTTTTGTAGATAAAATTTTACATTTAAATATTTTTCACCCCTGTAAAAAAGTGAATTCCCTCATATTCACTTTTTTCTTTCCTCATCATTCACTAGAATTGAGGAATTCACTGCGGCTGAATTCTTTTTTATTAAACACTATATAAAACCAAAAGTTAAAATTATTTATGTAAATTTACCATCAACAAAAACATTGGTTGGTCTGTGCTTGAGGCTTGATGTTGATATTCATCTAATATAGGTAATAAAAATTAAAATAACTAAGAAACTTTTTTAAAAGTTGCAATGAAACATTTATTTAAAAAAAATTGCCTTTATTAAGATTTTTACGTATAGAATTACCAATAAATTTGAAGAAACATGATTCATGTTTGTTTAAGCATACTAAATAAATATTTTAACGCCCCTTGAACTATTTTTTGGTATTTTTTGATAGGGAGAACAATTTTTTACACCGATAATAGACTTTTATAAAAAACGTGATATAAATAATATCACTTTTGTTAGAATTTTGAAAATTTGGAGGTTGGATCCTAAGAAAACACATTTTTTACCCAAATATTATTTTAAATATTCATAAATTAGGTTTAAGATTACGTATTTAAAATAAAATCTTATAATTGCATACCATTATAGTTCATATAGTGTATTGCCTTTATGCTCAAATCAAATAATAAAATTACTTAAAAAAGCAATTTTTCATTTGAGTCACGTGCAAAGTGAGTTTTTATTTAGCAAAGTTTTCATAATATTTTTTAATTTTGAATATAAAGGCAATTTTTCGATTCGACAATATTATAGGCACATGAAATACTCTTATTGAAATATAAAAAGATTTAAAAAATTTTGATATAAAAGAAATTCTAGAACTTTTCAAAATTAAAATATTACGAAAATAACTCAGTTTGCACGTGACCTTATTCATAAACTAAGGACATTTTTGACGGGTTTTTTAAAAATTCAAAAAATAATTTTTCTTAAACGTATAGTTTGATGCCTTGTAAAAGCCGTTATTTAAACGTTAGGGCAGGACCATAATGCTAAGTAATAACTTGCCCCTTTCAAAATTTAATAAGCTTTGGTTAAAATTACATGATCCTCACATTATTATACAATGAATATTTAGAGGTCCAAATCAATATATAATTTTTAAGCGGGTTTAGATTTATAATTTGAAAAATAGATTTACCAGCTTCGCCAATCATTTCTTGTGGATTTGCAGACAGACTCATGCTATTCATACTACTGTAAATATTCATAAATGGATCCACCAAAGGAGTTTGATTGACCGATGGGCTAACCAACGAGGTGTAAGCGGCGTGACTTAGATCCACTAAGACGTTGCCGACAACGCGCGTGGCCGCAGACAGCTGCTGTTGTGTTTTAGTCTGCAGTAAACCTGTATGGGTCTTGGTCAAAAGATCGAATAATTCGGTACATGATTGGAAAAGTTTGTCGTGAACGAATGAATTTTCAAAAAGATCAGTGGCGTGATTTAAGACGGCACAGATGCCGTCTAGATGGACAGTTGATATGGCGCGGCTAAGGTTATTTAAAAATTTGGAAAAGTATTTTAATAAAATTATCAAGCAAGTACACGTTAAAATAATATTACTCATAAGAAACGAATAAAAAATATTATATTAAATTTGTGCTAAACATGTACATATAACAAATAAAATTTTACCGAACCAAGTAATTAATAATTTACAAGAATTTCATAAAATCTTACAAAAGAGCTATAAAAATTTTTACAAGATCAAATTTTATCTTTTTAGTGATCCTCACATCTTGTCGAACTGAAATATAAAAAAAATTTGTTTTTTGCCTTTTGAAGCGTTTTATGTTATCATTTCAAATTAAAAAAAATGGCTTCTGATAATGTAAAATTCAAAAAATAAAAAAAATTCAGACAAAGCAAAGGTGTTAAACAAACAATAGTTATTTGAGAAAAAATTTTTTGAAACAAAATTTAATTTTTCAAATACCAAATTAACTCATTGTCCTAAGTTTGTTCGCAATCAGCTAAGAATAAACATCGTTTTTAAGGACACGTTTAAAAAGGATTTTTTTTAAACCCGGATAGGAATAATTTTTTTGTGTGCTTATAATTAAATTTAGTTAAATACAGGTCACAAAATAAAAATTTTACAAATCTCAAAAATTTCAAAAAAATTCATTTTAAACATGAAATTAAGAACAAACGAAAACATATACAATCAAACATTTTATTAATATCAAGATTACTTTATAGATTTTTGGAGAATGCAAAAAGTATCGTCCACAATGGAAGATACAGAACATGCGTCGTTTTTAAATATGTGGTTCATTTCTTGGGCCTATTTTTAAAAATAGAAAATTACATTATATTTTATAATATAAAAAATATCCAAAGCTAAGGCTTTTTCTTTTTTATAAAAAAAAGTTAGGGAGGATAAAGGAAATTAATAAGAGGCAAAATTGAAGCAAAAAATTTAAGGTTGCCATATATGTTTTATATAAGCTTAAACACCTTATATTCCTTAAATTAAAATGAAAAACCCAATTAAACTTTCTCTCACGATAAGGACTCACTCAAAGGTAAAAACAAAGAAAAAAACATATGATGACAAAGTAATTAAAGGTAAAAAAAAGCAAAGTTAACAAAAATTCTAATATATCAATGATTGCACATATTAAATAAATAATAAAGAGTGAATCAAAAAAAAATTTGTATAGCTTAAACAAATAAAAATTAAAAATAACCTCTTTTAATAGAAACTATTCATAACATTAGATGTTAAAAATAATATAAATAATAAGCTTTAACTTTTTTAAATAACGCAATCATACAATACATGTATTTTTAAAATGCAATAATTACTTTAATTTTAAAACATTCAGTTATCAATCATCTCAGCCGGTTACCAAAACCTTACATAAAAAATATCACTTTTCCCATTAACCACCTTTTTGATTTAAAACCTAATAAGTTAAGGTATTAAATTTTCAATATTAAAAAAAATTTTTTTTGAAATATATCACAGGTAAAACTTTTTTGAGAATTATGAGTTAACTACAGAGCTCAAACCTGCCAACTTAGAAAATATCAAATTCGTTTACCGTTTTTCCTAATCAAACTTACTTAATCAATTATAAAAATTAAAAATTTTAGAAAAAAAGGTCAAAAAACCAAAAAAGATTTTAAAATAAAAATAAATTGAGATTTTGTTTTTGCATATTCATACTATATAAACTGTCATTCACACTTTAAATTTTCATTAAAACCCGATAATAAATCGTGTCGTATTTAAGTTTGGACGCGAAATATTTTGTATTATCCAAATGCCGATGTAAGAGCTGGTATATTTATAAATTTATTTCTCATTATTTGTGATTATAAATAAAGTTACAAGGGAAGATTTTATAATTTTTTTAGGGTATATTTAGATCTGTCAATTTGGTAAGACATTTGTTATAGACGGATCTAAGGAGCCAAAGACGGAAGAAACTAAGAAAAAACAAAAAATATAGATAAGATTAGGCCATCGTGGGGATGCATTCTTTTATGTTTTAATAGAATTCACGTATCTGACATTGATATTTGTTGACCTGTGTAGTAAATACTATTTGTTAGACCACATTCAAAAAAATTTATTCTCTGTAAAATAAATTATCACGTTTAGATCAGATGAAAGTGCAACATAAAAACTGTTAAAAGTTGTTTTATAATTAAAATAATTATTAGATAATAAGGTTTTTTTCTTAATAAATTATTCGCTTAAGCACATAAAACACAGCACAACAAATTTCGATGGTACAACAAAGAATTTTATAAAAACATAAAAGAATTTGTTCCCATGATAGTCTTATCTCATATAAGTATTAAGTTTTTTTAGTTTGTTCCCGCCTTGGTTCCTTACATCTGTCCATATCGGAAAAATAGCATTTTTTGACCAAATTGACAGATTAAGAATAACCTAAAAAGAAAAAAAATAGGAATCTTTTGTTCATATAAAAATCCTGTAACTTATATTTGTCACATATAATGCGAAATAAAAATTTTTAGTATATCAAGCTCTTACACTATTAATTGGAAAATACAAAATATATCGCGTCCAAACTTAAATACGTCACGATATACTACTGGTTTTTAACAAAAGTTTTATTAGTTTGAATTTAACACTTTAACTGTTGTAAATAGCAAAAAAAAATTCAAATTATTTTTGTTTTTGAATCTTTTTTGTTTATTTTTGCCAATTTTTCCAAAATTTTTAATGTTTATAGCTAACTAACTAAGTTTAATTAGAAAAAACGGTAAACGGATTTAAAAATCCCTAAGATGGCAGGTTTGATCTCCCAAGTTAGCTCATTTGTTATTATAAAGGTCAACAAATTTTAGAGATGAGCTAAGTTTAAAGACCAAACCTACCGATAAGAATTTAAATCCGTTTACCATTCTAATCAAATTAATAAGTCAATATAAACATTGAAAATTTAAGGAAAAAAAATTTAAAAAAAAAATTTAAAACGAAAAAAAATATTAAATTAATTTATTAAAACATTTTATTTGTTTAGTTCAAGCTATAAATAATATTTTTGTTTTAAAAGCGATAAATTAAGTTACAAGTGATTTAAATGTAAAAAAAATTCTAAAATTTTTTCTATAAAATCTAAAGGTTGCAAGATCTGCCATTTTGGTCAAATTTAACCAATTTTTATTATATATGATTAAGAAAATAGCCAAAAACAAAAATTACTTCGTAAAACATATATTAAATATGGCCATCATGAGACCCCTCCCGTATTGTAACTAGTTGACCCGTTTATTAATTTAAATATAGTTATGACCTTATACCAATTTTTTAGAAAGAAAATAACAGACAAAATACTATAACCTTTTGATAGCTTCTTAGCATAAAATTGTGCTCCAGCAATATGTAATCGGCTAATAGTTTCTGAATTAACATGTTCAATCCTGATTCATGAATTGCCCTAAATTTAAGATGATTTGGTGTAGGTTTTAAATTGGATGGTTCATTTAATTTTTGATCATTTTCGATAGTTTTACTAGGTGTGGAAATTGAAATATCGTTCTATATAAGTTATAAACCAATAATTGCAAAAGATTTAAAAAAAAAAGATTGGTAAAATTAAATAAAATTACTACAAAATATAGGAGAATATAAACCTCAATCATAGTTTCCAAAAATTTAAAAAAATATTGCGTTTGCGTAATACAAGCCGTAATCTCGTTCAGAATTTCGTCAATTTCTTGAATTCCCAAAGGTAAGCTAAATATTTAACATAATTAATTCAAGATTGGCGTACCGTTAATTATTAAAAACTATAAAATGTTGTGTATAATTAGGACTTATCGACTATTATGTTTAAAAAAACAAAGTAACACCTGATTAAAAAAAATACTTTATGTCTTATTTAGCAAATAAGTATGTCATTTTTTACTAAATAGTCATACCACCGAAAGGGCAAAAGGTGTAGGTTTAATGAGTCAATATTTAAAATTTTTTTTTGAACTACGCACAATATTTTGTAATCAAAAAGTTTAGATATTCTATTTTGTTAAGTTTGGCCAACTTAATGCTAATAAAACAAACTTGGTTAACTTAAAACAGAATGTAAATGATACAAAAGAAAATCAAATGCAAATTTAGAAAAAAAATGACAGTTTAATCAAAATTTATAAAACGTTTTAAACAATACTGAGAACGGATTCAAAAACATCACGAGTTTATTTGTTATCTATATCCTGACAGAAGGTTAAAATTTAAATAAAATATTCAAAAAAATTACATACAAGTATTCATTTAACATAAAAAAAATTTGGTCATATATACATAAAAAATTTTGATTCCAAAAATTGTGTATACTAACTTTTCTGATAATGGTTCCCCCAAGGTGTTTTGTTTTGTGCTATGAAATTGATCAAAATCAATCGTTTTGAGCTGGTATAAAAATAATTTATTATAAATAAAATAAAATAAATATGCTTTTTTCCATAATTTTTATTTTTTATATTAAAAGGAGCCTTAAAATTATAGCAAAAATGACTTTAAAATACAAAAAAAAATTAAATATAATTTCAAAAAAAAGTGTGAAAAACCTAACATATGGTATAATGGCAAATATCCTTTTTCATTTACCTACGGTCACAAAATTCAAAAATAATAAAGCGAGCTCAAACAATAAAATTGAATGACTTTATGAAAATTAAAACAAATATTTTTACACCATATATCTTGAGTTTTGTAAAATTAAAAAAAGAGTATCGAACTCTAATGTTATTTTATAAAAACTAAAAATTTGTGACAATTTCAGAATATTTCAATAATTTTTGATAAATCAAATGACAGTTGCAAGGTAAGAGCAATAAAAAGAGTATTTTGTCATAAGGAATTAATCCTAATATATGCCTTGCAAAGCTAGAAAAAGCTCATGACAAAACTTTCTGTTTTGTTTATCAATAATTTAATAAAACATTAAGAAAGTTATTTTTACAAAAATATGTAACTTGTGCAAAAAATTTGAGATTTTATTGATATTTTTTAACAAAAGCCTAAACAAAGTTTCTTTTTTTAAACAGAAAAATTAGTTACATATATAAGTTTTTTCCCAAATCTGGTCTGTCTATTTCGCATGAGCAAAAACATTTACAATCTATATAAAAAAGATAAGATTAAGGCTTCTTTTTTATTAAAACTTTCAAATTAGATTGTCATTTTTGTCATTTATCAATTAATCCATCAGTAATAACTCATAAATTTAAATTTTTTCTTTTTTTTTAAAATTTAAAAAAACAAATTTTTTTAAAAAACCCCCTCCCAAAAGGAACGGAACCGGAACCACTTTGAATTTTTGCGGCGGTTCCAATCTCTGGTAATAACACAGGTCAACAAATATCAATGTCAGAAACGTAAATTTTATGAAAACATAAAAGAATGCATCCCCATGATGGCTCATATATATTTTTCGTTTTTCTTAGTTTTTTTCCGTATCCTTAGATCCGTCTAAAGCTAAAAATGGCCTTTTTTTGACCACATTGACAGATCTAAATATACCCTAAAAAGAAAAAATTTAAAAATCTTTTTTGCATACAAAAATCCCTTGTAACTTATATTTTTAATCACAAATTATGGAAAATAAATTTTCTTAATATATCAAGCTCTTACATCAGCATTTAGATAATACAAAATAGTACGCGTCCAAACTTAAATACGACACGATATATTATCGGTTTTTAATAAATATTATTTGAAGTTCAAATTTAATAGTTTAATAATTGTGAATATGCAAAAATAAAATTTCAATTTATTTTTAAATCTTTTTGACCTTTTTTTCTAAAACTTTCAATGTTTATAACTGAGTTTGATTAGAAAAAAACGGTAAAAAAATATATTCCTTAAGATGGCAGGTTTGATCTCTGTAGTTAACTTATAACTCTCAAAAAATTGTTGACCTATGTAATAAAAAAAATTTTTTTAAAAAGATTTTTAATTTTTCGAATAAATAACACTGGACAACAACAAAAAACGGTTTTAGTTTTGTATGAAAAATTTTTGTGTTATCCCGTGTTTAGTATTTCTCCCAATTACTTTTTCTTGCGGCCAAAGTTCAAAAAAAATTCATTAAATTTCAAAACTTTTTTAAAAAAAATTATTAGCATAATTAAATTAGCAATTTACTTTCAAGTTATCAAGGATAAACCAGATTTTATGATAAACACTAATTCCACTGAAGCATAATTATAAAAGTTTGATTATTTTAAAAAAACTAAATGTTTTATATATAAAAATAAACGTTTCCTTAATCTGTATTTTTAAACTTTTATACAAGCAGGTTCTAAAACAAAAAAGCACCCCAAAAATAGAAAAATCTCATTTTCGCCATCCAATAATTAAAAATATGAGGCATTGGCTAAAATAATAATTTCTCAATCGCAATTAGCACGAAAAACTTGACCGATAACGATAGTTGCCATAAATGATGCTTAAGGTCGTCCAAATAATTTTGACCAGCGTTTTTAATCACTAAAACATGATCCATTTAAAAAAATTTCACTTAAACCCAAATATGCGACCAATCGCTTTACAGCGTAGACACATGCATACCTTCTGCTTCAAATCAAAGTGGCCTTGAAGATTTTCAAAAATTAATGCAGCAATGTGATCTGATTCCTTTTGCAAGCGCGCGATAACGAACGAGACATGACCTTTATCTAATGTAAAATTAAACATGTAATAGAACTAGATTAAATAGGTGTTTAGTTTATATTTAATATCTATGAAAGAAATATCCATATTTTTTTCATTTAGGTATTAAATATAGATTAATTTAATAGAATGATTTTGTATGTAAGATTAGCCATTAGGTTGAAAATAAAAGAAAAGCGAAGAGAGGAAAATTGCAAGTGTTTTTTGGCAGAAGATTAAAATTTGTTTATATTTATGTGTAGATAAAAGAAAATTTCTAAAATTTTTAATAAATTAAAGGTTGATATAATTTAATTATTGATTGATAATAGTAATTAAGTCTACAACCCTAAATGCAATCAATAAAATTTGTAATTAAAATGTCTTGTATAATTATGTGTTGGTTTAATCATACAAAAATCTTGTTATAAACAATAAAGCCCTCTCACTAAAAGCGTATTAATAAAAAAATTTACATTAGTAAAAAACATAAAATGAACATTGATTAATAATTTTTAACAAGATATAAGAGATAAATAAAAAATTTAAAAAAATTTATTAAGCTTAAGACCAAAATCATGTGCAAAATAAATTTTTTAAACAAAAAATAATAAAATTTTGATTATTCAAATGTGAAGATATAAATTGTTAAAGTTTTTTTTATTTTAAAAACAAAGTGCTCATTTACGATTAATAAATAAAATATTTAAATAAAAGGCAATTTGTTATGAATTTTATTAAAGACCTTTTTTTTGTGAGATTCAACAAATAGATTAAAAGGTATGAAAAAAATTTATTTAAAACTTCACTTTGCACACCTAGACCTTATTTCTTACTTAAAAAATTGATTGTATTTTACCATAGCAAGAATCAATAACAGGCTGATTGGTCTCCAAAATTTTGACAAAGTTATCAAATAAGCAGGTAAGCCTTTGAGATGCTGGTTCATACTCAGCAGTTGGTGACTTGAGTGCCTTAACCAAGGGTTGGTTAAACTTTTTAAACTAAATTTAAAATACAAGGATGTACACTCAGGATTATATTAGGTGGAGGAGGAGAAGAATAAAATAGGTGTAAAAATATATTGAAAAGGGGTGGCATATATATAGCTCCATTTTTAAAACATTAAGCAGAAAATGGGGGGGGGGGGGGGGGGGGACATCAAGTTTAAGCCCCTTTAAAAACACCTAATGAATATGTTAAAATTGTCAAGTAAATATTATCACAATATGGTTAACATTAAAAAGATTTTATAAGTCATTGCCATGAATTTAAATCAAAACAAATAAATTGAAAAAAGAAAAACAATTGAACCAATAGTTATATATAAAGGCATCATGAGCTTAGACTATTTAAACCCAAACCAATTGCTAACAAAAACACTCTCTTGAACCTAATTTAACTTATAATACTTTAAACTTAATATTTAAAAAGGTTTTTGCCAAAACATTACTTTAAACACCATAATCAAATGTTATACCTCTGATGCCAAGAAATCACTAAACCTATCAAGACCCTGCTTGTGAGCCTTAATTTGTGGGTATAATTTAAAGTATCTTTCAATTTCAGCTCTATCATTTTGTATCATAGCTCCATCAAATTTTTCATTAATTACTTCAAGAAGTTCATGTTTACAGTTGTTTAGTATTTCAATAGATTTTTTTAATTGTCTATTTTTGTCAGCTAAGATATTAAATATTTTTAAATAAATTACATTCTTCCTGTATAGCAATATCCTTAATCAAGTTTTCTGTATCAAGCAACAAATATTGCTTTAAATGTGTTGCTGCCTAAATATTTTTACAATAAAATTTAATTTACTCTCTCGTAATCCATATCCTTCATTGCTCTTTGAACTCCAGCAGTGCAATCTCTTATATTTATCAAGTTTTCAACCTTCCTTAGGCAATCTTGAACCCTTGTCTAAATAAAAATTTAAATTATAAAAAACAACCCTCGTCCTTTCCAAATGCTTTATTTTGCTAATGACAGATTCTGCAACATTAGCAGATTTCTCGATTTCCTTTGAAAGAATATTAGCATTAGTTTGTAAAACTTGCAAGTTTGGGCTAAATTGAAACATACAAAAATTACAATTTTATCATATGTAATGATAATATACATACAAAAAAATACAATTTTATCTTAAAGGCCTCGAACTGTTTGATTAAATCATTTTTAGCTTTCAAAAGATCAGGATCAATTGCTATGTCTGTCACAGGTACGGCTCTTTTTTCCATGTGAAAGAAAGCAGGTGTGGTGAGAATGAAGGAATGCCAATTTTATCACTTGTCGAAAATATTGGTAATCATGAAAATTACAAGTGTGGTTATTGTAAATCTACAGATTCTAATAAATCATTTGGTTTAATGTAATATTTAATTTTTCATAGGAATTTGGGCCCATTTTTTAACAATTGATGATTATCAAGCCCTTTTGAATAAAGGATGGAGAAGGTTGATTTTTTATAAAATCTAATCTTTTTTAGGAGTGGCAAATATTGTTATAAGCCAGATATTTTAAATATGTGCTGTCCCCATCATACTATAAGGTGAATAAAAACACAATTTTCTATAACTTTGTTTTTATTTGGTTTTTTATCTTTAATTATAAGGTGCAATGCATTAGAATTCAATCTATTAAAATCCCATAAAAAGGTTATCAAAAGAATGGGACAATTTTTGCAGGGAAAAGATATTAATGAATGTTTGAAAATGGAAAAAGCTGATGAAAAAAATGCAATTAGTAATCAAGCTAAGGTTCACAAGGCACCTAAACCAGGTTTGTTTAGCTTTATCAAATCTTTATTTTTTATTAGCAAATTTTTAAACCATCTTTAAGTTTTTGAGCATTTTAACATTAAAGCCTTGCTTATACTCAATAATTTGTTATGTATGGAGGCATTTAAATTTCTTTATTTTTTCAATATTTATTAATTTAGGCATTGGTGCAGACCCAAATAAGCCACCTTGTTTTAAAAAGAAGTTACAGCATAAAGAAAAGAGGGAATTGAAGTCAAATATTGAATTGAAGGCTAAACCTTTGAAAGAAGTCTTTTTATAATGATTTATTTAGGGATACGATATTTGTTATGTATATTAAATTAAAATCAAATATTTTGTATTAAATAATAAAAAAGACAAATTAATCTTTTAATTTTGGCTGTTTAAGATAATATGACATTTATTTAAAAATTCTTTTATTGTACAAAGCCCCACTCTCTGAACTTTAAAAAAGGTTATATATTTTTAGTAACATTCTTTGGCTTATTTTTTTTTTTTAAATTTGTTTTTAACTAAAAATCAAATTAATAATTTACCTATATACTTTTTTTACAGAAAAAGCAACTTGAGGATTACCTTAATGAACATTTAAAAAATGGAGATCAAAAATGGATTCTGCAAGTAATATTTTTTGTTAATTTATTACAGATGATGGGAAACCCAAATTTTTTTATTTCTTATATATTGAATAGTTGATATAATAAATTTTAACTTTTTATACTTGTACATACTCTTTTTTAATTTGCATTAGATTGAATAATTTATGCATCTAATATAAGCATAGCCTACTTTTATAATGTGTTTTCTAAACTTTAACTATAATTGATAACAATAGGAAAACCACTACCTAGGACACATTAAAAAATATACTTAAAAAAAATTCTATTTTAAACTAATTTTGATTATTATGTAAAAGAAAATATATATTAATTTAATTTATAAATATTGAAATTTAATTTACATGTTTATAAATTAACTTTCATGAATTGAAAAATTAATTTTATGTTATTTATATGGATATTATGTTCACCAAGATCAAACTTGTACCTGCCAGCCTCAAAAGCCAAGAATTTAAAGATTCGCTAAGAGAATCATTCGATATTTACAAGAAATACCAATGCAACGTCCATCACGACAAACCCTCCGAGCTTAAATTTGACTCTTTCCAGCGGTTTTTGGTTGATAGTCCCTTAGTTGTCCCAGTATGTATTTATTTTTCTGGGGCTTAGTTTCATTTTCTTAGAATATATTGTTCTAAGTCAGTCTAAATTTTAAAAAGAGTTTGATTAGCTAACCTGCTAGATTGTTTATTCACTTAAATTTCAGCAAAAAAAATTGGAAGTTGTTTATGTCTAACGATTATAATTTCTATCGATTATACCTTATTTTTTACAGCCATAACTTAAAATAATTAACTTTTTTAAAAAATAGAATGACAACACTGAAAACATTTTAACACCTCGTTGGTCACAAAACAGTTTGTTTTTATTTTACTCCTCCTTATTATGTGTTAGGTTTCTAATTTTGATTTTTTTTTACAGGAAGGCCATATAGGTTCCATGCAATCAGGTTTATCTAAACTAAGCGATGAGTCTACTACAAAAACATCCTTAAACTCCTCACACTCTGATATTGTTCCACTCATAAACGCCTATGGGACTGTCCATTGCCAATACTGGCTCGAACCTTTGTCAGATCCATGTAAAGCCACAGAAGCCAAAAAAATCAATTTTAATGAATCCTCAACAAGCGCCAAGCTGATCGCGGTTGGCGTTCTCGATATTTTAAGTGAATGTTTGTCCTCCAAATATTTTTACTATGATCCGTCCTATTCACACCTATCGCTCGGCGTCTATTCGGCACTATTGTAAATTTTTTTTTTTAAAAAATATGGATATTTGCCCGCATTCATTAAATAAATATTTCTTTAGGGCACGTGCAAAGTGAATTTTTATTTTCGCAAAGTTTTCAAAATTTTGAAAAAAAAAATTTTTGTAATAAAATGCAAAATTTTTAAAAGTTGCCGAATTTTGTTTATGCACATAAAATGCTATTTCTGAAATAAAAAGTTTTCAAAAAATTTTTAAAAAAAATAAAATATTCAGAATTTTCAAAATTTTGCGAAAATAAAAACTCACTTTGCACGTGCCCTTAGGAAAAAAATATCGTGAAAAATGTATTCTTTTGAGTTTTTTTTGATATATAAGTAATGGTTGAAACAATTTTTTGCATATTTTTTTATATATGGCTTAAATTCAATTTTTTTATCGTTATTTTGTTACGTCTTACGGTAATAGATAAGTTAGGCATAAATAAAAAAAATGCAACTGATCTACGATGGACATAAAATGTATAATCAATACTCTATATATTTGATAGTTTATTTAAGTAACAATAAAATGTATTTCATAAAAAAACTGTAATTTCTATCTACAATGAAAAATTTATAATATAAAACACAGGTCGAGACATAAAATTATGATATTAAGGGAATTTCCCTATAAAGGACTTAAGTTTCTGAGAGTGATAAGCTAAGATAGGGATCAAAATGTTAGAAATTTTTAAATCCCTATACTATTTTTTAATCAAACTTAGTAAGTCATCTATAAACATAGATAATATTAATAAAAATGTCAAAGAAACAAAAACAAACGAAAATAAATAGATTTTTTTTTGCATACACTATAGAAAAATTGTTAAAATTAAACTTTAAGTAGAATATTTATTAAAACCGATAATTTTGTGTGTCGTGTTTCAGTTGGGGTGCGAAATATGTATTATATAACTCCTGACGTAGCTTAATATACTTAAAAAAATTATTTCTTATTTATTAAATATCAGTTATAATAGATTTTTATTTAAAATTCTTGACATTTTTTTCACAATTTGAGTTTGTTGAAATTTAACAATTTGATTAAAAAAAAACATTTTTTTGATATATGCTGATCTGAGGAGCCTGCGGTATAAAAGATAAAGCCATCATGGGGATGTATGCTTTTATATTGTTGATATTTGTTGACCTGTGTTATCTAATATGTATTTTCCATTTTACATATACATCTTTTTTTATGTATAAATTTTTAAAGCGGCCAAGTCCTACCTAATTGACAGATTTTGAGACCTCGAGAGTAAAAAAAATATTTAGGTTTTTTTAATTAAAACCCCTTATATTTTTATAAAAACCGGGAAAAATATTTTCAATTATATCAAGTTATATAAACACTACAGGTTGCAAAATATTTGATATCCCGATTTAAATAGAACACCATGTATTATTTGAAATCAATACATCATTTAAAGCCCGAATTTAAATATAACTTTTTAGTTTTCAAATCTAATTTTTTTTTTAATTTTAATTTTTTTAAGTAGCTTACAAATTTTAATTTAATAAAACGGTAAACGATTTTAAAACCTAGCAGAATTGTTTCCTGAAGTTAGCTTGTGACTTTTAAAAATTTGTTTATCTGTCTAATGATATAACGCATATTAATTTTTTTACAATTTTTTAATCTTTCCAAAAATTTCTAAAAACTTTAAAGTTTTACTGTTTTTATATATTTTTTCTAAATAAAATTTACTTATCTTTTTTTAAAGTATATATACTTTATTTATATAATTCATTTCGACTCACAACACAGAGAAATCGCTATGGTCCGTAAATATAACAGGCTCATTGACAGTCAAGCTTTCAAATACTATTACATGGGCTATTACATTCACACCTGCCCTAAAATGAGGTATAAAGCCCAATACGAACCTTCTTTCCTGCTATGCACTGCACATATGGATTGGCACCCCATAGCTGAATGTACAGCCCTATTTGAAAAATTATCTTCTCAGAATGCCAAAAATAGCTCAAATATTATTGATTTTTGTCACCCGCCAATGAAAGAGATGGACATAAATGGAAATGGTTTTGATCCATTAGAAGATCCAATTATTGAATTACATGACAAGGAAAATAAGGAGAATTTAATAGATACGACGAAACTCCCAAGTAAAATAACGAGCCATAAACCTCCATCTATGGGTAGTTATTATATTAATTTTATATAAATTTAGGGAATTCAATTGTATACTAATTTTTACAATTATTTTGATATAGGAAAAGAATAAATAAATTACATATTTAAATACTCAAACTAATTTTTGTTTTCTATGTTAAATTACATTGGACAACAAAAAAATACAACACCCACGATTTTTTGAGTATTTTATAGAGAATTTTTTTTGCGATAACTATCCCGGGTTTAGTTTTTTTCCAATGCCTCCAATTTTTTTATAAACCGCGTCCAAAGTTTAAAAAAAAATTCACAAATTTTCTTTAATTATTAATTTTATAAAAAATCTATTGGTATATTCAGATTCCTTATAAAAAACACATTTAAAAAAGCTTATTACCTAAAATTATTAGCAATTCACATAGTTATTTAGGATCAAAAAACGGATTTTATGAAGAAAACCACTAATTTTATAAAAATAAAAAAAATAAAAATAAATTTAATATTTTAAAAAAATCAACCTTACGTTAATAATGAATGTTTCCGTTATATAAATATATTTTTAAACGATTATTACAAGCCATAGGTTTTATGGTATAAAAGCCCAAAATACCCTAAAAATTGAAAAATCTCAATTTGACACCGACTAAAATCTGAGGCCTTTGCTGATTCGGATTTCATATTCGTGATCAGTGCCAAAAACTTGACTAAAAACTATAGTTGCATAAATGATGCTTAGGGCCGTCCAAATTTTGTTGTCCAGTTTTATAGTTATACATAGATCTTCAAATTTTAATTTTTGTAAATACTGTAAAGTTTTATAAAAAAAAACTTTATCGTTTTAAAACATTAAATTATTTTAAAAGAATAAAATTTTAAATGTTATGTTAAAATTACAACAATTTTTGTCTATATTAAAAGACATAAAGGTTAAAAATATAAATATCCTAATATGGTAAATTTTTAATGGTATACAATCTCATAATTTTAGATGGTCAATTTCACGAGCAAAGAATCCTTGGATCAAAAAAATTCAATCTTATTATTAATATAGTTTATATACAAAAAACTTTTAAAATTGTAATCAATCGTTTCGTTTCTCACTAAACTCTAAAAAAGGCCTAGGGTGTTTTTTATTTAATATAATGACAATCGAATTTTCATATCTAGCATGTTGTTGTATAAAATTTAGCAGAAATGGGAAAAAAGGATTAAAATTTTTTTTTATTTTTTGATTTAGGCCACGTGCAAAGTGAATTTTTATTTTCGTGATCTTGAAAAATTTTTTTTTCAAATAAAAAAAAATTTTATTTCAAAAAAAGCATTTTATGTGCATAAACTAAATTTGGCAACTTTTTAAAAATTTACGTTTTATTACAAAATAAATTTTTTCCAAATTTTTTCAAAATTCCAACGAAATTATAAACTCACTTTGCACATGCCCTTGTTAAAAAAAACATTTTCCTCCCTAACAACAAAATTGACAACTTTTTAAAAAAAAAGGTTTTTTTGTATAAATTATTTTTAAAATTATGAGATTGAGTAAAAAGGAATAATAAATTTTAAACTTGGCCTATTATACACATATTGTACTACACAGACGTTCAATTTCAACTCATATATTACGATCATGCTGTCATCTCGTATACTGAATACATATCCAAACTTATTACTCGATCAAAATTAAAAAATAAAAATTTCAAAAAGGGGCTTGAAACCATTGAAAACGATATAAAGGATTTTGCAAGCATTGTTGGAATCGAATCCATCATTCTTTACCAAGCGGATTAGCAGAAATTTGTATTTTATGGTTTGGGGGCAAAGCAATCTTCAAATACAAATTTGCAAAAAAAAAATCGTCTACATAACTTTTTTTGGTGCATTTTAACAAACTATAAAATTGAATTATAACTAACCCTAAATTAATGTTTTTTTTTGAGGAATAAAATTTTGATCTATTATTTGTAAAAATTTTCACCAAATTTTGAAATTTTTTTTTCAAAAAAAGACTTTTCACCAATTTTTACATTTGATTTTCTTGGAGGTTTTATAAATTAAAAAAATGATTAGCAGTTTAAAATTTTGAGGCTTATTTAATTATTACTATTATATAGCCATTAATGATATTAATATATGAGTTATGTTATTTAAAATATATTGGTTTTTTATATGTGATAACAAAGCTAAATTAATATATGTATTCTCATTAAATAAAATGCCTTTATAACTCCATACATATTCCACATAGATAGATTCAAGCATGATAGGGGAGACCGGGGCGAAATGAACATATTTTTGCAAAATCGTTGCAGCTGACACATTTTTAATCCAAAAAAAATTAATGGCTCATTTTATAGATAATTCAATATATTTTATAAACTAATTTGTTTAACCAAAAAAATATAATTCTGTAAAAAGATATTGAACAATGTTTAAACCCACTAATATTAACCATTTCGCCCCATACACGGGGTAAAATGAAACACCCATTGGGCAAAATGAAAGTGTGTAAAATTTATTAAATTTACAGCTTTAATTTCAAATAAACCTTATAAATTGAAAAATAAATATAGATTTAGATCATTTTATTAATAGTTATATCATAATAATTACCAGTGGCCCATGAACAATGAGGTGGTAGTGTGACCACTTTAATCCCATTATATTTAAAAAGTTCACTGCTTTAATGATGAGACACATGGTTATCCATAATTATAAATGCCTTAAAATATAATTAATCAATTTACTGGAACCTCAGTTGCGCATTTAACATATTTTACAAAATGTTATTCATTTCGCCCCGCATTGAGTAGTGTTTGCAAAATCAAAAATGTTCAAATAATACTTTTAAGTTAAAAATGTATTATATTCTTACAACGAAGTGTTTTTTAAATCTTTTAATTTTTAATAATATTTTTGAGGTAACATTTTATAAAAAATAAAGCAAAATTATTGTTGCTTAAAACATAAATTTGAAATAGCATTTTTTCTTTAATTAAGATTTTCTAAATTTTTTTAAATGGATGTATATGTAAAAAATATAATGAATCGATAGCTTGTTTAAAGATCTACAACATATATAAAATTTATATATATTAAATAATTTTTGGCAGAGACATATCCATTAATCATTTCACCCCACCAACCATTTCGCCCCCGTCTCCCCTATATGTTTCTATACCGGTTTGATAAAAATAACTTGTACAGTAGCACAATATTGCTACTTTTAAACGTAAAACATTTGTCAAATTTATATAAAACGTTAGATTTACATGATTGTCAAACAAAATTTGACTATTAGCGTCTTCTTTAAATTCAATTTAGCTTTTGACAGTTATTATTGAAAATAGTTTGTTTAAGGATATAATTTTTTAGCGTAAATAACACTGGACAACAAAAAAAACCTACATCCACAATTTTTTAAGGGTTTTGTAGAGAATTTTCTTGCGATAACGATCCCGGGTTTAATTTTTTTTCTAAGGCCTCCAAATTTTATTAAACCGCGTCCAAAGTTCAGAAAAAAATTTAAAAATTTTTTTTTACTATTAATTCTACAAAAAATCTATTGGCATATTCAGATTCCTTATAAAAAAACATATCTAAAAAAGGTTATTACATAAATTTTTAGCAATTTACTTTCAAGTTATTTAGGATCAAAAAACGGAGTTTATGACAAAAACCACTAATTTTACAAAAATGTAAAAATAAAAAAAAATTAAATATTTAAAAAAAATTTAAACCACTTACGTTAATAATGAATGTTTTCGTTATCTAAATATATTTTTAAACTTTTGTTACTACCCATAGTTTTATGATATAGAAGCCCAAAATACCCCCAAAATTGAAAAATCTCAACTTTGACACCAAATAACTAAAAATCTGAGGCCTTGGCTAAAATTCTGATTTCATATTCGTGATCAGCGCCAAAAACTTGACCAAAACCATAGTTGCCATAAATGTAGCTTAGGGTCGCCCTAAATTTGTTGTCCAGTGTAATTAGTTTAGCAAAAGACAATAAAAATTTGAAAGGCTTAGCTCATATGTAAGATATTTTCACCCTATAACAACACTAGTAGTAATTCATACATTACAAATTTTGTGCTTTTGCACCTTTGGTGATAATAGCGGATGCGGTCAAATGCCGATTTACTCGCTACATAATTACATGAAACGAAGTCTTTTGCCCCTTAAATAGTAAGTATAAATTTTTTAAAAAAATTATTTTTATAGAATGTTTTTCCAAACATCATTGTAAGAATAAAGTTTGTATGCTTATAATATAATTTGACTAAATAATGGGTTTTTTCACAAAATAAAATTTTGCAAAAATAAATTTAATTAGATGGCTTTTAACTAACTTGTGTAATTCCTTAAATTGTTAATTCTATTATTGCCACCTTGCAATAAATCTAGAAATTTTGCCAAGCAAGACTTGTCTATCTTTTAACTGACAAGTTGGTACAGGCCCGAATTTTATTTAATTAGGCGATGTATTCTTGATTGAAATTTAATAAACTCGTATCAGCGAATTAAGAATAATCATCTGAAGATTAACCTTTTTGTGTCTACACTTTTGTTACACTCATGATTAGGGCTGTTAATACGACCCGGTGACCCATTGGCGACCGGTCGGCGACCCATTTTGGGCGCTAACCCGGTTTTGGGTCGCGGTTAACGACCCGCCCTGGGTCAGATTAACAGCGCTGCTTGATACATAAGCCAATTTATTGATAAAGGCTGATTTGAATTAATTATCAATGTTCTTAACTGGCTCTATTTTTAAGGCCCAACCAGCCCGAAATTTTTTTAATTGTGGCTCGGCCCCGCCTGGCCCGAAATAAATATTTTTATTTTTAGCCCGGCCTGGCTCGATGTTTTCTTATACGAGGCCCGGTCCGGCCAGGCCTGAATTTATGAATATCGGCCCGTAATATTTTGTTAAAATTACTAACAACCAAGTGTATTGCTTTTTTAGAATTATTAATACCAAGAGCATCATTTAATTCCAGTTTTTTTAGGCCTTAACGGTTTCCTTTTTTGGTAAATGTTTGGACGGCTTTCGATATGTTGTGCAGTGCAGGCCAGTAATGCTGGGAAAACTAAATGGGCTTTTTTTTATCAAGCTCTTGTGTTTTTTTTCCCAAATGCCCACAAACTCGTGGGCATGGCAAAAAAAAAGCCCCTTTTCTTCAAAAAAAATCCTAGGAGCTTTAAAAAAAAATAACCCACCCATCATTATTATAAAGAAAACATAAAATGGGCTTTTTGGGGCTCTTTTTAAGAGCCACTTTTTGTGGGGTTTTTTTTTGCCCCATTTCTTAGTAAGGGCTTTTTTGAATACTTTTTTTGGCCCTTTATTTGTAGCCCTCTTTCCTTTTTTATGTTTTAGGGGAAAAAACAAAGTTTTTTGGCTCTTTTCCCAGCCCTTTTCCAACACTGCAAAAGAGTTTGATTATATACGTGTTGTGATGGAAGGTTTACATAAGATGAATTCTGTCCTCGGTTTTAATATTGTCATCTTCCCAGCTACCTCCTCGATAAGTTAAAGAGTTTTATATATTTGACAAATAAGGCTGAAACCCGATTTGGCAAATCACTCCGTCTCGTTCATACTCACTAATCATTTTCATTTCTATGTTCAGACGTCCATATATCTAAGTATCAAACTATTTTTAGCAACAATTATAGCTCAAAAAAAATAAGCAAAATTAGGTATCAAAAATTCGGTTCGGCCCGGTCCGATTCCGAAATTTAATAAAACGGCCCCACCCGCTCAAATAATATTTTATATTTAGGTACGGCCCGGTCCTACATTTTGGGCCCCGCGGCACCGGGCCGGACGGGCTTTCGAGTCCCGAATGAGAACATACTTTTAATAATAATAATAATAATTGAAAACAATTTACCCTTCATAAATATTAAAATAAACATATTTTGCATCATTGAAACTCATAATATATTCAAATGGCCAAAGTTTTGTAATGGCTCTCGCAATATGTAAATTACCCTAAAGTTTTAAATATTTAATATTATCATAGCTTATTTAAAAGCAAAATATACAAATGGTCTAAAAAAATATATAAGATAATTTAGCTATTGAATATTATTGTCATACAGTATTTTTTTTTACTTTTTGTTAATAATAATATATCTAACAAATCATTATCTTATAAATATTAACATACTATAAGCATAATTGAATAAGTGTGAGTTGAATTTTTTAGTAGTTAAATTGGTCCTTTATGCTTTGGGGACACTCGGCACAACGATTTAACTTGGGGTTATCGATACAACGGTTGGTGCAGAAAGCATTAATTCCTAGAAAATAAGCAAAACATTTAAAGGTGGTACCGTTCACTCTCGAAGAAAAAAAATTGTATGCAAATAATAAAAAAACACTGTTTGCTTTAAAATATTATAATTACAAACCAATTGATTAACATAAATAATCATAATATTTTTCAAAACCCAATATTAAATTTATTTACACTATTAATGTACAAAAGTCATATAGTTTTTATAAAGACCTTAATTTAATAATTTTAGGGGGCGTAGGATCTTGAGATACCTTATAAAAATGCTCATCCAATTTTAAATGCCATTTTGTTTTTTTTTGAAAAATACAATTTTCCCAATTGTTGTACCTTAACCTAAACGAAACTTTTTTGCCCTATTGGCTCAGATAAAACAAATCGCTCCTCACCTGCAAGGGTTTTGCTTTTTATAACTGTGGCAGGTGGTCTTGCCGAGTTATTAAAGCACACTATGCACATTAACTAATTATTTTATAGGCCATGGGCTTCTATAAAGATGGGCGACCTTGGGATTCATTGGCGATCATTAATCCACCTTTGATTAACAAGCTTCGGCGGTGCAAAGTAAAATACAAGCTATAGTTATCACCCTTAAGATTGTCCAAATTATATGCCCACCAATTTCTAACATTATTCATGCCTAACGACCCTAGGATGTTAGTATTCCCGGCCCGTATATAGACCCTCAATAATTTTAAAATATACCGTTAGCAACGATGTATTGCGTTTGCTCGATTAAATCGGGGTAGAGTAATTTTTCAATCTCCTTCAGCTCATCCCCCACAGAATCTGAATTTTGTAAAAAAAAAAATTTTTGCAAATTATATCCAAAACAAGTTAGCTTTAAAATATTGTTTAAAGTCATTTAATATACAACAGGGAAAAGCACTTAATAAGTCTATTTAGTTCTTACACATTCTTCTGGATAACTTGAAAAATGCATCTCTAAAGTAATTGTATTATACCCTGGCAAAAGATGGTTAGAGTGAAAGCTGAAAATATTGCGAAACAGGCAATTAAAACGATTTTGGAATGCATAGCAAATATTATTTTGTTTTTAAGTCCAACAAAAAATATGAAAATCTTCTTTTAAAATTTAAATTGAAAATAGCTGGATATAATTCTTGTTTATATACCGTTGTATTTAGAGTCGTCCTTGGTATAAAAAGGCATTGAAACATCATTGACAAGGTGCATTTATTTTCAAGTTCAAATGATATAAAATTTTTTTTAATATATCATTCAGCGGTTAAATTATGAAAGAGGTTAGATATATA
The DNA here is from genome assembly GCA_030555515.1 of Acutogordius australiensis. Taxonomy (NCBI): domain Eukaryota; kingdom Metazoa; phylum Nematomorpha; class Gordioida; order Gordea; family Gordiidae; genus Acutogordius; species Acutogordius australiensis. The sequence goes on along the minus strand of CM060242.1, from coordinate 39,162,424 downwards.
CAAAATTTTTCGTCTACAAAAAGATTACAGTATTGTCACAATCTGACAGCTCATGGTATACCAATCCCCAAAAAAGTCGTAATTTACAACAATCTTTTCTCGGCAATGTCACTAAGGTGGTATCCAAACTTAAATTAGTTTTACAAATTTTTTGAGTCAAAAAAATTACATAATTTTATCATACATCTCTGTGATTAATGTTTTCTTTTGCATAGCATATCTAACCAAAATATGATTTTAATTTGATTAGACTATATACACAAGGGAAAACCAAAGATTAAAATATAGAAAAAATTAACTAACAACTTCTTTTAGGCGAAAATTTTATATTCAAAATGACTTGCTATAAAAAATTCAAAATTAATTTAAATTGGCAGGGTTTTACAGTTGACCTAAAATTAAAAATATGTAAAATTAATATAAATTGCCTTGCCCATGCTATTTTTTTGGTAATCTAATATTATTTAATTTAAACCTTTCATTAAAGTGTTGTTTAGCAGGAAACATTGCTAACCGAATTAAAAAAAGAAAGTTTTTAAATATGAAATGGTATATATAGATATACATTAATTTCTGCGAGCGGTTTTAATTATTTCAGCACCATAGGGCCCAGACCTATCAGCTGATTTTAATTTATTCAAATCCCCCAACAAGTTTTTAAAAACTTCCCGCAAGCCATGCTAAAAGCATTTTTTATAAACAAATTAAAAGGATAAAGCATTTTTGGAAAATATTTAATATTTACATACATGAATAAGCTTACAACATTGCAAAGGATTAAAATTTGGTATCACAATAATATCATATTTAAGCTTAAAAGAAAGCACAAATACCAATATGTTAAAAAATAGGTAAATAATAACACTGGACAACAAAATTTAGACGACCTCAAGCATCATTTATGGCAACCATTGTTCCAAGTTAAGTTCTTGGTGCTGATTACGAATATGAAGTCAGAATTTTTCCCAATGCTTCAGAATTTTTGTTATTTAGGGTCAAAAACGCCATTTTGGTCATTTTTGGGGTATTTTGAGCTTAAATAACCTGATAACAAAAAAAAGCAAAAAGGAAAAAAAATTTAAAAGATGTTTAGAAAGAACCTTCATTAACAATTTAAGGTATTTTTAATTTTTCATAGTACTAACATTTTTATTTTTTTTTATATTTACTCATTTTTTTCACACACCTTTTTTCAGACCCAAATTTTTCGTAAGCCAGACTATATATTATTTACAATTAACTTTTCTAGACCAGATTTTAACATGGAATACGAATATCAACTTAGCTTAAATTTAAATTTAGTTTTTTACATGTGAAGCGAATTACCAACTAAGCACCTAAAATATTCCATACACATAATAGCACAATCAATTTGATCAAGACATGTAAAACATAATTAAAGGTACTAAAGAATTCATAATTAATTATATTGTAGAACTTAAAAAAAAGTTCAAATCTATGCACTTACGCCCGTCATTTCTTAACAGAACAGGTCATTTCTTAACAGAACAGGTCATAACAAAGTAGCTTTTTCTGAAAAAGAAGCTAAATTACAATTAGTTGTTTCCAGCCTTCGGCTCCTTAGATTCATCCATATCAAAAAATTGGCCCTTTTGACCAAATTGACAGATTTTGCGACCTCGAGAATACCCTTAGAAAAAATTCGAGACTTTTTTTTATATAACCACCCCTGGTAACATATACTCAACTGTAATAATAAATAAAAATTTTTAGTATATCCAGCTCTCACATCAGCATTTAGATAATACAGAATTCTTGGCGTCCAAACACGACACAATATGTAATTGTTTTATAAATATATTATTTGAAAAATTTAACAGTTTGTTTGTTGTAAATGTGCAAAAAACAATTTTGTTTATATGTGTATTTGAATCTTTTTTATTTTTTTGACATTTTTTTATGATTTTCAATATTAATAGCTGACTCACGAATTTTATTATAAAACGGTAAACTGATTTGAAAATCCCTAAGATGGCAGGTTTGATCTCTGTATTTAGCTCATAAATATTGAAAATATATAAAGTTAAAATTTATAGCCTTAGGTCACACTAAAATTTAACTAGCCCACAAAACCAGCCGGCCTTAAACTTAATTAAAACTTAAACCTAACACTAACTTTACTTAAACCCTAACCCTAATTTAATAATACCAACCTTTATTCTTAACATAAAGCCCTAATAACCTAATCCAAATACTAATATTGACCTAACTCCAATTTATTAGAAATATTCAAGCGGCGCTCGTTAATTACTATTAAGCTACTTTACTTCCTTGATGCGCAAAATGTTAATTTAACAATGAGATAGGTAAAATATAAAGGGAAAATGATAGTGTATAAAAAAAAAATAATGGAAATTGAAGCGCAAGGAGCAGATAAGGGGCAGAGTCAGTGAACTGAGTAAAAGTTCAATGAACTCAAAAATAACATTTTATTTAAAGGTTTAGATTCAAATAACTAGAATTAATAAAGCAAATTAATTAATTTTTTCATAATCAGATGCGTGAGACTATGCTCTTTCCAAAGGCACCAATTTTTAATATTTATTAAAGTTCAAAAATCACTTTTTTGGATTTTGAGGTCATTTTAAAAATTTTTGGAGGCATCAGTAAAAAAACTAAAAGCGCCATCGTGATCTCCACAAAATTCTAAACAAAGGCCTGTATATATCTATAATGTTTTTTTCTGTTGTCGTAATTTTATTGATAAATAAAAATAAATATTTAAATACAATTATATATAAAAATATTAAACAAAAAAATATTAAATTTCGGGATATTGAGCCAAGTCGAGGTAATTTTCAAATATTTCGCGATTACAGCTGTTCCCATCGGGGGTAAAAATGTATTTTTGAAGCGTACCGTCAGCACTTATTGCATATGTATTCATTGGTTCATCGAGCGAAAAAGTACAAATACAGAATTTATCTAAAAAATATATGTTTAAACTATAAAAAATACAAATATAAAATTATCAAAGTTCAAAATTAGATCAGTTATGATCAAGGATTGGAACTAGTTCCAGAACTCGGAACTCGGAACTCGAAGAACTCGTCTTTTTTTTGAAATGGTACTCGGAACTCGGAACTAAGTACCAGGGTACTGGAACTCGTGGAACTCGAGTTCCGCTCGAGTTCCTTTGCGATATCTTTCAAATACCTAAAATTCAAACTTTTTTAATTGAATAAAAACGCATTAAAATTAATGTTTTTCAAAAAATATATAAAATTAGAATAAAAAAACCTCATTTATTTTTAAATTATTATTTGATGCACACAAGCCTTCTAAAATTATATTTGTTAAAGTAACATTTTGTTCATACATTCATATATTCAAGACAATTGGCTACTAAGCTTAAAGGCCTATTTTATCACAATGTTAAAATCTCAAAATCTTCCTCAATCAATACTTATGCATCAGGTGAAATGGAATTGGACTTACACCTGCATTGAAAGATTGCTCAAACTACGACCGTTTCTTGATAATCACAAAAATATTTTAAATGAGTTGGAAGATTCCAATGATATTTGGCATATGTTTCAAAGTTTAGTCGAAACACTAGGCCCGCCCAATTTTAACGAAACACCTTCAGGCACAAACTTTAGACACTGCAATTTTTTTACAAAATACTATTTCTGCAAAGCCGTGTTAAAGACCCATTCAACCGACTTTTCTTTATCCCGCATTTTATTGAACAAAGAGAATCCCAGCTTTTAGATAAGACATAGTCAATTGTGGCTGTTTTTAGATAAAAGATTCTACTTTAAATTAAATAATAAAAACGAAAAAGCCAAAAAGTTTCTGAAAATAGTCCAATCAAAACATTATCTCTTCAAAGAAATGATTCAGTAAATCACGAGGAAGAAATTATTTTAGAATCTTCTAAATTGTCAGACAATTTTCATTATTAGAGGAGCTTAAGAGACGAAGAAACATTTTATAAACACAACCAATCCCTCTAATATATGAGCAATTAGATATAGAAATTTTAAAATACGAAATTTACCGAGGTTTAAGCGAAAATATTGGCGGTGGGTAGCAACGGCGTTTCGCTACTGGAAACTATTTAATTGTTGTATCGGCCCCTTGCCGGGATGTTGAATATTTTCCTATTTAGCTTTATTTTAGATTCCCAAAGAATCGCTTAGGTTTGAAGAATTTGTTGGAATGAATTTTAGCGAAAATAAAGTTCCATTTTATATAGTTTAATAAATTATATGTGCAATGTCAATAAATTATATGTGCAATGTGTAATATATCTTTTTTATCTGTCTAGTAATTGTTTAATTATAAAAATAAAAATGACCGAGTTCCGATATTTGGGACCGTCGGTCAAGAACTGTCCTTCAAAATATCCAAGAACCGAGACCATTTCAAAGCAATGGTTATGATGCATATTTCATTTTTTTTTATAATTAGGCGCATTCAATATTATTTGATTTATTTCAAAAAGATTACAATTTTTGTTAATAAAATTACATGTAATTTAACATATTTTTTATTAAAAATATTTTTATTAAGAATGAACCCCTTAGCAGCTGTAGTGCATTTTTTCGAAAATTTGTTTTTATATATGAAAAAAAAATTTCGGCGTTTGTAACCTACCAGGACTAACAGAGAAATGCGTAAGGTTTGCGTGCGTATCTCCCATGGGGTTAGGTATGCCAGTCGCGTCTAAAATTTTTGATTTAGGTGAATTTTGAGACAATTGTCGCTTCGAGGATGGTGATTGGTTAGCTTTTGGACCAACCATAGCTGGATATTTGGGTGAGGATAGGGCAAAAATATGGATTGTTCCTTTATCACTAGCCGTACAAACGTATTGGGAGTCAAAGCTAAAAGTTATGTAATTATTTATTGAATAAAACACGATAATTAAGAAACAAAAACCATTTGACAGTCAAAATTTTAATTTTTTTTTTGCTTTTTTTAATGAATTCAAGTGATCTATATTTATATTAAAAAAAAAATTTTATAACTTTTTTCAGCAATTTAGAGTCAAAAATCTAAAAAGTAGACATAAAAAAAAACAAAATGAAAAATATTATTTTTAAAGAAAATAAAAGCTTCACTTTGTTTAGTTATAAAAAATCTGATCCTGAGTAGAAAATATCTTGTTTTTTTTTCAAATAATTATTAAAAACTCCAATTACCTTTCGTAAACATGTGTAAATTCACTTAAAATCAATATTCAAAAATTCTTAACATTGTTCCATGTCCGTTGACAAGATATATAGGCAATAAAATTAAGTGAATTAATATTAAAAACTATAAAAAAAAAGTAATTAATAAAAATTTAAACAAAATTAATGACACCTAAAATTTATGCAATAAAAGAGTGCAGAATCACTGCCGCGTCTCAATTCGTATAAGAGCAAATGAGATTTTTTGTTAGGAGAAGTTCCAGCGTTTGGCATATTGTAGCTGGATTTGGATGAAGTATGTTGTGTTGTAAAAAGAGATGAGATATCAAAAATTCGAATTAAGGTGCCCTTCTTAGAGGCTGTCCCAATTAACGTACCCGTCCAATTAAATCCAATGCAATATAGTGGGTTTTCGTGGGCATGTATAAAATTCCCTTTATAACTAAATAATTTTAAGATTGTTTGGATTACATGTAACCGTGATGATATATGAAAAAAATTATTGTACAAAAGAAACCATTGGTAACAATAATAAAGGTGAAATTATAGAAAGTTGATTGAAATTTTATTGCAGAAAAGGGATTTAATAACAAAGGTCTAGACAAAATTCAGGTATGTACCCTAAAAGTTATATATTTATTTCAAATAACCATTTAAAACTGGGTCACTATCAACGACAATCAAATAAGACCCAAAAATAGCTGTTTAACGTGACTTCAAAAATCATTTAAGATAAAAAATGTTTTTTTGAATTGAAATTATCACCTCCATATATCATAAGAAACATAATTGATTCAATCTAATAAATCAACATTTGTATTACAAAATTTTAAGCATCCCAATATAAAACAATTTGATTTTAATCTTGAGATATAAATATTATCCTCTTAAATTTAATTAGGTTTTATATACGTATTCATTATCTTTTTATTTTTAAACTTTCTTTCAACAATTTTTAAAAATATTTATTGTTTATAGCTGACTTACAAAGTTTAGCCATAATAAAAGTAATTATTTTAAAAATCTCTAGGATGGTAGGTCTGGTCAAAATATTTACCTAAATTTGTCTAGCTTAAGAGGTCAAATATGGTAATATGTAAATAAATTTCTAAATGATACACACAAGGAGCATGTAAATATCCCAGCACAATTGTAAATATCTCATTTAATAGTATATCTTATTGAATTTTAAATAAGTTTCTTTACACCTTAAATTATATAAATAATTATTTCAATTATTTTTAAAGATCATCTTTGTTTAAAAGGGAAACAATTTTTGTAATAGTAAATTTATATTGTTATTTCAATGTTAATTAATAATGTTTTCTATAGTCTGTTTAATATATTTATATATAATTTATATTAAATGAATATTATTAAGGTTACTTTTTTCTCACAGTTAAAAAAATTATATTTGTCTTTTGAAAATAAGTAAGCTACAAAATAAAAAAATTATTATTAGCTCCTAAACCTTCATTTATAATTGTTTAATATGGGGTATTCACATATCCCCCGTAAAAAACCTTTAAACCAAGAAATAGCAAATGATGAAAAATTTTGCTCACTTTTCCTCTAAACTTATGTTTTCAGATACATTCAATATTTGAACAACACCTATACTCTTTGCAGGAAATGCAATTAAAGTAAAAGGCAGTTGTTCTATGTCTTTAACTATTGATACATATAGGCTAGATAAGCCCCTTAAGTTGTCTGATGTATTAATTGTGTGTAGCTTAATAGGAGGATCACATGTGTAATCAAATATTTGAATCTAAAATCATTTAGATTTATATTAATAAGTCACCTCATTTTGAACTATAACAAACAGTTTTTGTCTGGTAGTGTGTATATCAAGAACAGGAAGATTGATGATAAATTCAAAAACAAATCTTTTTCTGAAATCGTCCCACATAACCACAACATTTTCTGTAAAAAGAGGGTCTTGGCCTCCACCCACTATAGCTATAATGTTTGTCCTATACAAAAAATTTTTTATCAAAATAACTATAATATAATTTAATCAATTATTAAACCTATAGATCATCTCAGCACACCCGACGCTACCACAAATTGATTGATCTAGATAAAACAACTCATAGAGTGGTTCAAGATTATAGATTCTAACACCTTCATTTAACGACACTATAAAACAGTCTTTATCTTGATTAAATCTTATGTTATTAACACCGTTTTTGTTGGTCATTTTTAAAATTAGACAGCTGGAATGAAAAAGATTGGTGCGGTCAGCTGATTCGATTCCAAGTACTTCAACTATGACTAAAACAAAAAAATAAAACCCATTAAACTACTAACATTAATTAGTGCCAAACCTTAAAAATATACTTTTTTATATATAACTATTATTTTGCAATTCTTTATCTCTTAACATACGTGTATGACTAAATTATCTTGAATGCAAAATCGAAATATTGATTTTAATAATAACCTTAATCTTATCTCAAATTAAGCATATTGACTTAAATTTTAAAATTACCTTAGCTTTTTTTTAACCTCAATTTAATCTTAAATTAAGATTTATATATTCCAAACTGAAAGGATAGATATAAATATAATGTATTGATGTGCATTTATGCAATAAAAATTAGAAAATTTCTCTGATATGCCTAAAGGCTCTTCTAAACTTTAATTTTTTAAAATTTTAGATTAATGATAATTGGAGCTTTTTTGTAGAAAGGCTATTTTAAACGTTAATATTAAGAATCTGAAAATTTTTTATAACGCGATTAATGTCAAAAATATTTTAGGATTTATATTATAATATTCCTGGTGTTTTTTTATTATTATTTTGCATCTTGTGAAGATAAGACATGATCATGATGATAGCTGATTAGGAATTATCATGTGTCCTTTGGTTGTTCAAAACTTAAATATAGACTAAAGCCACACCTAATAAGACGTAATACCATCTTTAATATGTAGCCCAGGAAATATCCAACCTTGACACATATTAAGCATATAAAATGTTTGACCGTATATAATTAATTTTTTTCTTAAAATATCTAGATTTCAGGCTAAGTTTTAGCCAAAATAATTTTTTGATTCGTAATATTTTTTTCATGACTTTATTTAGGGTTCTACTTCCTAATCACGATTAAAATAATTTCATATTTTTTAGTTGAAACATATAATATATTTAATAAAATATATTAAAATCAAGGTCGTAGCAAGTTTCAAAGCTTGGGAGGGGGGGTTTCAAAAAAAAATTTTTGCCAATTATTAATGGAATTTTAAATGTAATTTGATTTTATATTTAATTGGTATTTAGTTTGGGGGGGGGGGGGGGGGGGGGTATGCACTAAAAATGTTTAATTTGGGTGGGGATATGGCATGCTTGGAGGGGGTTTTATCCCTAAACCCCCCCCCCCCCCCCCCCTACGCTAATGATTAAAATAGTCCCCTATTTTTTAAATTTTTCTTTAATATAATATTAATGATGTAAATTAATGATAACTTTAATTTATGATTATAAACGACTTGATTTAAATTTTTTTATAAAACCCTATGATTTTGATCCATTATCGCAAATAATAATAAATAAAAATATGTTTGGCATACGAACATAATTTAAAACCCAGTTTGATATTCGTTTTTTCATAAATTACACAGGTCAACAAATATTTATGTCAGAAACGTGATTATTATGAAAACATAAAAGAATGCAATTCCATGATGACCTAATCTCATATATTTTGTTTTTCTTAGTTTATTCCGTCCTTGGCTCCTTAGATCCGTCTATGACGAAAAATGACCTTTTTTGACCGTATTGACAGATAGTATACCCTAAAAAGAAAAAATTTAAAAATCTTTTTTGCATATTAAAATACCTTGTAATATTTTTAATCACAAATAATACAATTTTTTTTTTATTAATATATCAAGCTCTTACATCGGCATTTAGATAATACAAAACATTTCGCGTCCAAACTTAAATACGAAACGATTATTAGTTTTTAATAAAAATATTATCTAAAATGTAAATATAACAGTTTAACTATTGTAAATATGCAAAAATAAAATTTCAATTTATTTTCGTTTTTGTATTTTTTTTTGGTTTATAACCTTTTTTTCTAAAAATTTTAATGTTTATAACTGACTAACTAAGTTAGATTAGGAAAAACGGCAAACGGATTTGATATTCCCTAAGATGGCAGGTTTGATATCTGTAGTTAGCTAATAACTCTCAAAAAATTGTTGACCTGTTTTATTTAAGGGGTGAATTTATCTTCACAATATTAATAAATATAATTTTTTTCAAAATTTTTTTATTTTTGACTTTTTTTCTTTTTTTATGTTAGCTGAACAAGGTTGATTAGAAAAAACGAGTTAAAGTTCTAATACATGAAATTAAAGCTAGTATAGAAATCTCAAAAATTTTTTGACCTATGTAGGGCCACTTGATATAAAAGTATCATAACTTCCAATAGGTCATGGTGAAATCATTGATATTTTAATAATTAATATGCTTAGAATACAATCATTCAATAAAATTTAAAGTTTAATTAAATAACATATAATTAAAATAGTCAGAAAGTTTTAAATACTTTGGTTGATTCAACATTTATCATACATTTAAAAAAGTAAAAAGGTCCCCGGATCTCCCGCTCATATATCGGGGGAAATATTTTATTTTTTGATATTAATCGTTAATTTTTTAAAAGCCCCTTTTTCCGAAATTCATTATATTATAGTAAATTTTTTTAGATCTGGGTGTTGGAAATAATATGTAATATTATGCACGAATTAATTTTTCAAACATGAAATTGTTCGTATATACGGCTGCAAGCTTTAACTTTTTCAACCGCCAAAGATTTGGCTAAACTAAAAGGTATGCATGACGAAAATGGTTTAATCAAACATATAGTTTTGCTAAAAACTTGAATATCCAACATCAACCTCCCACCACGCCATAAAAGTACAATGTTTAATTTCATATATTTTAAACCAACGTTTATAACATAGGTTAACAAATTTTTGAGAATTATGAATCAATTACCGAGATCAAAACTACCATCTTAGGGATTTTAGAATCCATTTACCGTTTTTTTAATTAAACTTAGTTGGTAAACCTATAAGCATTATAAATTTAAGAAAAAAATGGAAAAAAAAGAGATTCAATAACAAAAATGATTCGAATTTTTTTTTTTTGCATTCACAACAACTAAGCTGTCAAATTCAAATAAGATTTTAAATAAAACCGATAAAATATAGTTCCAAGATTGGAATGGTATTATCTAAATGCTGATGTTAGAGCCTGATAAAATAATAAAATCAATTTCTCATTCTTTATGATTATAAATATAAGTGACAAGAGAGTTTAATATAAAAAAAAATTCAGATTTTTATATAAAATTCTTAAATTTTTTTTAAAGGTATATTAAGATCCGTTAATTTGTTTAATAGGACCCATTTCGTTATGACGAATATAAGAAGCCGAAGGCGGAAGAAACTAAGACAAATAAAAAAAATATCTGAGATAGGCTTGGTCTCATAAACTTATCTTTTGTGAAATTAATATTTGTTGACGTGTGTAATTGTTATTAGCTGTGCAAACACGATTTGAACGAAACAATTATTTATTAAAATATTTATCTAAATAATGTAATATATATCTCTAATATATAAACGTAAAAATTTCATATCGGGGAAATCACAACATCTAACAGTTAGAAGGCATATCTGGTTCGTATATCTTCCAATTTTTTAGAAACCTAAAACATTTTAATTAATAGATTAAGGAGTAAAAAAATACAAAAAATACCTTAAAACTTTAAAATAAATTCCAAAAAATATAAACGAAATTAAGGAGAAAACACGAGGCAAACATTTATTAACAATATAACTGTAGGCTTTATCTAAATTAAGTATAAACTTAGTGTTTGATAAAAATTTTGAATATTACATAAATTCATTAAGTTAATTTGTTTGTCAAAATTAAATTTTTTTAACAATGGCTAGCTTAAGTCGATTTTTTAGCTACCAACCTACTTAACTTCTTAGCAACAATATAGGTGAAAGTTTAACCCAAAAGGAAATAAGCAGCTTTAACGAGTTAAACGTTGATTTTATTCTACATCTTGCTAACAAAATATCCTTTAAATCGGTGATAGTGAAATTCCCAAAAATAATTTTGTTGCTTTACTGACAAAACTTTTTGTCAAATTTTAAAATTGAGTTTAAGGTGGGCATGAAAGATTCTGTGAATCTACCCCCAACCCTGTAAAATCAAAAAGAATGGTATACGCAAGATGAAAATAATAGTGTTGACTAATTTGCAGTAAAGTTTTTTAACCCAAATTAACTATAAAAATTATGGTTATATAAAAAAAATTTAATTGTAGACTATTAAATAATAGCTATATGCTGGATACGTTTTTTTAATATATATGTAACTTAACTTAGTTATTTTTTATGATTATTTTGCCCACTCCTGAAAAAATGAAAAAGTAAATTTAAACTTCCGTTGGAGTTCGATCTAACTCATCCGAAATGCTCCTTTGTTTGGCGTATTCCAAAGAATTAAATTGTTCACACAAATCGCCGTCAATTACATTCTAATTAATTTCAAAATATTCTATATAAACAATTGTCAAGTCAATAAATCAGATAAATGCTATTAAAAAAGCAAATTTTTAATAAAAACAAATACAAAAAATAATTATTTTCTCGCAACATTAGAGGTGAAATTTTTTATTTGCAATGTTCGTTTATTTACCCATTCATTTGGATGGATTTATACATATAATTTGTTTTTCGAATATATTATATTTTAATTTATTTGAATTTGTTGATATGAAAATTCGTCCAAACCATTCTTCCATTAAAGGGAAGCTTACCCGTCATAACTAGGTCTAAAATTCTAGCCGGTGGCTTTGCGGAATTAAAACTAAAACTGCCGACGACTTAGGTTTTTAGGCCTCCTAAGCTTTCATAAAAAACGATTTATTGGCGGTCACTCATTCAACTACTCCATGTTTAACGCAGTTTAAGTGTCATAAACAACACAAGCTTGCAAAAATTGCCGTAATCATATCGATTAAATCATTCTCAATTGATATAAATATATACTTTGACAGGGAAATAATAGGAACGGAAGGAAAGATGATCTCGGCCAACAAGGCTTATGTTTTCAGCTCTCATGTGCATCTCCAAATGCTGGAAAAAGTCGTAATCCTAAATTAAGAAAAAATTTTATGAGAAAAATAAAGTGAAGTTAAGTACAATACACGTAATAGTCTTTTAAATCAAATGAAAAATATATTGGAAAACAAATAATTGACTGTTTTATAATTTAAATTATGAATCAAAATAATGATAAAAGTTTCAGCATTTTTTATTTTATTCTGGATGTTTAAAAAATTAGAATGAAATTTATTATCTTTACCATTAAAGCAGTAAAATATACACTTTTAATAAATTTTATAGATGGCTCTTATTTGATAGTATATAAATAACTTTGAGCAAACATTTTTGTACTTTTATTTAGTAAAAATTCTAAACGTATGGCAAAAAAAAATCTGACTTCGTGAGAGGTAAAAGGTAGTAACATGCCGATAGTTCCACTCAAAGTCGTGTATATGATGCATTCAAACCCACCAGGGATCAGGGTCGCTTTTTGCATAGAGGTTATGGTTTCACCGACGTAAAAGTAGCAAAGTTCTTCGGCCTTAAATATGTACATTTAGTTTGTTAATTCAAAATAAATTATTTGATATTAAATTTTTTTTTTGGTAAGGAGGTGGAAAAATTTGCTCGTTTGATCCCAAAGCTAGGCTATAAATAAACTGGGATTGGGATCATCAAATACACCAGTAATTTTTAAGAATAACAGATTGATCAGTGTGTAAATGAAGTAAAGGTATTCTGATATGGTGAATTAAATTAACCGCACTGATGTCCGTATTTCACTAAAAACACCGGTGCATGCAGGGTTAGGAGTACCTGCTAAAAAACCACCCCCTCACATCCTCTTCTTTATTGAGGCCGCCGTACCCGTTAGGGCTTTGGCACTTATTTGGAATTAAAAATTTTAATTTTCACTTTGTTTATGTTAAAGGCAATTGCGAAATCTAACCAAAACAAAAATTTATATGGCAAAAACATACATATTTACAAAAACCTTCTGGTAGACAGATTAAGTACGTTTAAACATGTATTAAGTTTAAAGAAAGTAAACAAGACCAAACCTTTTGTCCATGTACTAAGCCTCGTTCCCAGAAAGCCTTATTTCCCGATGGATCGTCTTCCACGTTGTCATTAACGTCTAATGGTAATCGGACCTATTAAATAAATAAGTGCAAAGAAATTTCACTGATAGAACAAATTTAATAATTACACTTAAATTGGTTTCTAGCCTCTTAAATAAAACATGGAAGTATATAATAAATCGTATCGTTGAGTTTGATAGAAATAAAATGGGCTTTTTGCAAAAATATAGCAAATTAACATATATTTTGCATCTCGTTGAAATTAGCTAATTAATATTATTTATATCAAACAACTTTGCAAAAAAAATCTTTTGTAAAGATATTTCCTTAATTATCAAATTAAGCAAAACAAAAGATTTTTGTCAAGAAAACGTTGCTCAAAATTAAGTTGTTTTTCGCAAACAAAAATAAAAGGATTTTTTTACAACTTAATATCACAAAATTTCTAATACCCGAAAACTTAGATAGTCGAGTTATAACCAAAGCTGAAAATAGGCCCATTTTTCAACTACACTCAGTTTTGAAATTAAGAAAAAATAGAGTGTTTTAACATTAATCAAAAAAAATAATTATGAAATTTAGGAATTTCTACTTATATTTAATATCTTTTTAGATTTTTTATTCTGTCAATAAATTTTAAAATAACAAAAATTTAAGTTTTGTTATAAAAATGGGATATTTTCCATCTCTGGTTATAACAACAAAACAACTGAGCTCATGTTTGGACGAAGGCTAATAAAAATAATTGGCAGGTAGGAAACGTACAACGGATAGCGTGCCAAATTTGTCAGCCATAGCGACGGTGTTGTAATCTAGCAATAAACAAGTCGAAGTCCAAAACGGGACAGCGGTGTCGGCAAATAGAACGAGTGAATTATCGCGCGGCTTGTAGCGCACGAAATGGACGCCTTCTTGAATGTCGCAAACAAAGATTCGGCTCCCCAGGACGTCAATTTTCATTATTGTGTTTGAGATTGACTGCAAATAAAATGTTAAAGGGTAAAGTTTAAAAATCTAATTGCCCTTAAAATGCGTTTCTAAGCACTCTTCCCTAAGGTCGGTACAAAAAAATTGAAACAAAAAATGGTATCTTGTTTTAACAAATGCTAAAAATATAAAATTGGGCAAAAAGAAATCTAAATAGATTAATTTTGTAAGATAATATAAAATGATTACGTTGAGTTTTATTTAACATAAAAAAATTGAAACATCAACTTAATACAACAAAAAGGTCTAACAATAAGTATGTTCCTAATATATCAAAAATTAAATTATATTGAATCAATTTTTGGAAGATTTAAATTGAAACATGTAATAATTACCTTATTTTCAACTTTCCGTAAAAGTTTTTTCTTTCCCAATTCGTATATGCGCAAATACCGACCCACGCCTACAAGAAGTCGCCCTTGGAAGGGAGCCAAAGCCCCTGGGATGTCTTCGACTTGTGTTTTATGAACGAGCTCCAGCTTGCCCTCTAGTAAAATTTCAAATATTTTGTGCGGGTATGCCAAGGTATATTAACTAATTTAAATCAGTATATTCTATAAAAGCCAAAAAATGTAAACGTGATTTTAAAAATTTTATCATAAGAATCTTGTGTAAAAAATATTTTCACATGAAAGAACAGATTAATTTAGATTTTAACTTAAATTACTATTTTAATATGTTGTATAAATAGTTTAATATATTATTTCGTCCTAGAATCGTTATCACAAAAAACTAAAATTTAATATCCATGTATTGTCAATTCTTAATAAAACGAAAAAAATATAAAAAGGTTAGGACCGAAAAATTTGGCAACAACATTTTAAATAAAAATAAAGTATATAAATTTAAATTCTTTAAAAAAGTAAACATCAAGAAAATTTTAACTTTAAATTTAAAATAAATAAGTAAAAAATTGCATATAAAATACAAAAAATTTATAAAAAAAGCTCAATAAGTTCATTAAAAAGTCACCCTTCCACAAAAAGGTGTAGAGAAAGCCGCCTGAATTTTGTTTAGTTTCAAGGTTTAGGTCTCGAACGACGCCAACTATGACATAATGTTCGTGGGGTGGTCGATTGTTAAAATGGGTCATGGTCAAGCTAAAATTTACGAAATAAAAATCAAATTTAAAAATTAAAAAAAATTAATTAAAATAAAAGAAATATTAGAAAGGTAACAAATAACGTTTCAGATAAAACAGAGCTCCATAAAACTTAATAAATAACGGCGATTTTTATTGGTATAAATTGTTTAAAAACAAAAAATACAACATGTCACCTTCTCCAAAATAAGTAATCTTTTTAAAAATTTTTTTTGCAAAAACATAAAAAAATTATATTTAAAAACAAAATAATCTACACATTATCTTTAAAAATAAATGTTCAGGCTAACATTTAACAACATAATAAATGCAACTTCGTTATAAACTAAAATAATGGTAAAGACTTTCACCAGACGACAGATTAAAGTTCTATTCATAATACGTTATATCAGATTTAAAAAATAATAACCTCTAATTGAATGTAATACTTATAAATACAAATTGACAAGTATACCTAAAGGCAGCTTCGTTTTGGGGTAAGGGCATAACGAAAGAAGTGTTTGGTATGTTGTTTAAGTTTTCGGCGGCAGCGAGTAGAGACAAGGGCGGTTGGACGACCCTTATGAGTGAGGCCCACATCCCGGGGCCCGCTTTAGCGGCACCAAAGGCGGTCTCAGGGAGTTCCTCGTTTAAGAAGGAGGCAGCCATCTCGGCCGCAATTTCCTTTTCCTCGTCGCCGGCTGATTTCACCATTTCCTAGAAGAGTTAGAGGGTAAAGGGCAAATTTTTGTAAAATTGAGGCATAATGTATGTGCATTTGGTAGAAAACAATTTTTATACAAAACTTTGTAATAATATTCTTATATTTAAAAAAAGATCATGAAATAAAAAAAATTCATGAGTCCAAACATAAACAGCAAAAAAACTTTAAATTTTTTTTTACGTATTTATGCCATCAAATATTAAAAGGCCCCATTAAATTAATAGCGAACCTTCGTATTAAAAATCTGCAAAAAAATAAATACATGTTAAAAAAATCGGATATTAAAAACACAATAATCGTATAATTAATTTTTAAGAAACCTCAGCCATTTGTTGTTTCCTTATGTGCTGTGATTCTTGCGTATAAGCCGCATGATCAGTTTCGAGAACGATCAGATGGCCAGTCTCGTGGTGAATCATAAATCTCCTAGGAGTATACTTGAGTGGGATGGGAGTTTGGTTAAAAACGCCCCCAATTTTTTCTAAGGCTAAAATTCTGTCACGGGAAGAATAAAAAAACAGTAATGTTTTAGAAAAATTTGAATAATTCGCTATATGCATAAATATTGTAATAATAGGATGGGGAAATATGTCAAATCATTACAAAATAGAGAAGTAGCATTTACTTAAAATTTAACTAAAAACTATAGCACTAATGGAACATGAAGTTTTTTTAAAATTTACATACCCTAACCATACATTTTATTTAGTAATATAAGATGGATTTAGTAATTAAATATAGATATATATAATAAATATAGAAGTTTAGACTTATGAGAAAACATACAAATATTTCATCCAACCTAAAAAAAACCTTAAATATATTTAGTACAAAAAACCTCAAACTATTGGTCGATATAGCGACAATGCCTTCAGGGCATTGCTCAGAACTGAATGAGGAAGCGTGCAATAGAGCAACGTTGTGGGCCGTATTTATGGCTCCCAAGGGATTGGAAGCGATTTGGTTAGCGTCGTAAATTGATAGGGGCGTCAAATGGAAACGAGACTCATAGCCGTAGCTGAGCCAAGAACGGCTTGAAATGGCTAAGACCTTATAACGAGATAAATATTAGGGAAACACAATTTAATTTATATAAAATTTTTTACGTAAAAGAAAAAGACAAACTTATTGTCTAATAAAATTACTAAAAATTTACAATGGACAACAAAAAAAACATTAACAATTTGTACATGTAAAGAATTTTCTCACGATAACAATCTCTGGTTGTTTCTCGCCCGGCCTCCAATTTTTTTATGCTCGTCAAAGTTCAAAAAAATTTCAATTTTTTAAACTATTATTTTTTCAAATATCAATAGGCATATTTAGATTTATAAAAAACATATCTAAAAAAGGTTTATTAATAATAGCAGTATACGTTCCATTTCAATACTAAAGACGCTTAAACAAAAATCATTAATTTTACAAAAACAAAAAAATAAATATCACAAAAAAAATTCAAACGCCTTACGTTAATAAAGAATGTTTTTTTAAATTGAATGTATTTTTGAACTTATATTTTTACCCATATGTTACAAAATATAAAAGCCCAAAATACTCCAAAAAAAGAAAATCTCATTTTTGACATCAATTATCCAAAAATCGAAGGCATTGGCTAAAGTTCTAACTTCATATTCGTAATCAGCACCAATAATTTGACTAAAAAGATAGTTGCCATAAATGATAATTAAAGTCGTCCAAATTGTGTTATTTGGTGTTATAATTAATAAATTATACAAATTAACATGCATCTCAAGTGAATAGCAAGGCTAAATAGTAACATATCCTTTAAATTTAAAAATCATTTTTTATATCTGTTATACTTAAAAGGCTTTGATTTTGGTAATTTAATTCATGTTACACATTTGATTATAATTTTTCATAAGTTATATAAAGAAGATCTAAATAAATGTTAAAAATTTAATAAAAACATTACAGCTTGTGTTTTTTGCATGCTAATTTTGAATAATTTGACAGGCTTCGAACCTAAGTATCGTGTTCGTGTATCAGAGAGATCACCAGTAATGGGATCTAGCGAGGTCCGGAGCAAAACGCCATTCTATTAAATATATTATAAGAGATAATAAATAAATATTAACAAAACAAACTTTCAAAGCTTAGGTTGACACTCTAAATAACGAAAAAAGGTGTAAAAAAACTAACAAAAAAGAAACTCTACGGTGTTTTAATTAAACAAATAATTTTTGCAAATTATCTAAATTTAAAAATAAACATCATATAGTGCTTGGAGTCGTTAGCTACCCAAAATCACCTAAAAATGTTAAAAGTCAGAAAAAAATTCGTATAACACAAACTTCAAAAAAATCACAAAACTAACTTTAATAAAAGAGTAAACTTTTTAAAAAAAATTGGTGAAAAAGAGCTTATCACTTATACCTGTAACCCAATATTCAAAAAGTAATTTCCAGTCAAAGAAGTAGTAGCACTGCTGAGAGGCTTTGTAGTAGAATCTTTTTGAGCTTCATTTTTGAAAGCATCCTGTTCTTTAGTTTGGGCTTCGGTCGTCAAACTTCCCGTTTCGGAGATGCAAAGTGACTCTGGAGTTGCGGGCAGAGCTTGCATACAGATTGGAGATAGGCAGGTCTGAAATTGTATAAACAAAAAAAATATTTGAAAGAAGGTTTTTAAGCAATTTTAAAAAAAAATTTTGAAATAAAAAAATATGTATGAGTTCTGTACTATTTATTATAACATTTCCTAATTTAAATAAAGAATAATAATAATTAAATGCAAATAAATATTAAATGTTTATTCAAAAAGGGCAAAATAAAATTCAATAATGAGGTTTTTTTCAATGACAATTATATAAAAAAAAATTTGGTGAAATAAAAAAAAATCAAGTTCCAACATATTTTTTCCTTATAGTAGTAAATTTAAATTACAATATTTTTGCAAATAAATTTAATCACAGGTTTTAAAACATCATACATTATTTCTGATCTTGAATTTTAATTCAAAAAAAAAATTAAGGCGCATTCACAGTTTATTCATTCACTAAAAAAGAAGTGCGAAAAAATGTTTTTAATTTTGTTTTCATATAATTTAATAAAAAAGAAGTAAAATTAATTCATCCATATAAGAAAATAGTACCGAAGGATCTAGGGATATAACTCGCACGGTGTTATCAGCCAGTCCGAGGGCCAGAAACTTTGATCGCTGTTCTCCGGCAGGAACACCGCCCAGACCCATGCACATAATGGGAGAGGGCATTTCTTTACGTTCCGTGTATTCATTCAGTTGGCCAGACTAGGCAAAATATAAATATAATTAAAGTTTAATTAAAGGGCACGTTTTAAATTATATTCTAAATTAAATTAAAAAAAATTTCTCGCTCTTTTACGCAAACTTGTTCAAAAAAAATATTTTAGTTAGTTGAAGATAGATGTAAAGTATTAAGTCTAAATCAAAACAAACAATTTGGGTTTAATTTAAAAAAAAATTTCAAATATATGAATTAACTCTTCTTTTTTCAAATAAATAACATAAAAAAATTAAAATATTTTTTTAATAAAAACAAATATTTATGTCATTGCCCAAAATTATTTAAAAATTCATAGCTCATAATGATACATATAAAGCACACAATTAAACTATCTAAAAATACAAAAATCTAAATTTTTAACGATTTAGCATAAATATCTTTATGAGTTTTCTAACCTAAGTAAAATTTAAGCCAACTAAGCAAAATAAAAAAATAAAAAGATGGCAATGGTTTTTTGTTGTAAAATCAGAAAACGAAAAACACAATAAAACCGAAGCTTGTAAAACACATGGAAAAAAACCTAGAAAAACATTAATTTGGCCAAACCGTTAAAGACAAAAATATAAATTTAGAAGAAAAAATTTTTTTTTAAATTACAGGGTCCATTTCAAAATAGACAATTTCTCCACCAGTGAGGGCAATAACGACTTGTCTATTATTCAAGGCACATTTAATGATTTGTTTGCGCTGCGGAGTTTTCCATTCATTCACTCGTTTATCAGAACGTATATGCCTAATACCATCGGGGTAAACCTAATCAAATATTATTAAAATTTTATATATGTATAAATTTATTAACTTCAAGTATTGAGAAATTCAAAAAATAAGAATTTCATATAAAAAATAAATTATATTTAAAAAAAAACAAAACAAAAAAATATTCTATTGTTAAAATAATTAAAAACAATATAAATTCTAATTCAGAAAATGATAAAATAAAACTTGGATCAAAGCTTCATTTCCTAACTGTGAACATGCCAGGGTCATGGTGGTTCCCAAAAAGCCAGAATCAGTAACTTCTTCGACTGTTTCACCTATGCTCAACACGAGCGTAGCATTTATGAAAGAGACCACGATGTACGAGTCAAAAGCATCTGCATAACAATAACCAATAACCAAGGTTATAGTTATATGAAATATTAAAAAAAACAATTTTAAAAACACAATAAATAATTAAACAAAATAACAATTATTATAATAAATTAGAAAAAGTTAAAATAATGATTTGTTTATAACTTACCGACCAAAACAACCAAAATATATATACAAAAAATAATTTTTTTATAGAAAACAAAATTTTTGGCTAAGTAAATAATAAACATCACATATATTACACAGCTCAATTTTTTCAATATGAATTAATACTCCAGAACAAGGCTATATATACTGTAGATTTTTTCATTAGCTGTTACATTAAAAATCAAATGTTTCAAAAGAATTAAGCTAAAACATGGAAGAAAAAACATGTTTTGTTTGATATTTAATCATCTTTCAGACTTGCATGTTAAACCAAGAATAACAAGTATTTAAAAACTCACTTTCCTACACCTTAGTTGAATTTTTTATAGGGCAGTCCTAATTTATTTATATCTGTTTTTAATATATTACCATCGCAGTTTATTTTTTTTATTGCTAAATATATAAAACGCCCAAGTTTTAATTAAAATGTAAGAACGATCTACAAAAATTTATAAAAAAAATATTGAAGTTGCTAAAAATGTGGTTAACAAGTTTGCAATGTAGCCCTTTCTTTTTTATTTACAACCGATAGTGTCATTAAAAAATTGGAATTTTCACCCCAATGTGAATGTTGAAACTATGATATCCTAAAAAAATTAAAATTAACGTTAAAAATATTAAAAATTTTCTTACTCACAAAAAGGGGCAAGTCAATTTTGTCAAATTTTGCAAACCGATATTTTCATAGGTAAAAAGTTGTCGAAAAGAAAGAAAATAAAGTATCCTTATAATTCATCCTTCATCATGTTTTCTCTGTAAAAAAAACTAATTCCTTACATGTTTTTCATGATATTTCTTATAGTTAATTATTTATAATCTTTATACCATCGGCCTTTTTCTTAACGGTCCAAACAGCGGTAGGATTACCAGGGAGCTCAGACACTGCCATTTCTGACACCTGTTAATTACATTAAATAAAAAAATTACATGAAACTAAAAAAATAAAAAAGTAAAGGAACATTGATAAAATTAAAATAAACATATATAGGGAAAAAATATAACTCTTCCGTCATAAAAATTTTATTTTTATTATTTTAAAACAATTTTCATCATTTTAAATGAATTTTCTTTTCTATGTCAAACTAATGCAGAAAAAATTGGTCATTAGAAATTTATATTGTAAAATGCCGTTTTTAAGCTATAAAAAGTTGTTTATAATAAGTTTAATATACATATGCAAAAAACATTTATTAATTTTAGGCTGACTCGTTTCTTACATGAAAGAAAATAGAAGAACATAAAACAAATAATTACAAATTCGAAAACGTGCCCTTCTTATAAAAAAATCATGTTTCGTAACCAACTTATTTAAAACTCTTGACCTTAACATACAAAAAAGAAAATTCTTTTTTGCTATGAAATAAGTTAATAAAAAAAATATTACACTAATCGACTTTTTAAAAACCTATAAGTTAAACACATCAAATTTAATGTTTTGAAGTTTAAAATATTTATTCATCAAAAGGCTAATAACATACATATATAATCTTTGTGTGTAAGCAAGGAACATTAAAAATTAAATGTCAAAACCTTAATGATGTATAATATAAATAAAAATATATGTGCTAAATTACAACTTATTATTATTTCAAATGCAAAATTTAAGTTCAGTTTTATAACATGACATTTTTGACATACTGCTTTTTCTTCCTCAGATTAGTTGAACTAAGGCTGAACATTACATCGTTAACCAAATTTTCAACAATGAAAAATTTTTATAAATTTTTATCGTATTCTAACCAAAACATTGGCATTTTAAAAGCAGCAACAAAAAAAATGCAGTTGTTAAAAACGAATGTAAATAAATTAGAAAAGCCTTTTTAAAAATTCAACTAAGATGTACGAACTGTTGTAAAAACAAACGAAGTTTAAAATACTAGTGGTTTTTAACATGCAAAATCCGAATAATGATTAAATCCAAGCTGTAAATAAATTATTTTTGTTTTTTGATGTAATAAAACAGGCTACATTAAATAATTATTTGAAAAATTGGTCAAGATATGAATTGCCATTTCCTCATAATGTTGATAATTGTAGCCCAAAATAAAAACTGAATTAAAGAAAAACTTCCAATCCATGCCGCAAAATTTTAAGAGATGACCGTGGACCTCTCCCGCATGCCGTATAGAGCTGGGGCGTATCTTCATTGGTGAGATCAGCAATCTATATGTGTAATGAATTAAAATAAAGTCAAAAGAATATCACAGTTAGGAAATTATTAATTTTTATATATTGTACTGATCAGTGCGAATAAGCTTACATTCGGTCAGCGCCTATACACTCACGATAAAATTCGCCTTTGTAATTATATTCTTAACATCGTTAATTAAAACTATTAAAGGGTATCTAACGTTTATAAAGTCATTTTAAGAAAATGGAAAAAAAGACAGTATTTTAACCAAAAAACTAAATTTGCAAAAAATCTGATTATTCTAAAAACACAGGTCAACAATTTTTTGAGAGTTATGAGTAAACTATAGAGATCAAATCTGCCATAAGAATATCAAATTCGTTTAACGTTCTTCCTAATCAAACTTAGTAGTCTGTTATAAACATTGAATATTTTAGAAAAAAGGGTTAATAAACCAAAAAGATTCAAAAACAAAAGTAAATTGATATTTTATTTTTGCATATTTACAATGGTTAAACTGATACTATTTGCATTATATACCAATAATATATCGTGTCGTATTTAAGTTTGGACGCGAAATATTTTGTATTATTTAAATGCCGATGTAAAAGCTTGATAAATTAATAAATTTTTTTTCCATTATTTGTGATTAAAATTATAAGCTACATTAATATTTCTTTATAGGGTATATTTAGATCTGTCAATATGGTCAAATAAGGTCATTTTTCGTAATAGACGAATCTAAGGAGCCAAAGACGGAAGAAACTAAATAAACAACATGTATGAGATAAGGCCATCATAGGGATGAATTCTTTTGTGTTTTCATAATAATCTCGTTCCTGATAAAAATATTTGTTGACCTGTGAAATAAGACACGGCCTGCTCCCGCATTAAACTGTTATTCACTATATTAACAACACGACATGCTCCCGCATGAAACTGTTATTCACTATATTAACAAAAACTAACATGACAATTAGTGATGGGAGATAAGCTGTCAAGTTCATCCACTAAGACAAAATTTTTAAGGGGCCTGGGGGCGTAGAAAAAGGTATCTCCGGGTTCGAGTAAGGGCATGGCAGAACTAAATTCGGGTTCTTCATCATCGTCCCCGAGATGGGCTATTTGGTATAGATAACTGCGCAAAAATATTTATAAATTAAGGCTTGATCGAAATAGGAAAAATAGATAATAGGGAATGTTACGATCGTGCATTTAATATAAACACATATAATAACGAGCCTAGGTATATCAATTATTAAGGCGGCTTTAAAGATTAAATATATATGTTTTTTAATGCTATTATGCAAAAAGTGATATTAAAAGTTTTTTATATTTAATCTTCACATTGTTATTGAAGTGGGTTTGGGCACGTGCAAAGTGAGTTTTTATTTTCGTAAAATTTTAAAAATTCTAAAAATTTTATATTTCAGAAAAAGCATTTTATGTGCATAAACTAAATTTAGCAAATTTTTGAAAATTTGTATTTTATTTCAAAATAAAATTTTTCAAGATTTTGAAAATTTTACGAAAATAGAATTTCACTTTGCCCGTGCCCTTAGGCGCCGAACTTTTTAGATCTTGTTCACCCAAAGAATTTCGTAAATTAAAATATCAGCTCTGAAGAGAGAAATGTTTATTAGACGATTAATATAACGTATAATGATTTTATTAACCCTCCCCCCTTTATTTAACTATCATAATCAGCATTATTTTCGTGATTCCGTGATATTTAAATAATCACAACAAAAAGGTCATTCTAAAATAGGTTTTAAATATAATTTTTCTAATAAATTAATAAATGCAAAAGTAAAACAAATGCCTGTATAGAAGTTAATTTTGTGTAAATTTAAAAAAAAATTATGAGAAATAACATTTTTTTATGCAAATTTAAAATTATCAAGTATATTTTTAATAAAAGGGAAGGTATATGTATATATTTACTGATTGCCAAACTCCGAGGCTGCAAAAAGGAAGCCTGTTTTGAGAACGCACATACTGGTCGCTGGGCAAGGCAGGGTATCCAAATACTTCATTTTAATTTCTGTCACAATACCTGAGTAATATAAAATTCATATTCGATAAAATGTGCATTTGAATAATTCAATAAATCTAAAACGAAAAGGCGCGACACAGAACGAATAATAAATGCATGAAACATATATAGTAATGTCTCTCGGTATATCAAACCAAACTAATTTAATGACCACACTGTTAACTATAACGACGGTGAAGGTAAATGTTACCCTAATTATTTTTAAAAGACCTCAATTTATATAAAGCCATAATTTATAAAAAGTTTTGTTACTATAACTATCAATACAAACGTATAAGAATGGGGTGAAAGAACCCAATCTCAAATATTTATAAATTTATTTATAAAAAAGGTTTAAGTCATATAAAAAAAAATTTTTGGTAGCAGCTAACATTAGCTACAAGCGAAATAAATTATTTTTTCAAAATCTGTTAAAATCGGTATATTTAGACTAAAATTAAAAACAAGTCCAAAGAATTTAAATTATATATGTGATAATATAAAATGCTAATTTTTTTTATAAATAGTAATTTTGTGAAATAAAATTTTGAATATAACTAGTACTGTTATAGATGCTTGAACCTATTCTAAATAAATAAAATTTTCGTTCCAAAAATTTTTTTATTTCATGTAATTAGTCCACAAAATATTTGTTTAACTTTTCGCCATATAATTCTATATCATGCTAACGCTTTATAATGATACCCAAAAAAAACTAATTCCTAATTTGTCATGTGTTAAATGTAAACCTTCTTCCTCAACGGTAGCTCCAGTTTCATCTACCCCCTTCTTAGTAACGGTCGTTATTTTAAATACATCCCCTTGTTCCGTTTGAGCCAGGATGAAAAACATCGACTAAAATTGCAAAGAAAAGGCTTTATTTTTAAAGTAAAGTTTTAAACATTAATTAAAGATTTCTTTATTATAGCTCAAAAATACAATTATCAAAAAAAATTTAATCTATAAAATTGCACAGTAATTGATGTAATATTTTTCAATAAGGAGTTTATAAGCTATGTTAAAAAAATGGTAGTAAATAGAACATAAAATTTCAAGTTTTAAACAAGAGTGACGGCAATATAAACAGAAATTTTAATATAATAAAAAATAAATAGCAAAAAAAATTATACAAAATGTATAATAGAAAAGCTAATAAAAAATAAATAGCAATAAAAATACAAATGTTGGTAACAAGTGGTTATTAATTCTAGTTAATTAAAAATCCAATCCTCTATTTGTTATGAATTTATTATAATACAGGTCATAGTAGAATTCAAACTATGTTATTAAAATTAAGCAGAGAAAATATTGAATCTAACTTAAAGTTTCCTCTTTTATTGTTTAAAATATTGGTTCAAGTAGAAATTTTTTTTTAATTTTAATAATTTTTGAGTAAGCTAAATCATTATCAGCCATGTTTATATAGATTTTAATAGTTTCATTAAAAATAAGTTACTTAAAACAACGTCTCCGAGAGTAAAAAAATTTTTTACATAAACAATCGATATAAAAATTCACATTTTAATTGGTGATTTTTTAAAATTTTTGAAAAAAAAATACGAATAAATCTAAAAGCACTCTAATCAAAATTCACTAAAATACACTTTGGTTTTGTGTGTGGCACTGCAAACAAACAGCATGCCCCTATCAGGGTCATCCAAATCATTCCGCCGACGTGGGATAGGAAATTTAATGTCGGGTTGGTCTCCCAAGTTTTTGTAGATCACGTAGTTTTCGCAACAGATAAGCACACCCCCGGGTCCCTCATTTCCCCCTGGAACTAAAAGTTAATAAATCAAAAAAAAATTTTAATAAAAATTTGAAAAATAAATTTACATGAGCGCGTGTTTTGAGTTTATTTAATTTTTTAAAAAATTGTAAAATACATTTTATCAGGGAATAAACATTTTTTTTTTAAAAATTAATCATACTTTTATTATCAAATATAAAAGTATTTAAAGTTATATGAAAAAAATGAATGAAACACGTGCCACACAAAAAGCTAATCAACTGAAACTGAACGCTTACAAGCATTAAATACCTATTTAGAACTAGAGTATATAATAAAACACAGACAGTAAAATGCATTTAGCAAAGTTCTAACCTAAGCATAAATGGCTAACGTGAGCCTCAAAATCATTATAATTTATTTCTCATCACATTAAAAGAAAAGCGCTATCAAAAAAACTTGATGCAATGGAATGAAAAGTTTTATGAATTATAATTAAAGTGAGAAATTTAAAATGCTTGTATTAATTCTCGGTAGGTTATTTTTATAAATAATTGTTAAGAAAACCGACAATAATATTTATATAAAAGTAAATTATTACAGCTTAAATAAGGCTTGTAAAATTTTGAGTCATACTAAAATTTATAAGATTAAAACTACTATCTCAGAAATTTTCTAACGTTTATTGTTTTTAGGTCAAATTTTAAAGGCCAGCTGAAAATTTATAAAAAAATTTAAAATGATTAAAAGCAAAAAGTATTAAAAAAAATATACATATATTATATATATATTTATTTATAAAACAGCTTATTAATAAATTTAACAATTTTTGCGTATCAGACCAGTATATCCTATATTATAAATTATTGAATTATCAAATTTTTTTATATTTTGTGGTTAGGTTTTTTTGAAGTTGCGAAATTAATCAATTATGCCAAGAGTAACATGATTTTAAATAAGTGTCTCAACAAGGTTTCAATATATTATCATGGTTTTTAATAAAATAATAAATGAATGTTTAAATATATAAAACATTATAAAATGGCTAATGTTAAAGTAACTTGTTTTTTCATATATAAAAAAAATTTTTTACATAAAAATAATGTACTTTTAAGACAACTTTGTCATGATCAATAAACGAAAAATTAAAAAAAATTTTTTAAAGTATATTATAAAATTAATAAACAAATTAGGATAAAAGATAAATTGAAAAAAAAAGAAACCAGATATGAGCAAATTGCCACGCTCCTCCAAATTTTCTGTAAACTTTCTAACCACGTGGTTCAAGCCAAGGTCTAATTCGTAATAGGTTAAACTCTGCTGAGCTGTTTTAGCAGCCTTACCCGTAGTATCGTTATCAGCTTCCTGTTATATACAATATAGCTATTAAAAGCGCTTATAGGGTTCTTTTATAGAATTTTTTTTATAAAATTTATAAATTTCTCTAAAATAATGGTTTAATATTGGAAATAAATTATGTTTTCAATAGAAAAAATTACCTTTTTTTTAAAAAAATTAAAATCTGTTTTGCAATACATTATTCTTCATAGGTTGTTTATGAAACTATTTTAGAGACAAATATTTGTTTATTGTTGAAACACAGTAACAATAAATTATAAACAAAAGATTACTATGCTTAGTAAGGCTCATATTATACATTAATTTTATAGATGTGTTTTAATTTAGGTTATTTGAAAAATTTTGAAATACAACTTAAACACAAATGTAACAAAAAATATAATAAAATATTAACTAATCTATAATAAACTTGAATCAAAAATTTGAAACTATATTACACAGGTCAACAAATTTTTGAGAGTTTTGAGCTAACTACAGACATAAAACCTGCCATCTTCTGGGTTCTAGATTCTGTTCATTGTTTATTTTCTTAGTGTACAAGCGTCGTAACGCAGTTTAAGACACAAAATAATTCTACAAATTAGTCGTTTATTATACAAAATATTATTAACGACAGTTGTGAGAAGACGCAGGGGGAGAAGATATAATACTGTAGTCTCTGTAAAACAAAGCTATTGACTCCACGGCGAAAACGCGATATTTTTAGAGTCATTAACGACAGTTAATTTTAGACTCTAACAAGCGTTGCGATTGACGTTTGTTAAATTCTTCGAAATATTTTTAACAGTTAATTTTAATCCATGTACAAATTATGCTACTAAGAACAGGACAATTTCTCTGAAATATTATGTTGATAATATAAGTTTTTATTATTTTATAATTTAATCAATGTTAAGCTCCAATTTTATGGAATTTATTCTGCAATTTTATATGAATTTGTCTATATATACAAAGAATTTGTTTATCAATATATAGTTTTTGTTTTTTATAAATAAAAATTTATCTTTAACCCAATTTACTTAGTAAGTCGGCTACAAAAATAAAAAAATTTAAAAAAAATGTGAAAACAAAATCAAAAACAAATTTAGAAATTTTTTTGTGGATTAACATTAGCTAAATTGTTAAAATCAAACTTTAAATAATATTTTTATTAAAAACCTAAAATTTTGTAATGTATTTTAGTTGAGAATATTTTGCATTATCTAAATGGTGATGTGAGAGCTTAATATACTAAAAAACTTTATTTCTCATTTTTTGAGAATTAAAACATAAGTTTTATGGGATTTTAACAAGAAAAAAAAAGGTTTTTAAAATTTTTAAGGTTTCCTTGAGGTGACAAAGTCTATTAATTTGGTCAAAAGCCACTTTTCAAAATGAAAGAATCTAAAGAGCCAAAGGTGAGCTAGGAAAAATGGAAAATATATGAATTAGGGCCATAGTGGATGTACACTTTTATGTTTTCATAAACTAATTTTTTCTAGGTAAGACTGCCAGTGGAAAATAAAGTTTTAACAAAAAAAATCATACATTTGATTAACATTGAGGGAGCTAGTGTGAAAAAAAATTTATAATATTAAAAATTTTATAAAATTTTTGAAAAATAGGCATATCTTAAAACAACCAAAAAACCATGTTTGATATTAACTGCTAATAATTTTTTTAATTTTAGAAATATTTTTTAGTTTTAAAAGAAGTACTTGCTGCAGCCTAAGCTGTGCAATAAACAAAAATTGTGTCATTTAAAAATAAATGGTTATAATTTATAAATTAACCTCATAATCCATTTCAAGGCAAGCAAACATTGGGTTTTCAAAACCTACATCAATTCCAACTATGCTGTAGCATATTGTATAAGCTTTATGAGCCTCTAGAGGTGAAGATATAGTTAAATTAGCCTGAGCATCTCTATTCAGTATGTATACAAACTTTTGTTTTTCAATGGCACCTAAAAAAAATTTAATCTAAAGTACATAGATTTTTTATAATTTAAAAATATATATATAATGTGCTTTTAGATAAATTAACACACATATCTAAAGAATTATATTCTATTTAAAAAAGGGTGTTTTTTTATAACAACTTAACAACTAAAAACTTCAGAAATTTTGTGTTATTTTAAAAATGGTAATTTATAAAGATGTTTTATAAACCTATCATAATGGCTCTTCCCTTAGGGTCAATGGCAAGATACTGTCCAGGAACAATTCTTCTACAACCAGTTTTTCCAAAGCATTCACTGTGTATCTTTTCAAAAACATTTTTATTGGCCTTAAATTCAAGAATGACTATCCTTCCAGAGTCAGATCCAATCACAAGATAATCTATAATATAAAACAAGACATAAAATTTTGTATTAAGGTAAATAGATAGATTTCAATTTTACCTTTATTGCCACCAGTTAACCTAAATGGCGTCATGGATCTAATGGTGCCAAAAACTTCTGTGCTAATCAAGGTGTGTAATTTTCCGGTGTTGAGGTCAGGCCTAAGCAATTCTAAAATCTTGCCTCTGCTGATGGCAATCTCTTGTTGTTTTGACCCAGAAAAGTTACCATGGACAGCAATCACTATTCCAGTTGCTTTTTGAAGTGTTAAGTTATACAAATGCATGAGATATTTTAAAAAAATGTGTGCCACAAAAATTAAATGTTTTTCTCGATTTTTGAATATATTTTAAATTTAATATAAAACATTTCGATATTTTATAACATTTGAATTCAAAAACAAACATGTCCCTCATTTGTGCTATAACAAATGAAGTACCCGAGGTTCCAGTTATATCTCCTGTCTCTGGATGCATATTCGAAAGGAGAATTATCGAAAAATATCTATCTGAAAAAGAAGCAGATCCTATTACTGGAGATTCTTTAACTCTTGACATGCTCATTGCGGTAAAAAGTTCAGGTAATTCCCCTCTCGTAGTTAAGCCTAGACCTCCATCTGCCACCAGTATACCGGCATTACTCAAATCTTTGCAGGATGAATGGGATGCTCTTATGCTTCATAGTTTTACAATACGTCAGCAATTGCAAACTACTAGGTATTTCCTCTCATCTTAATTTTAATAAGCTAAGTATGATTTTCAGAAGGCATAAATCTATTTAAAGTTTAAATTTTTTTTATAAAATTTTAAAATTTTATAGGCAAGAATTATCCCATGCTCTGTATCAGCACGATGCAGCTTGCAGAGTCATTGCTAGGCTAAATAAAGAGGTTGCTGCTGCTCGAGAAGCTCTTGCTACTCTCAAACCTCAAGTGCAAGCTGTTGCTCCCCCTATTGCAGGTAATTCAATATGTCAATTTTTATATTTTTAATTAAACTATTTAGGTTTAGTGTAAAATCTACTAATGTTCACCTTAGTTAAGCTGTTATACCAGTATTACCCTTTTTAAGATAATTGAATAAATAATTTTTACATGGTTCAATTTAATTTGAAGTTTTGTTTCTATGTGTGAGAGGAGAGCCTTACAGAGTGAAAACAAATTGTGTTTTTCATTTTTATAGAAATAATTATATAATTTTATGAATAAGTATTTATACTACAAATTATTAAAATTCATGTTTTTTTTTTGATTATATTTTGTTGCTTATATACATGTAGATTTGGATTTGGGTTAGGAAAAATGAATGAACATAAATTATTTTTTTGGTTTTTATTAAAGAAGATTATCAGCTGTTAAAATTTGGAAAGGGGCATTAAATTTGTTTTTATAAAAAAAAATACTGCTATAAAATTTATATGAAAGTTTTGTGCACAAGTTTTACCTCCAATTGTCAATACATGGCTTATAAAATTTGTCAACATAAACTAAATTTTATAATTATATTTTTATGCTTTAATAATTTGATTTATTATAGTTCATATGGAAGAACCAGAAGTTGATAAAGGAAAAGAAGAATTGGAAGGCATGACAGAAAGGGTAATGGTCTTTCATTATAATTTTTGTTAAATATGTTTTATTTAGATATCATTTATATCTAATTTTTTAATTTAAAGGTGGTACAAAAATTACAAGATAAAGCAGCCATCTTGACTGCTGAGAGGAAGAAGAGGCTCAAGACTATGCCAGATGAATTGGTCAAACCAGATATCATTAAGACTTACAGACAAGTTTCTACTTTAATAAACCTATAACATTAAGTAATATAGGCAGGTGTAAAAATTCCATATTACTATAAATTATTTTTTAATCAATATGTTTAAATTTTTAATTTCTTCATCAAATTTTTTTTGACAAACTAGCTAGTGTTCATATTTGTGGCACATATAGAGTTCAATTGTTTTGTTTTATTTTAATTTTTAATATTTTCGAAAATTCAATATTTTCGTTAATAATAATAATTAAGATTTGCAACAAGTTGTAAGCTTTTATTTTTTTATAAGAAAAGAGTTCGTGAAGTAAATAATTTAATGTGCTTTTACTAAAAAGTTATTATTTTCTTATCAAAATTATTATTTACTTTAATTAATTTAATTAGTAATTTGGCTCTAGGCTTGTTACTTACTTATTACAATCTAATTTTACCTTGTAAATTATGCTAAAATCCAATAGTCATCCAGCCATATTGGTCTGCATAGTGCCAGCGACCCTGGGATCTTATGCTTAGA
Organism: Acutogordius australiensis; assembly: GCA_030555515.1. Lineage (NCBI taxonomy): Eukaryota > Metazoa > Nematomorpha > Gordioida > Gordea > Gordiidae > Acutogordius > Acutogordius australiensis. The sequence goes on along the minus strand of CM060242.1, from coordinate 39,129,863 downwards.
CATATCAACTTTAGATCCTACCAAAATCATTACTGGCGGCAATGATAAAAATGCAGTGTTATTCGATAAACAAACCAATCAAGTGATGGCTACCTTTAAAGGTATTTTGTAATTGATATCTGTTAAATAAGTTGTGCAAAATTTTGTTTTCATTTTAGTAGTTTTAATTGTAACATTGTTTTTATTTTTTAAATTATGGTTTAATTTTGAATTGCACATTTTTTTCTGTAGGCTTTCAACTCTTACCCCCCATTCTCATTTAATTTTACCAACTTTTTCTTAATAATTTCTCATCCTTAAAATATTTACTTTTTACACAAAAAGGTATCTGTATTTTTTTTTATTTTATATTTATATATTATTACTACAACTTTATTAATATTAAATTAGTATTTATATGTTATTTATATGTAATTAAGGTCACACCAAAAAAATATCCTCTATTATTTACCACAACGAACGGGATTGTATTCTTACCGGGTCATGGGATAAGACCATTCGGGTGTGGGACGTGCCCAGTCAGTCTTGCACCAAAATAATAAAAGCCCATCAAGCGCCCCTTACTGGTAATTATCTTAAACTCCACGTCTATTTTCATTTTAATTAACAAACGTGAAATTGTGAAATACATATATGTGTTTTTTGTTTTGTTGTTTAAATGGCTAAACCTGTTGTATTATATTAGTTATACTTATTTGATACAAATGTTTAAAATAAAGAATTACAAAATTAAGCATAAATGTAAAACTTGAATGTGGAATTAAATAATGAGATGAATAAAAAGGATGTGTTGAAATATTAATGATAAATAAAAGGAAGAAAAGGAAAATTAAAAAAACGAAAAATTAGAAATTAAATTTGTTTACTGATACTCTCTTGTTTTTATCTTAGACAAATAGCTTTTTGATTTAATCTATAGATTATGCTCGCTTGATATTTTTTTTTCTCCTTGAATAAAACTCTTATATGAATACATATACGAATGTTACATACCAAACATGATTTTAATTTTTAAAAACACATCATTGAAATTTATTTGTATTTTTTTTTATTGTTTTTAATTTTTTTTAAATTTATTTGTGTTTTTTTGAAATTTAGAACAATTTAAACTTTTAAATATATTTAATTGTTATTATTACTTAATTTAGGAATATCACTGCATCCAACGGGTGATTACGTATTGAGTAGTTCACTAGACGAAACATGGTGTTTTGCTGACATTAATGCCAGCGGTATATTTTTATTTAACAAAATTTCAAATACATCAATCATTAATTAAATATTTTATCTATTTTTTTGACATTTTAAAATTTCTTGTGTTTTATTGACAAATTTTATTTAAAGGGGTTATTTTAAAAAAATACTTAAATTTTTTGATCTATAATTGTTTTGTCGTTTGTTTATAAATATGTATGAGAATTTTTTTGAAAAACAATACTTAAAAAAATGTTATTAATTTAAAAATATTCATTTCTTCAAATGCATATCTAAATTATATAATAAAAATTATAGGTAAAATTGTGTGTCGCGTCAAGGACACCACAGCTTTGACCTGCATCCAATTTCACCCTGACGGACTTATTTTCGGATCGGGCACGCAAGATGCCATCATTAAGATTTGGGATTTGAAGGTTTTATTCGTAGTTATTTAAAATATCTTAAAATTTTGTTGTGAAATTTATTTTTTTCCTAGTGTTTTAGGAAAAAATAGAAATGTATCATTTTTAGTTTTTACGCCTTTGGAGATTTAGCCCCATTTTATAAAAAAAAATTGACCTTTCAACAAATCGAGTTTAAAACGTCAAGAATTACTTAAAAGGAAAAAATACTAAGAAATTTCTTTTATATTATAAAAACCTGTAACATATATTTTTTATTTTAAAAAATGATTTAAATATCAAGCTCTTACATCAAAATTTACATAAAGAAAATATCTGGTCACGACTCATATGCGGCACTATATATTATCTGAAAAACATATTAAGAATTTAACAGATTAAGCTGTAATATAACAAAGAAAAATTATAATGTTTTTTTAACATTTTTATATTGTATAAATGATAACCTTGTAAATTTTAATTTAAAAAACGGTAAACGCATTTGAAAATTTCTAGGAAAGCAGGTTTGATCCTATTTAATTAGCTTCAAACTTTCAAAAATTTGTTGACCTAAGTTTAAATTTGAAAATAAATATAATTTTATATGTTAAATAGATAAACTTTCGCTTGTTTTTTTTAATCAAACGTACCAATACTATATTATACATTTCAATAACATTAGGAAAAGTCGAACGTGGCTAATTTCCCAGGTCATTCTGGCCCCATCTCTGCCCTGGCCTTCAGTGAAAACGGTTACTACTTGGCAACTAGTGCCGATGACTCGCTCATTAAACTTTGGGATTTGAGGAAGCTTAAAAATTTCAAAACTATTACTTTGCTCGAAAATGAGGACGATCTCAAGTTTAACAAACTAATTATGGATTGATGTTTTGCTCTTTTTTATGTATCTCCTTTAATTCATTTGTGGAATTTAATATATTACAGTTTAAATTTTTTTAGGGGAAGGGGGGGGGGGCGTGAGCAGCATTAGTGATTTTTGTTTAAAGTTACTTTTTACTATACATTTAAGCAAATTACATTTTCCAGCTAATTCTACATTTACACAAAAAATATACATTTATGCTACAAAAAAAAGATTAAGTTAAATAAATTTGTTGTAAATTTTTCGTCGAGAAACATGGCACAATAAATCATGTTTAAGATTGTTCAACAATATATATAAAAAAGTGAAATAATTATATAATGATCTACTATACATGTAGTCGAAATAATTTATACCATTTTACATTATATAATTTAGGTATGAGATCAAAAGCTTAGCTTTCGATACCTCCGGAAATTATTTGGCAGTCGCAGGAAACGATGTTAGAATTTATCTTGCGAAGCAATGGACCTTGTTATCCCACTTCCAGCAAGGCGCTGCTCCTACCACGCCACCACTCCTAAATACGGGCGTTAAATTTGGGCCCCATGCCACATTCCTTGCCTCGACTGGCATGGACCGGGCTTTGAGATTCTATTCCGAAAACGCATAAGAAAATGCATTCACTCACCCATACAATGCCGGTCAACGAAATCCAAATTAAATCTCAATATTGATATCCTGTTTTAATCTATACCTCTTTTTTTCCCTTATACCGATCAATATTGTTTTAGCGTGCTATAAACATTAGAAAGTAAAATTAAATTTGTTATTTCTACGTTTTTGAAAATTCTTTTCCCGCGCTAATCCTATTGAAAAAAAGATTGGGAACGTGGACTGATAACGTTGGACGTTTTCGAAATTTGAAATTTTTTAAGGGTAGGATACATTTATGAGATTTAAGATAGCTTTTCACACCGGCCTATATGTTTTTTTTATATTATAATTTTATTCTTACAATATCAAAAACAATTTTTTTGTCAATTTTAAAGATAAAGCTGTTAATATTGACGTTTTATTATTTTTTTAAATAATTCGTTATATCTAATATTAATATACACAAATATTTTGGACTCAGTAAGTTTTTATTTTTGAACCTTTTTTTAATAATTTGTTTTTAGCAACTATTTTTATATTTTTATCACTTGGATTTGTGGATTTAAAGATTATGCCCATTCAGCTAATTTTGAATGTAATGTCATATTTCATATTTTTCAATAATAAATAATTGTTGGATCCCATTTAAGAACTAACTAAACTCTAAATAATTTTTTTAAAGTTTTGCTAGTGTCGGCTTTGTATCATATGCATTATTAAATCAAAATTACTATATTTTAATGAGTACCCAGATAAATAGGCGATTAAATTCTGCCTCTATTAATCAATTGCTAAGATTTTAAAAATATTTTTTTATCATAAAACATACTACAAGGTAAAGGTATTTGAAACATTATAACCTACTATTTTTATTCCCATGACTTGGTGAAAAAGCAATTATATTTAGATAAACCTTACCATTATAGGAATATAGTTTTGGGTCGCTCTCCCTGATTTGATCTGATCGCCAAGCTAACTTGTATGTCACGTTAATATGGCAAATAGCCTAGTTTTTTTAAAATATGGGGAAGAAGGGCAAAAGCGCCAGTCAGAAATATTATTTAAATTGACCAGTTAAAAATAAAAGCCCTCCCTCACGCCGGCAGGATTTGCTGGCATGTTTTTTTATATATAAATAACCTATAAATTTTACGAGTTTTTCTTTAGGGACGCGTTCAGAGTTTTTTCTATTTTCACGAAAATTCTAAAAATTGAGCATTGTATTTTACTTTATTCTCTTATATCCGGAGCAATTGCCTTAATTATTTAAAAACTTTATTTAATTTTTTATACAATCATAATTAATATTCAATTTAAAATCACGGTTTTATACGTATAACGGGTTAATAATTTTTTTAGACCAATTTTTTTAGAAAAAAATTTAAAGTAATTGACCTCTGAGATGCCCTAAATACTATTTTAGTAAGGAGAAATTAAAGTTATAGCGAAATAAATCAGTATTTTTATATTAAATATAACGATGGTCAATTCATTATAAATTAACATAAAATTTTCTCAAGTTTAATATTATTTCCCATTATAAGTAGACAATTTTGTTGGTTTTTTATTTAATAATTATTTTTATCAATGGTGCTCTTTATTTTTAGGATATAACGTTATTGAACTATATTATAAAAATAGTTGGATATGTTTAAAAATATACATCTTTAGAAATAACAAGCTTGTTTTTGTTGTTTTGACCATAAGTGAATGTACTTCACCGCCTATAAGGTTTTATTAACAGGATATTTGGTGTAAATTTTAGAATTTGTATTTGTGCTTTTACTAGCTCCTTTTTTTTGGATAATGCTTCTTCGCTTTATTTCTTTCACTATTTGCCTTCTTTGTTTGTATTGTTCAACTCTCAATTATTCCAAGTATGAATCCACTGTAACTAAAGGACCAAACTTATTTCCTAGTAATTAATATAATTCTATGTATGACACTTAGAGCAACATATACCTTAACATGGCTTATAACCCGAACTTAAGGGCGAGTTCGTAGCATATCGACATTAGTTAATGGCAAACAATTGAGAACACACTTTAAATAATTTTGTTCATTTTTTTATTAACTACACTTCGACGCCTATGAATAAAGTCCTGCCCTAATTTAACTTTCACCTATTACTCGATTTACATAACATTATTTCTAGCAAAAAAAAAATTAAATATTTTTTTTACGAGGATTTTAGGGAAAGCCCGGAAAAATAGTTTCATCAAAACACTCCCATTAGTGAAACATATGAGATTACGACAGAGTTTATGTCCTAAACCAGTACCTTTTATTAAAATCAAATCTTAATTCAAACAGAAAATCAAATGCTACTAAATTCTTTAAATTTCTATCATATTTCCGTGCTGTTTTATGAGTTCGCTTAATATGTAAAAAATATATTAGTCTTTTCACCAAGAAAAATAAATATTTCGACGAATTTAATAAAATAAAAATAGCAAATAAAAAATTTAAAAAACTCATCTCCCATTTTTTTGTTTGCATTTGCTCCTTTTCCTAAGATAAAGGAAATGAGGTAAGCATAAATAACAATAACAACCGTAGAGTGGCAAACGAAGTACTCAAAATCTAATACGATGTCCTCAGGAGGACATTTATTTTGCGGGAAAACTAAAGAAAAAAAGATAAATAGGCCTTAAAACAATATTAATTAAGTTTTTGAAACATGGTAATTTTGTTGATTTGTGTGGTATATGCAATAATGAACATATTCTATTTTAAATTAATCTGTTTCTTCCAACTTACAACTCCACCCCACCCCTTAAATCTCGAATTTTATTATGTAACAATTTTCTTTTTTAGATGTTACATGTAAATTAAACCATGACTGGAGAACAAATACAGTTCGAGGGAAATCGGGTACATTACAATAAATTTCTTCAATTAATTGAATTATTGATTGAACAAAAATTAAAAATTTAATTTAAATGTGTTTTTTAAAATAGAATAAAAGATTTTTAATTTATACCTTTTTTTATCTTTAGAAATTGCTCAAGGCATTTAATTTAAAAAATATTTTTATGTATTTGAAATATAAAATTTTATAAATATATAATTATGAGACATGAATTATGTAAAAGAGTTTTTTATAAATTTAAAATATAAAATTAATAAAAATGTAATTAGGATATATTAATTATGTAAAAGAATTTTAATTTAATAAGTTAAATAGTAATTAGATGTAAATTATGTGTGTATTACAATTATAAATTAAAATAAGGGCATTGTTTATTTAAATAATTATTATAGATGTCGCACAAAAAAGGATGAAAATAATTGTTAATAATATGTCTATAAATCATTAAATTAATTTATGTTAAAATATTTAAAATTAGATAAAAGATATCTATTAAATTACACTCGACAACAAAATTTGGACGAACTTTAGCATCATTTATGGCAACTATGGTTTTTGGTCAAGTTTTTGGCGCTGATCACGAATTTGAAATTAGAATTTTAGGCAATGCCTCAGATTTTCAGTTATTCGGTGTCAAAGTTAAAATTTTATAATTTTTGGGGTATTTTTGGCTTCTATATCATAAAATCTATGGGTAGTAACAAAAGATTAAAAATATATTTAGATAACGAAAACATTCATTATTAACGTAAGGGTTAAATTTTTTTTTGGTATTTAATTTTTTTTTATTTTTACATTTCTATAAAATTAGTGGTTTTCGTCATAAATTCCGTTTTTGATCCTAAATAACTTGAAAGTAAATTGCTAATAATTTTAGGTAATAAACTTTTTTAGATATGTTTTTTTATAAGGAATCTAATAAAGGAAATTTTGTGAATTTTTTTCTGAACTTTAGACGCGGTTAAAAAAAATTGGAGGCATGGAAAAAAAACTAAACCCGGGATCGTTATCGCAAGCTTATCTACAAAACGCTCAAAAAATTGTTTATGTTGTTTTTTTATTGTCCAGTATAGTCGTTCCGATCCAATAATATAAAAAACAAAAAAAAAGATACTTCGAATTTTGATAGATATTTTTCTAACTTTGCTCTATTACCTATTATGCTTAAAGAATTTTTGTGCGACATTTTTTTTTCTAGGATAGTATTATTAAATAAATTTTTTATTAGTTTGTTTAATCAAAACGCTTTTGAAATGTTTTTTCTATAATCTAACGCCTTTCTTTTCATTTTTATAATACATTAAATATTATATCTTAATTTAATGTGGATTTATACTATGTCAACAATTTTTTGAAAGTTATGAGCAGGGCTGGGAAAAAAAACTAAATGGGCTTTTTTTTAACAGGTTTTTGGGTTTTTTTTTCCAAATGCCCACAAACTCGTGGGCATGGCAAAAGAAAAGCCCCTTTTCTTGCTTAAAGAAAAGGGGCATGTTCAAAAAAAGCCCCTTTTCTTACCTAGGAGCTTTAAGAAAAAATAACCCACCCATCAAAATTTTTTGAAATCATTATAGAAAACATAAAATGGGTTTTTTGGGGCTCTTTTTAAGAGCCACTTTTTGTGGGTTTTTTTTCCCCCTTTTCTTAGTAAGGGATTTTTTTGAATTCTTATTTTGGCCCTTTATTTTTGCCCCCCTTTCTTTTTTTATGTTTTAGGGGAAAAAATGAGCCAAAGTTTTTTGGCTCATTGTTTTCCCAGCCCTGGTTATGAGTTAACTACAGAGATCAAACCTGCCATCTTAAAGAATATTGAATCCGTTTACCGTTTTTCCCAATCAAACTTAGTTAGTTAGTTAAAAACGAAAATTTTCGAAAAAATATTATAAAAACCAAAAAAGATTCAAAAACAAAAATAAATTGAAATTTAATTTTTGCATATTCAAAATAGTTAAACTGTTGAATTTCAACTTCAAATAATATTTTATTAAAAACCGATTATATATCGTGTCGTATTTTGGGACGCAAAATATTCTGTATTATTTAAATGCCGATGTAAGAGCTTGAAGTATCAATGAAAATATTTCCATTGTTTGTTTAAAAATATATGCTACAAGAGATTTTTACGCAAAAAAAATTTTCTAATCTTTTCTTTTTAGGGTATATAAGATGTGTCAATTTGGTCAAAAAAGGCCATTTTTTGTTATAGACCGATCTAAGGAGCCAAAGTCGGAAGAAACTATGAAAAACAAAAAACATATATGAGATTAGGCCACTATGAGGATGGATTCTTTTAGGTTTTCATAAAATTCACGTTTCTAACATAAATATTTGATGACCTGAGCTATAAAAAATTGCTCTTTTAAAAATATTTACAGTTTTTCTGTTTCTCATCGAATATGGTATAAAATCTGGTTAATCTTAAAATATTGCTGAAATTAAAAAAATTCCTGTCGCTTTTATACTTTAATTAAAAAATTATATTTTGGCTGAATAATGCAGTTTGTATAATAGTTTGTATTTTATCAATTCAAATTGCATCTTTAAAAACATAGTGTTTAATCAATTTTTATTAAACAAAACATCAAATTAATTAAAAATATTAATTCATAGATCGAAACAATGTGTAACCCATTTAAATGAGATCTGCCGCTTGTCTGTTTAAATTGTAAAAAAACAATAAAAATATTTAAAATTAGTTTATAGATTACTGTAAATCAGGTGACCAATCCTCTTTTGTCGAATTCTTTGTCAATGTGCGTTAGAGGGCATTCAAAGTTCATTCTTTTTTTTATTAAAATTTATTTTATTTTTTTTTCAGAATTTTTAACCTTTGTTTCAGAAAAGTATTTTTAATGCTTATAATTAAAATTGGCGACTTTTCCATAATATTTTGTAACAATATTTATGAACGACTTTATGAATTAATAAATTTTAAATATTTTAATCTCATTATATACGTTTTATAAAGTAAAATATTTTAGTACTATTTAATTATTCGAATAACTAAATTATCTTTAAAAACTTATTATAATTATTAATTGTCGAGTTATTATTTTATAGGCCAAATTAGAAAGTTATATATAACTACTACTCAACATTTTTTCTCCTAAAAAACCATTTAATATTTTGCAATAGCTTTGTGTCAAACTAATACTGCTACATTGAACGATTACATCAAAGAATATTGCGGAGCATTCGAGTATGTAGTTTTTTTTAGTATTAATAGGTTCCCCAGCTTTTTATTATGGGTGTTGAGAGCCTGGTGCCTTACGTTTAAATTATAAGGGCCGGTCTAAGGACACAAGAAAAAATCTGTAAAATGAAATTTTATATTTTTCTATATTCACGTGGAAAGTGCGTTTTTATTTTCGTGAAATTCTAAAAATTCTTTATTAAATTTTTTTAAAAAGTTTTTTATTTCAGAAAAAGCATTTTATGTGCATATATTAAATTTGGCGACTTTTTGAAAATTTGCGTTTTATTACAACATAAAATTTTTCAAAATTTTAAAAATTTCATGAAAATAAAAATTTACTTTGCACTTGCCCTTACATTAAATATATCGTCAATGAACTAAGTGTATCAACTTTTTATTAAATCGTGCTTTTATGTGATGAAACTTTAAAAAAAGAATTTTTAAAAATTGTTTAGAAATTAAAAATTTGTGGCTATTACTCACATAGAAAATATGTTTAAGAGATTATACATCAGTGGCGACTCGTGGTATTTTAGCCAGGGTGTTCAATCAAAAATCAAAATTTTATTGTTCATTATTTATTTATAAAAGCATATGAATTATATATAAAACTATAGTAGTAATATTGCAAAATATAACTATTTATGACGGGCAAAGTATTTGGTCAATTAATTAAACTACAATAAAATATAGTATTTTAGTAAAAAAAATTAATTTTAATTTTTGTATTTATTTGTATCGAAAATCTAATCTTCTTGAACTTTGTGCAAATTCATCTATGATTTCGTCATAAAAAACTGGATTCGTTTTTAAAAGTTGAATCAAATTTTTTTCAATTGTTATAAGGGAAAGATTCGATAAGCGTGACTGCCCAATTGTATTACGATTAAATGTCTTAATACGTTTTAACGCAGAAAACGACCTTTCAACTGAAGCGGTTGTTGAAGGAAAAGTCATAATTAAAATTGATAAGTAAAGGACTTCGAAGGTAACTAGATCCTTATAATTTCCACGATTGGATGAATTTGTCAATTCATCGTGCCCCCGAAGCGGTATTTCGTGAATTCCGATAAAAAAGATAATATCAATGAATCTTTTTAATCCATTGCGATTTAGTTTCACCTTCTCATTATGACGAATTCGGTCCTCACTGGCCTGTTTGCTCAATAGAACGTCGATTGGTTGTTGTTTTCCAAAACTTTTGAATGCCAAGTACGACTGAATATCCCTCGATGATTCGTGCTTTGATATTGCGGTTGTTAAATGATTGAGATCTTTATAGCCCTTATTAAATGGACCTGTCCCTGTTTCGTTAAAAAGAAGGCAGGGCCAACAATAAACTTTAGAAGTTATTGTCGATGAAGCCATCCAAATATGTTTTTGAAGAATTTCGTTGTTAAACTTTCGGGTAACTGTTTTTTTATTTATAGAACATTCTTGTGTAAGTAGAATGGGATCCTTTGGAATTGTCGATATAAATTTGAATTTTTCCAGGAATGTTCTGGAATGAGAAGAAAATGGGTTGTTTTTTAAATCTTGAATTTTCATTTATATTAATTAAAATTCAAAAATTAAACATAATTTTTATATTGAAGTGAAAAAAAATACTAACATTATTGTTCAACGAGCGTGTAGTCTCTACAATTTAATTATAAGATTTAAAATTTTGTGTAACACATTTGGCCTTTCTCTCATATATCATTCGAATATACCCAATCTTTTTTAAATATGAGACTTAATGCTAACTTAAACTTTTTACCCTTCTATGTTATTAAGTGTTCAATGCTAAAATTGAACACATTGACGCTTAATTTTATTTGAACACAATCTTTTTACTATTGTATTTTTCGTGTTAATAAAGTGTTCAATGCTAGGCATTGAACACAATATGTATGTGTTTAGAATTGAACACCATCTTTTAGCTGTTATATGTCTTCGTGTTATTATATATGTAATTGGTGCAATTTAATAATTAAACACCATCATTTTAATATTGTATATTGTATTCTGCGTGTTATTATAGGCTCAATCCTCAATGTTAAGAGGCTAAACTATAACTCACACATAGTGTTCAAATTGTGGATTGAACACACTCCTGTGCTGGATGGAGTGAACCATTACGTGTTCAGTTCTTGGATTGAACATCGTGCAATGCAATATAAAAAATTATTAGCTTTCTTGTCCGGTTTGTTTATTTTTTTAAATATAGTCGATATATGATCAATTTTAGAATTGAACACGCTCGAAGATTAATATTACGTGTTTAATTTTTACGCTGAACATCTTACGACAAAATAATCTATGTTACCTGAAATTTAAGTTGTTGACCTCGTAAATAGACTTAATAGCTTAATAATATTAAGCTTTTAAATTGCATTTGACTAAGCACGGTTCAATATTTGAATTGCACATTTTCTGATAGACACTCGATGTTAGTTTTTTGAATCTAGCTGTTGATCCTTTTAATTTAAACATAAAACAGCTTATGTATGATTTTTGTAAATAGAAAATGGTACGATGGGACTTTCAATTTTTTATTTTGTTTACAAATCACTGCCGTCCCGCTAGACCATCCAAAACTAATTTTAAATAGTTTTAAAAACAATTCTATATAAATTTTTGCCAGGGTGTTCAGTGAACACCTTGCACCTAATGACGAGTCGCCACTGTTATACATACATAACATCATTATACAAAACAATGTAAAATTGCTATAAAAAGTATTTAGTAAGTACAATAATAATTTATTTAGTTTAGATCATGGTTAAATCAATATCATAATTAACATTGAAATATATGGAAAGTTTAAAAATTTGTATTATTATTATAATAAAACCAAATTTTAAATCCTTGTTATATTTTTTATATATTTAAAAAAAGGAACATAAATTTCACAAATAAAATATCATGATATACTAATAAGCTGTGTTACAATTTTACCAAAAAATTTCTTAGGTGACTATGTTAGGACACGTGCAAAGTGAGTTTTTATTTTCGTAAAAATTTTAAAATTTTGAAAAAATATAATTTGTAAAAAAAAGGCAGGTCTTTTAAAAGTTGCGTTCAGTTTATGCACATAAAATGCTTTTTCTGAAATAAAAATTTTTAAAAAAAATAAATTTTCAGAATTTCCGAAATTTAACGAAAATAAAAACTCACTTTGCACGTGGTCTGATACATTCTTTTGTTTTATATAGCGGAAATATGTTTGATGAAAACATAACACTATCGAGAGACGCAGAAAATCCCGAATTAATTGTGTGGCAAATGAATCAAACTTGGTTTGCCTTAGGCTCCACCCATTTTTATGGATTAGAGACTCAACAAATTTCAAATCTAATAAATGCCGGAATATATTTTAACTCACCGGTTTGTAAACGTCCTTTTTATTTTTGACGTTCAACGTTTAGGGTTGAAGCACGTAATAGGAGGGGCGGTAGGGAAAAGAAGCCTGGCTAACGCCCTACCTTTACTGGCTGAATTTTTTATATAGACATTAACTTTATAATTGAAAAAAAACAAATTTGAAATTTAGGAGATCTGACTTAAATAAAGCTAAGATTATTACACAGGTCATCAATTTTTGAGAGATATGAGTTAACTACAGAGATCAAACCTGCCATCTTAGGGAATATCAAATCTGCTTACCGTTTTCCCTAATCAAACTTGGTTAGACAGTTAATTAAAAATTTTAGAAAAAAGGGTAAAAAACCAAAAAAGATTCAAAAAAAAATATAAATTAAAATTTTATTTTAGCATTCTTACAAAACTGTTGAATTTAAACTTCAAATAATATTTTCATTAAAAACCGATAATATATTGTGTCGTATTTAAGTTTTGACGCGAAATGTTTTGTATTTCTAAATGCCTATTCAAGAACCTGATATATTAATGAAAAAATTTTTCCATTATTTGTGACTATAAATATAAGTTACGAGGAATTTTAGTAAAAAAGATGTTTAAATAATTTTTTTAGGGTATATTTAAATTTGTCAATTTGGTCAAAAAAGGTTATTTTTTGTTAACGGATCTAAGGAGCCAAAGACGGAAGAAACTAAGAAAAACAAAAAAACATATATGAGATAAGGCCATCATGAGGATGCATTTTTTTATGTTTTCATAATAATCCCGTTTTTGACATAAATATTTGTTAACCTGTGTTATTTAATAATTAATCGCAATCCTTAATAAAACCCATCTTGCTATACATTAAAAAATAATCCCAGTAAATCGGCCATGGTGGCTATCTTAAGGTAACATTAATTATATTTAGTACTTTTTATCCATGTGACACAGGTCAACAAATATCAATGTCAGATAAAGCTTGATTAATTGGTAAACGATAGTTTTCAATAAGATAAGATAAAATTGAATACTAAAGTAGGGGAACCGCATTCACAGATAATAATATTCCGGTTAATCCTTTTAATCATATTTACAAGCATTTTTGACATGAACTGATTATTATATTCAGACCGCCCTTAAAAAATCGAAGTGTAAGATCTGTGGCAAATATAAATCATTTATATTATATATATGGTCACACCTCAATCCAACAAGTCCGGGAAGGGTACCCCTTTTGATTTGGCTGAAATTTTGCATGGAGGTAGTATCGAAGGGTATCTCATAATCTGGAAATTTCTGACCGGTAGTGATTTTTGACGGAGATAGGGGCAAAAGAAAAAAAAATTGCAAGGTGAATTTTCACATTTGATGCAACTTTGGGAGGTTGTAAGTCAAAAAGTAATTTAGCTAGAGACCTAATTTTTTGTTTTATTTTGAAGAGGACAATAAGGACTATCTTGCATTGTGTATTGTTTTAAAATTTTTTTTTAATTTTTAAAATTTTATGAAGAGTATTTAGTTTAAAATAACTAAAAAAACATTTTTTCAAATTTCTTGAAAAATTGCTAAAATATACTTCTTAATATTCGAACTCAAAAGTCTGGGACCACATGACTTTTTTTAAAAAATTCAAAAAAATAATTTTTTTTTGATTTTTAGACAAAAATTTGCTCCCTGCACTATGTTAAAATATTTAAAAGTGTCAAATTTAATTATATATAAGAAGTTAGACATAGTGGCAATTAGGTTAGCCTATAGCCGTTTTATTTGTTTGATCATACTATTGTCAATTTTGGAAAGAAAAAGGGAACTTCAGATCAAATAATTGGTAATTTTCAGTATTTTACTCCTATCTTCTAAGCCGACTTTCTGGGTCACTATCAAACCAATTTGAAAATTTGCATTTTCTACATAAAACATCACTATATAACATAAATTTCCCCCAACATTTTTTAACGTACCCATAGATTTTTGTGAAATAAAAACCAAAGTTTGCCAGGTTTTTTGAAATTTTAAGGTGTAAAAAATAAAAACTTAAAATTTTTATGCTTATATATGTTAACTTTTACTAGTCATTTTTAGTTTGATGAACAATATTAGAATATGTACATATTTCTCAATATTTATCCTCGGCAAAATTCAAAAATTTGTTAAATTTATTGGATAAAAAAAAATTTAAGAGGATTTTAGAAAAAAATAATAAGGTTAAAAAATTTGTAAAAATTTATTTTTTTCTATTATTTAATAGTTTTTAAATTAAACAGCCTCAACAACGTTAAATCTGACAAAAATAAGTAAAATAGAATATATTTGGCGTATTTAAAATATTATGATTTAACAGATTTTCTTTTTTTATGATTATCAACAAACTTAAAATAAACGTAAAAAGTCAATTATTTTATGAAACATAGTGATATGGTTTTTTGATATTATAATTACATAAAAAAAGTCAATTTTAGAGTTAAACAACCTTAAATGATTATAACGGGCAGAATTAGCTTCAATGATGAATTTTAAGACTTAATATTAGACCCAATTTAATATAAACAAAATATAGACATTCAGTCTTTTTTACTAATTTTTACAAATGCCAAATATGTTTTTGAAAGGCTATTTAAAGCAAGGAAGACCATATATATCTAACTGACCTTAATAAAGTTTAAAAACCAACAATTTAAGATAGACGCACTAAACCTATAAAAGAAAGAGGAAATATTACTGTTACTTGATTCTATGGGCATATAGAATTGGGCATTGACCCAAAGTTTTTTATAACTAAATGCGTTCCTTACGAGTTTTAACACAAAAATGTGTTTTAATAAATACATTAAATTATAAATTTAATAAAAATAATGGAATGATTTAATAATCTCATTTTTTTATAATTTACCTATCTAGTTCTTTTAAGATTTTCTATACATAACATATATACTATTTTTTTTAACACTTTAACAGGCAAAATATGACTGATTATATAGGTTCTAGATATTTTTAGATAGTTTTGCAAAAATAAACAAAATAAGCTTGCACAGACAAATACAATCTGCGTTAGTTTTTTGACACCTGAAAATTTGCTGTTTTTTGGCAAATTTAGGTATTTTTATTGTAGAAGCGTCAAAATCGAGTGAAAATAGGTCGGGCTAATATATGTTATTAAGCGGTATTTTATCTATAAAATAAATGTTAAATATTAAAAGATTGGCTGGTTAACCAGAAAGTCGATTTTGAAAACAGGCAAAATTTTCACTTTTTTCGGTTTTAAGGTTCACTTATTCATTGTAAATTTATTAATAGTAGTAATCAATTAAATCAAACTATTATGTTCTAACATAATTGCCCATATATCCTGCTTTTTGAATACTGTCAAATTTGGCACATTGGCATATTCCAATATAGTGCAAAGGGCATAATTATGTCCCAAAATTAGGGCAAAAAATTGAATTTTTTAAATTTTTTAAAAAGTCATGCCGGTCCCAAACTTTTTAAATCATAAATTTATTAACAATATTAAGGGTCATATAATATAAATTTTTCAGAAAATTCAAAGATACGTTTTTTGAGCTTTGTGTCTAAACTTGACTTTAATTCTTTGGTTTAAAAAAAATTTTTTTTTAATATTTTTTGCGTTTAAGGTAGCCCTTATTACGATCTTCAAAATAAAAAAAAATTATGACTCTAGCTACAATACTTTTGATGACACATGCGCGCAAAGTTGCCTCAAATTTTTTTTGCAAAAAAATAAAAAATATTTTTGCTCATATCTCGGTCAAAAATCACTTCCGGTCAAAAAAATTTAGGTTTTTATCAGCACCCAAGGACCCTACCAGTGTATAAATTTTCAGCAAAACTGAGACTTCAAGGGAAAAAGTTTGTCGATTTGAGGCGGAATTGACCATATATATATTTTAAGTAAAGTAAACCCTATATAAGAGTTTCAAAACTTTACTTAATTTTTTTCTAATAAATGAAATTTTTTTCTCAAAAGAGCAAAATTTTATTACCTCCAGGTGTTTAGATATTAAATGTAAATCGTAATTACATTAACTTATTATCTAACCATTGT
>CM060242.1:38332112-38444057 GCA_030555515.1 Acutogordius australiensis | reverse complement strand
TCACACGCCCTAAAAATGCAAAAATTTGAAGATAAATAAGGTTCCTATGAAAGCATTTACAATTTTACTTTCATGGCTTGGGTAATAGACCTTAAGCTAAAGCTCTTTGATAGAATCAAAAGACATTGATTTGTTTGTATTTAAACTAATGTATAATAAGACAAAGATTGAATGAAATAAAAAGGTATTTAACGCTTTTCGTTTGTCAATTGTAATTTAACCTGGATAATACATATAAAAACTCTTGAAACATTTTAGCATTAGAGTTTACCTTAGATCTTTTCGCCCTCCCTCCATTAGGTGGTTTACCCGTCACAACTTTGCCTCTTTTGACTTCAACTAAATCGCTACTTAGACTTAAATGACAATTTACGCTTGCTGGCGATCTAGAATAACTAAGCTTATAGACATAGACGATTTTTAGTGTTTCCGGGCGTTCACCCAAGTATTAACCAGGCTCGATATTGTTTATTATAAGTGTAGCCGCAACACAAGTTTGTAGCAAGCACCTAAATGTCGATCGAAAAAAATCTAGGCTAATTTGTCAAAGCCGCCGAGTTATAAATAAAAATCACATGACTCATAAGTAATTTTTACTTGTTTTGTTAAAATAGGTCGCAACTTATAAGACACCGAATAGTCATCTCTAGAACCACATATAAATGTTAAATAAGATATATTGATAGTTCACTTTTTCCAAATAACTTTTGCCTAAATGTCCCGAAACCGGTGCCCACGGGGGCTTGAGATATAACTGGCCCATCAGCTGACGTGCCTTCACCATGAATGGGAGTCGCAGGAAATCCGGGAGTAGGGCTCCCCAACCTATCATCGTGGTTGGAGAGTTGATTAACTAATATTTATAGGTGAAATATATATTAACATATGCCGCTCGCCTAAGTTGAAAGTTCCGTTAAAATGTCTCAAAGAGTTAAGATTTAAGGCTTATTTGATTGGCGCTACCACACTTTTAGCTTATACAAATCTCCGCTGGTAGAATATTCTTTAAGTGTTCACAATTAAGCATTTTGTATTTATCCAATTCTACGGTCTAATTTTTCAGGATATATGTCTTAAGTATTCATGCGCAACATGGCAGAACGTTTCACGAGAAAGAATAAAAAGCTCTACTGCACATTGGTTGATTTGGAAAAAGCTTTCGACAAAATTCCAAGATCAGTAGTATGGTGGGCTTTGAGGAGAAAGAATGTTCCTGAGATGTATATCAAGTTAGTTCAGAGTATGTATGAAAGAAATTTGACGTATGTAAGGAGTTCCGTCAGGAACATCGAAAGGATTTACAATTAATGAAGGTGTGCACCATGGTTCGGCCCTAAGTCCCCTACTATTCATCACGGTGATGGACGTGATCTCATAGAGCGATGCCAAAAAATTCACCGTAAGGCACATACTCGTACGCTGACGACATTCTACTAATGGCTGAAAACCCGCAGGAGATGTGGAAAGTCTGAATTAATTGGATAAAAGCGATTGAAAAGCTAGGCCTAAAAATTAACAAAGACAAACTGAGTCGATAGTTTTCGGAGGCTCAGAAGGTGAACAACTGGTAATTAACGATAACTGGTCTCTCAAATCAAAGCCAACAGCAACCTACCTAGGTGCTTACCTACAATCCGAAAACGTCGAACAAGAAGAACAAACTCAAAGTTGGGTGGCTAAAATGGAGATCGTGGACAGGTGTC
This sequence comes from Acutogordius australiensis, assembly GCA_030555515.1. NCBI lineage: Eukaryota > Metazoa > Nematomorpha > Gordioida > Gordea > Gordiidae > Acutogordius > Acutogordius australiensis. The sequence goes on along the minus strand of CM060242.1, from coordinate 38,442,354 downwards.
CTGTTCGACAAAAATATACCAATAAAAGTTAAGGGCAAGGCTTACTCCAAGCATAGTACAACCGGCAATAACATACGGCTTAGAAACAACAGCGTTAAGGAAAAAGTGATGAAAGAATACTACAAACGATGGAAATGCGCATGCTACGGATGTTCCTCGGGGTGACTCGCAAAGACAAGATCCGCAACGATCATATACTTGGAAGTTTACACATAACACCCATACAATATAAAGTCGAAATCAACAGACTCTGATGGTTTGGACAAGTTATGAGGCAAAAAGACGGTTATCTAAGCAATCCTGGTAAAATGCAATTGAAGTGCAAGGCAAGAATAAAAGGGGCAGACCTAAAACTCACCTGGTCTCAATTAAAACGGCGACAGATTTTGACACCCCACCCCTGCTGCTCTCTTAGGGATGTGCTTTTGGTGTAAGAGAGAATGAAATAAATATAAGGTCTTACTGAGTTCCCCAGATCCTGCAGCGATTTTGTCGTTTCTTGTACCTGATAATGCAGTAATAGACAAAAATTGGTTTAAATATTGTTGCAATATTTGCATCTACAGATTTAACATGATAATTTTAAATGTAAATGTCAGGTTTGTTTAAATGCAGAAAAACAAGAATTCTATCATATATTAATTAAGAGAAGTAAAAGATTACCGCCAGTCGTGGCGTTGAAACAAGAATTGCGCGTGTGGGTATTCATCTCTGTTTATAAATTACAAAATAAAGTTAATTAGCATATTAAACTATTAGTATAGGATAGCAGAGGGCCCTAAAGTTAGCAATTTAAGGCATTCGAAGTGATTTTTCAATCTAATTTTTTCTACCTAAAAAATTCATTTCGCCTTTTAAATTCTTCTAATTTGATTTCTAGAGACTAAAACCTAACGAATTAGCGGCTAATTAAAAGATTAAAAGGGCCCCAAGGATTTAGGCCGAGTTTTTAAAAAATTACAAATTTTAAATATGACATATATGAAATTTACTAGTTGTCGTGATCCAAAAATGAATACGAGTTGATTGTTAGATTTTCTTGATTGTAGCCTTTTTTTTATAATAATTTAAAAAAAAAATAATATTTTTTTCAAAAATTATTAACAATTTATTTTTAAGGTGCCTTAAATATCTAGAATCTTGAAATAATGCTACAATAATAGGGAATCTTGACCTTTTTAAGAATTTTATCGATGTGTAAAATTTAGCCGAGTATTTGCTAACCACAGCGGTTTAGTAATATAAAATTTTTATATTTTGGCGATTTAAGAATATTTTTATCACTCCATAATTTGGTTTTACTTCTCAATAATAACGGAAGTTTAAACTTTCCAAAATTTTAAAATATGGCCTCCCACTTGCAATATTGGGGTAGTTATAATTAAATTTGCCTATAAAAAAATGAATTTTATTAAATATTTTATTTGTTTATTTTTATACATAATATTCAAGTGTTTTTAATAAATGTAAAATCTTGAATGTAAGTAAATTGTTTTATCTTATATTAGGCAAGCTTATTATTTTGTGAGAGCTTATTTTGTTTATTGCAAATATTTTTTAATTAAGCTCAGCACTGCGCCATATATTTTTATTTGTTATTTAAAAAATGTTCTTTTATTATATCTAAATGAAATATCTCCAAATTTCTGCCACATTTGTATCTAGGCATGGGCTAACTCTTTGCGTAAAGATTTACTGAGAAATTTATCACCATGTTTAAAATATCAGAATCAAAATGCGTCAAATAAGTTAATCGTGATTCTCGTCATTCGAATTTTGCTACAATTTACAAAAAAATAAATTTCTTGGTTTAAAAAGCGGTCAAGAAAACTGGCTATGCCTGACTTATGATCCCGATTTGAGGGTAACGTTGCAAGCAATTGAAAAAGAGATTAAAGTCGGGATCCAAAACTCGATTTAAAAAAAATTACTGGCCTTGCCGTTAATTTTATAAAACTTGTCGCTTCATTTTATCTTAACAAATTCTCTATTTTTTTACCTGAGGCCGGTTAAGACTTTATCCGTTTTTACAAAAATTCCGAAAATTAAAATTTTAAATATTTGAGTTTTTACATCGAAAATTATTAACCATTGTTTTTACAATATTTTCAAACACTTGGAGCAGTTGCTCTAAGTATGTTTAGAAATTTTAATAAATTAATATCTAAATCTATGTAAATATAACTGATAATCATTTCAACTAAACTCTCAAGCTCTAACTCTTAAAAAAAATTTCAACGTTAGACCAATATTTTTTAGGAAAATTCAAAATTTTAATCGAGTCTGAACGCGCTCTGATAAAAGGTTTTATTATCAAGCATAAAGTTAACCGGGAAAATATAAATTAGATTTATATGAACAAGAGATTAAAGTCAGAACATGAAAGCCCGCCCAGCCCGGAGCCTTTGTGCCCGAAAATGGTTTATATTCCTTTGTTTTTTGAACAACTATTATCAAGTACTAAAAATAATATTATAATTATACGATGAGAGGTAGTATTTTTCCTCACTGGTTATTGCTATTCATAACAAAAATTTCATCTAGATTATATTATTATTGGGTATTTGTAAATTCAGGCCGGGCCGGGCCTATAGGCAAAGGCCTGAATTTACAAGGGAATCCAGGCCGAAATATTAAGGGAACTTTAAAATTAAAGTGTAAATTAATAGATAAACCCTTTAAGAATTCAACTATATTATAGTTAAAAGTTAAGTTACATTTTTCAACTTTTTATTTTCCTTAGTTAAATTGTCAAATTTTTAAGTATTTACCGCTTAACTCGCGAATGGTAGGTGAGACATTTGTAACGCGATTGCTATGGTGGAGTCCATACGGACCCATTTTCTATAACTTCAAGAGTAAGCTATGATATTTAATTTTTGATTATTTTGAAGAGAAATAGGTGCTCTCTAACTATAAACTAATAATATCATTAATATTAATAAATTTTATAGTAAAAATGAAGTTTTTTTTGAACTCACTCGTAAAATCTGAGAATTGAGCTCAATTCTAGTCATTGTAGTAATTTGTTTGAACTTTAACGCTTTTATATTAGGAAATCGGCTAATATAGTTTAACAGCAAACATTATTGTCTTATATGCAAAAGGTGTGGGCTTGAATTCGTGCATGGGTGGCTTTTTCTTTGGGGCCGGGCATAAAATATAATTTACAAGCTGGAATAGCGGGTGTGCTTGGCTTAAATATTACGGCCAAAATTTAATTTAAATATGTAACCGTTTTTAATAAAAAATATTCGCTTCAAGCACTTTTCGCTAGTTTTTTCACTTCTTAATAATTGCACTCTGGACATTAGAGTTCAAAAGACGTGATATTCCAGCCCAGCCCGCCGGGCATATAGTTGGCCCGGCCCGGCGCGTTACGGTTCGCTATGACCCTGTTTATCGTTTTCGGTTTCCACTAAAATTTACAAATACGGCCTAAATATCTTATTTTGCATGCTACAATAAAATACAGAGTATAGAAGGATACGAATAGAAATTTTTTTAAGATAGCGGATCTAGTCTATGAAGTTACCTCATTCCTTAAAATTTATTGACCGATACATATTTAAGATAAAAGTTAAAAAAAATTCTATTTTATATTAAGTTTTTTTTCAGAATTTAAGTTGTAGTGGGGTCCATATAAACCTGGCCACAGCAATAGCAGGTTCACTATCTTTTTGCATCTAACTACTGAAAATTTAATTTAATTTTATTTGAATTTCAAATATGACTAAAAACCAAATATAGTGTATACTATTAATAATCTCCTATATAAATGGTCGTAAATTTATAGCTTAAGAAGGTTTTTATTGAATAATAAAATTAATAGCATTAGAATTAAAATAATGGTATTATTACATAATATGTACAACAATTATTAAAAATATTTACTTTATTTTTTAATTTTCCCCGGTAAACAGGACCGTTAGACTGTGTTAAATTAAAATTTATGGATGATGACACATTATATTTACATGTGTTTTATGATAAAGTAAAAACGGAGTTAAGATAAATGATCAAATTAAATAATAACACAGGTACACAAAGATCAATGTTACAAAAAAATGTTTATTAAAACCTTAAAGCATGAATGCTCGTGATTGCTTTATCTCATATATATTTTCCGTTTTCTCAGTTTCTTCCGCCTTCGGCTACTTAGATCCGTCCATACTGACTAATTGGCCTTTTTAACACAATTTGCGACCTCGAGAATACCCTAAAAAAAATTTAAGAATCTTTTTGCATCTAAATCTATTTTAACTTATATTTATCTAATGAAAATTTTTTTTAGTATATCAAGTTCTTACATCATCATAAATAATTTAAAATATTTCGCGTCCAAACTTAAATACGACACGATATATTTTCGGTTTTTAATTAATGTTATAATTTGATGTCGAATTTAGCAGTTTAATTGTGGTGAATATGCAAAAAAAAAATTCAACATTTTTTGTTTTTGAATTTTTTTTGGGTTTATTCTATTTTTTCTATTCTATATTTTTCAATGTTTATAGTGGAATAATTAAATTTGAATTGAAAAAACGGTAAACCGATTTGAAAATCTCTAAGATGGCATGTTTGATCTCTTCAGTTAGCTCATAACTCTCAAAAATTTGTTGAATTGTATAATTAATAATATTATAAGCCAAAAATAAAAATTATATGGACTAAAAAATTTATATTGTAGTATTTTCAAACTTAAATTAATTTTTTATTTTTTATATTTAAAAATTTTAAATAATCAATGAAAATGTTTGTATAAATGAAGATTGTTTTTTGATGTAAAGCGAAGCTTCATCTTTGATTTAAATTATGATGTTTTTGGGATAATATCGAAACTTTTGCTATGACTAAACCCCCATGCCTTAAGGGTTTTGCATATTTTGATTAAGAAACACTAAGTCAGATTTTCCCATAAGAAATCTAATCTACCTATGATCGTCGGCAATTAATTTAATAATACATTGACAAATTTTAAGTTTCTATAAGCCTGCTTAATAGATTTATTAAGAGAACCTTTAATAACGAACACCGTCGATTAACATAAAAAATAACTATATTTTTTATCTTTTTTTTGCAAATCTAAAATATTCTGCAAAAATGCAAGGGGGCAATACTTTATTTTTATTTAGCTGTGCAACAATTCTTACATTTTGGCATCAACTCTTCCTATCCAAAGTCATATAGTCTCCGTCTTTTTAGACTTTCCACACCAGCGAATAACTTTGTTTAATTATTAAGGATATGTTAAGACTTCATTCTCTTTTACAAAAAATTTAATTAAAATGTTCAAAATTTGAGCTTTTTCATCGAAAAATATTAACAATTGGTTTACAATATTTTTTAATCCGAGCAGTTGCTCTAAATATATTTAGAATTTTGATAAATCTTAATCTATATAAACATAACTAAATTTCAATAAGACTCTTAAAGAAATTCCAACCCCTAAAAAACTTTTTTATATTGGCTAAATATTTTTTTTAATATAAAATTTTACAATTTGAAGAGTTTAAAGGAGCCCTTTAGAACAAATGTATACATCAAGGAAAATGCAACACACTTGGCCCCCTATGCTCGTTTATTTAGTTGTTTAAACGCCGAGTATAAGATTATAGCTATTAATATAATAATAATTTATGTCATTATAAATTAATTTTGATTAGGTCATCTTATGACGTTTATTGGTCTTCACCAGCTGCTGTATACTGATCATTCTCTCATTCTTCCATAACCATTTTTTATTAGTCAAGGTGTCAGATCGATGCGAAGTTAACTGAGAAAATCGTATAGCATAATTCGCATCAAACGTATTTTTGTTCTAGGAATGCCTTCATGTGACATAGCATTTGTATATAATTATTTATTTCAACAAAAATCTTAATTATAATAAATTTCATAAATTTTTTTATAATTTTAAGGCCCGCTGCTTAATTCGCGCCAAAGACGATTCTTGGGCCGTGCGGGCGGTAGCTCGCAAAAAAAGGAAGGAAGAAAAAAGAATAATCACTTTTTATTTAGTTTTTGCGGTTACAAAAATTTATAATTTATAAAACTTTATCAAATTAAAATATTTAACCTTTCTTATTATTTTTAGTTGTGATAGATAAATACGTAAATTTACATGTGAATTAAAAAAAAATATTTATTTGTTGAATACATTCAACAAAAATCAATGCATGAGGCACTTATCTCAAATTTAAGTTTTTTCTATAAAATCGACTCGTATAGCAGAAACTGACTGCTTTTGCAACTTCAATAGAAAAAAATAAAAATCCTAATTTTTACTTGATTTCCATTTTTTATCTCACGAGAAATTAAATTTAGTATTTCAAGCTTTCATCCATATATGGCATATACAAGATTGGCAACAACCTAAATGTGAGATATTTTAACGGTTTTAAAATTATTTAAAATTTGATAACTGTTTAACTGAGTAATATATAAATATATTTTTTTTTATTATTTTTTGGTTTTTAATTCTTTTTTGTTTTTTAACTTTTTTTTTTAAAAAATATTCAATGAGCTAGCATACAAAGTTTGATTGGAAAAAACGGTAAACGGAGGATTTGTTAATTTTTAAGATGACATGTCTGATCTTTAAAGTTAGCTCATATATCTCGAATATTTGCCTATCTGTGTATAATAAATGATAGGTGAATAAGTTTTTTATTAATTATCGAGCTTAAGATGGCTCATATGGTTTGATCACGACATGTGAACAGCAAAGCAGATTTGCCAAATGTTTTAACTACCGTAAACTGCGAGCATCAGATATAAAAATTAACATAAATATTATTTTGCACTACCTAAAACTTTCTAAAAATATTCAATCAATTAAGATTTTACATGGCTCTTTTTAGAGCGATTACATGATAAGTGAACAGCAACAAATGCTTGATTTGCCTCCCCATGGATATATCACTCAATTTTTTCTTTTCCCTTTCATACTCTTTTTTATTTTTACAAGTTTTTCATTTGTAGGATGTGCCTAATGTTCCGATAGCGAACTTGTGAGCATCTATAACATGAAGCACACAAAAGTAAAAACAAATCTTTTCGCTAAATTAGTAAAAAAAATCGCGCTAATATTTTTAATGATCAAAATTTAGCATTCATATTAAGATAAATCAAAAAATTTATCCCCAACAAATTTAATCACCCACAAAACTTTCTTTCAGCACAGCTTTAGGACAAACGGGCTTTTAAACTACATTTAACCTGCACCCAGCAGATCTTTGAACGCTAAATCATGAATAACACTGGACAACAAAAAAAACAACATTAATTTTTTGTGGGTTAGAGTTTTGCGATAACAATTCCGAGTTTAGTTTTTTAATGCTTACAATTTTTTTTAACCGCGTCCAAAGTTCTGAAAAAAATTCACAAAATTTCTTAAATAAATCTTCCAAAAAATATATTGGCATAATCAGATTACATTTAGAAAAGGTTGTAGCTTAAAATTTATTAGCAGTTTACACAAGATTTAGGATTAAAAAATAGGTTTTTTGACGAAACTTTATAGTAATTAAAAAATAAAAAATTAAATATTATTTAAAAAATTAATCACCTTATGTTGATAATGAATGTTTCCGTAATATAAACATTAAAATTTTTTTACTACCTACAAGTTTTATGATATAGAAGCCCAAAATACCCCAAAAATGGAAAAATTGAATAACTAAAAATCTGAGGCGTTGACTATTCTGATTTCATATTCCTAATTATCACTAAAAAACCTGACCAAAAACGAATGTGGCCATAAATGATGCTCAAGGTCGTCCAAATGTTGTCCAGTGTAATCGACACATTGAAATTATTAGTGTATAAAAACATAATGTTAATTCTCAAGAATTATTAAAAATATTTAACAATCGGTGGTTCGATATCTATGGTTAATTTGTTCACATGGAAACTTTGCAAAATATACTCCAAATTAAATGGCTGAGAAAGCTACTACCACCCAGTTTCTACTTTCTTCTTAGGTCAAACAGAAGGCGATAAAACAATGTTGGTTCTACAATTTTTTAATTTTATTTTAATATTTATAACACAGGCTAACAAATTCATGAGAGTTATGAGCTAACTAAAAAAACCATATCTAATATTTTAAACATTTTCACCAGAAAAACTCTTTAATTGAAGATATCTAAAAATCATTTTTTTAATTAAGGCAAACTCACTCAAGTACCTTAGAACTTTTTGAAAAACATAGGGCCTTTTAGATCATTTGCCTATTATACCAAATTAAAATTTTATAAAAAATATTATCTGTTACAATCTATTGTTAAAAAAAATGTTGCAGGTATTTTTTAATTTTTGGAAATAAGTAGATTACAAAGAATTAAATATATTAAAACTTGGAATTAGACACTAAATATTAAATTTTTGTTGTTTTTATATAATTTGTTATTTTAGGTATAATAAATGTAAAATATTTAAAAGTTTTGATATTAACTTTTATATGTCTTATATAAAAATTTATGCTTGCAAAAAGCGAAATTATGGCAAGAAATTTTTTATTTCCATATTTTTTTATCACAATTTGTAAAAATGTTTAACCATATTCGAAGTCATAAGTTCCCTTGTTGCTTTTATCTTGAATATAATACATGTGGATCTATATTAGTACCAATAAAATTTTTAATTTTTTTTTAGACCGAAAGAAAATAAATCCTAGTTTTATTTATGAGTTTTAAAGAAAACAAAAAATAATATAGCATATGTTTAAAATTTGGAAACAAAGCAGCAGAAGATGGTAAAGCATAGCTAAGGTCAAATGCAAAAAATATTGTAAAGTTGATAAACAAAAACGAGGTTTAATAATAACAAAAATTCCCTTGTCAATAACCAACTAAAGCGAAAACAAAAACAAACTAATAAAAAACTAAACAATAAAATGTTTTTATATGCCGAGCCCTAGTAAAAGTAAACCTATAATTTTTTTAGCATAAAACAACTTTTTTATTAAAATCATTAAAAACGTCAATTGCAATTCTTAAGTTGCAAAATCTAATGATAAGACATGCAATTTCTTAGGTAAAAAGAGCAATTTGCTCTCCCATTTTCTTTGTCATAGTAATTTTTATTGGTGTTGTCAAATCTGTTCTTGGTTTGGTCAACGCTATTTGTTGTATATGATGTTTTTTTGTTATTTGGCGAGGTTTTTTTTATTGTTGATTTTTTGTTAACTTTTTGTTTGTGTACGTTTTTTGACAAATCCATTTTTTGTTTTTCACAACCATTTTTGTTTTTTACAACTGTTTTTGTCTTTAATAATATTAATTACACAGGTTAACAAATATTAATGCCAGAAAAAATAAGTATGAAAACATATAAGCATATCTCTAGATTGCCTTATTTCATATATGTCCATTTTTCGTAGTTTCTTCCGCTTTCGGCTCCTTAGATCCGTCCATATCCAAAAAATATCTTTTTTTTAATTAAATTAGATTTTTCGACCTCGAGACCCTAAAAAGAAAAAATTCAAGAATTTTATTTTTATATAAAAATTCTTTGTACCTCATATTTATGGCAATATCATGTTTTCAACGTTAAAATTGACCATGTGGAGTTCATCCAGACCACAATAGAATTTTCTTTCTAAGCAAATTTATTAGACTTAGACCAGATTTTAATTAATAATTTTGTTTATCATATATTTAAGAAAAATGTAACCAAAATTTGGCTTAATATATATAATTTTTGAAGATTTTCCAAATTCAAGATGTGTTGGGGTTCATTTGGATCCCACAGTGCGAATCGCCGGTTAAAATAAATTTGAAACATTCTGTTGACTCGCTGTTTAATTAACTTAAATTTTATATTAACGATATTGTATGAAAAAAATAAATGATATAATATATTATTTTTTTTAATTTTAAAATGTGATTTATTTACACTAATTTTTTTCTAAATCAAATATTATTCAAATTATTCGTCTAATGCCATATTGAAGCTGTGTAAAATACTACATCTATTAGAATGATGCAGGTAGTTTCCAAGAACATATTTATCCTTAAAAATTCAAAATAAAATACAGATATTTTTCATTTGTTCATAAATTATTAAAATTGTCTTAAACTTGACTAAATAATTATATTTCTTGTTGCACCAAAAAATTTTGCTATCTTATAAACAGTTTTTCAGCAATTTTGCCTATTCAAATATCGTTCAACAATAAAGTCCCAAAATTTGCTAGAAATTACAGCAAGAAAATTATGAATATGGGATATCGCTTGTTTCAGTTTTTGTACATCATATCATCAACTATACTGATTATTGAATCAAGCCCTAAAGGTACCTTTAAATAAATTGAATTGTAATCATTGTGCAGCTATTAATTTTTAAGTTGCGTTCAAAGTTGAATTATTATTTTTATAAACAAAAAAATCTTTTGCGATAACACGCATTTTTACAAAAATTTGCCAATTTAAAAAAAATAATGAGGAAAAAATTATGATAAAATTCGTGCTGAAAACTAAAATTAGTGGGAAAAGCCCTCATTAAAATTTTAAAATTAAAATAAAATTGGTTTAATGTTGAAAAATTTTAGGGTTACAATTTTTTTAAGTCATGTTGAAGTGATTGTTTTAAATGTAAGTTTTATAAGATTTCTATATACTTAGAGCAACTGCTGCAGTTGTTAGAAAATTTCCTAAAACGACGATTTAAAATATTTTAGTAACACAAATTTTAATAATTGTAATTGAATAAAATTTTAAACAAATGAATGAACTCTAAAAGCGCCCTACATTTTACCGTATACTTTGTTAAAATTGGGGCGACAATTTTTTTACATATTCGTAACAAACAAATTAATATTTTTTCATTATAATGAATTAATATATGAAATTTATACTTTGATAAATATTTAAAATTTTTAAATTATTTTAATTTAAATTGTGCATATATAAAAAATTTACATATAAACTGTTTAGTGTGGTATGATTTCTATTCAAATCCTAAATCCCATAAAGTCTGAGAGAAAGAGCGGGTTTCTCGCTTTTTTGGCATATGTTCCACCATCAGCCTATCCCAACTTAAAACCATTTCAAATCAAAGTGAGTTTCCCCCAGCTTAAATTTTAAAAACAAATGCAAAAAATTAACAGTTTTTTTTGTAGACATTCTTTGCATTGCTAACATATATCATTGTTTGGCACAAAATAATTCATTCGATATATTTCTTTATATATAAGGCTTAATCTCTAAAATCGATGCAATTTCAAATAGTTTGAAATTCTTGCCCCATTTTGTAGGATCAAATTAAGTTCACGAAAGTAGGCCCGGTGCTGGCCTGACCGGGCCGAATTTAAAAAGCCTGGTCGGTAGTTTATAATTTTAAAAATTAATCTTGGGCCTGGCTAATGTGTATCTTCTTATTGCCGTATACTACATTTAGCTATAGTTTATAATGACTAAAATTAACAATCATTACACAGGTCCACAAATATGAATATTAGAAGCGATTCTATGAAAATACATCCCCATGATGGCCTAATCTCATATATATTTTTCGTTTTTCTTAGTTTCCGTCTTTCCTTAGTTCCGTCTATAACAAATAATGACCTTTATTGACCAAATATACAGATCTAAATATACCCTAAATAGAAAAATTTTAAAAATCCTTTTTGCATATAAAAATTTCTTGTAACTTATTCTTTTAATCACATTTAATAAAAAATAAGTTTAATTAATATATCATGTTCATACATCAGCATTTAGATAATACAAATTATTTCGCATCCAAACTTAAAACCACACGATATAATATTGGTTTTTAATAAAAATTTTATTTGAAGTTTGAATTTAACAGTTTAAATATTGTGAATATGCAAAAATATAATTTCTATATATTTGGAATCTTTTTTGGTTTTTTGACCTTTTTTCTAAAATTTTCGATGTTTATAACTAACTTAATTTGATTAGGAAAAACGGTAAACGGATTTGATATTCCCTAAAATGGCAGGCTTGATCTCTGTTGTTAACTCATAACTCTCAAAAAATTGTTGACCTGTGTTACAAGATTGGGTATTGTCCGATACACTTAGCAAAAAAATGCATAGCTTGCAATTTAAAATTTTTAAGCAGTATTTATATTTTTGGCCAAACCGGGTCAAAAATTAAAAACAAAGTTATGGACGAAGACTTATTCGTAGGGCAGGCTGGACGTATATTGAAAATTGTAACAGGCGGGCCGGGTCTAAATATTATAGCACGGTTTCTCTAAATACAATGATTTACACAAATATTCCTGCAAGTTTAGTAAATATATAAAAGCCCGAATTATCGGGAGTAATCTAAGCCATGTTAATGGGTGATAGAAGGTAGGTATACAATAAATATATAAATTAAAAGATTAGGAAATGGCTCCTGGCGTACAGTCTTTCCAAGGGCGTCTAAAAGCCAAAACAGTCCTACTTGAATTTCCCGTAAGTTGGATATTCGATTGTAGAGATGTGAACAAGCTCATGGCCCTCCTTTGTAAAAATAAATGTAATATAAGAGAACTAATAATTTTTTTAAAAAACAAGTATTTCGTATGTAAATAAACAAAAAATCCATTTAATATAAATCAAAAACAGAAACAAACCTTAACACTAGTAAATATGCATCAAAAACAACGAAATCATAGCTGGAAATGGAGTTAGTAAATAAACACGACAAGAACGTGAAAGGTTTAACCTGGTTTCAGATGTCATTATATTCTTAAGGATTGTTACAATTAACGTTTTTTTAGCTAAAAAACATTGGTGAATTAAGTTAGCACTTAGTTTTTATACCATATAGTTAAGCAGCGTGTCTGGTTAGTAGTCGAATTGGAGACCTCCAACAAAAAGCCATTTTTAACCTGAGCCTAAAATAACCTAGCTAGCAACGTGCTTCTCAGCAATAGGCTATTAATACAGGCAAAGTCTTGACGGGCAAGCCACCCCTTCACGAAAAGATTATTAAAAAAGTTTTATTACCACATGATCAAGTGCATAAGTATAGGCTCGTTCAGAATTCAGTAGTTTTTGTTATTTTTTTTTTAAATTTTAGTTTAATGAAAAATTATTGATAATTTAATTTTTTTTAAAGGATGATTTTGAAGTGGTTATTAGCTATGTTTATATGCATCTAGATATAAATTAAAATTTTTTTGAATACATTTAGACTAATTGCTTAGGATAAGAATAATGGTAACTAATTTTTGATGTAAATATCCTAATTTAAAATCGCCAAATTAGAAAAAACATTTATTTACTAGTTAACATTAATCGCCCGACCAACGAGTTTTTTCTGGGGCCGAGATTTCAACTTTTGATGATAAAGGGCATGTCTTAAATGGTTTGTTTTCTCACTTAATATGAAAAAAGTTATTTAAAAAGCGTTGTTGTTGTTGTTTATTGCCCCCTCTGTTAAAAATTTGTGAGATCGAGCTTGAGGGCAGATTAAGATCAACGAAATTAGGGGAGATAAAAGATACTATTTGTATTTCAAACGAAATATTGACTCCAAGACGTAAATGCGGTATCAGTAGAGTCTCTAAAACGGATTACAATTGAATTACGGCAATATGCAAAATTCATGTGTTTTTATACTCGTTGGAAAAATAGAAAAACAAAAAATAACCATATCATATGTATCTAAAGTTATGTCTACTCTAATTTTTTTCAAAAAATGAATATAAAAAACATTAATCTTTAAGTAATGCATTCTTATATTGGTTTCGTTGATAGAATTTAATCGCTTTTGATTGATGTGCTTCATTATGTTCAAATTTTTAAAAAATACAATTAAAGACTGGCTTAAGCAAATGACGTAGCAATTAAAGACCTTTTATATAATCATTATTCGTATTATTTTATAGCGGTCACACTACAGACTAATATTGAAAATGAGATTATCCAGGAGGGAGACCAATGCATGAAAATGGGTTATCAATTACCCATTACTTGGGTAAATATTTAATTATATATTACTTGGTTTCTATGCTATTAGTACACAAGTAAAAATAAATTTAAAAATAAGAATGACACCCAATAAATGTAGGGCTATAAATCTTGCCTTTTTAAAGTCTTTTAATGACAAGCAATTTAAAATTATAATATTGTTAAATTCATTTTATTGCCAGCATAAATACCGAATTTTGGCTGAAGATCTTTATTAAAAAAATTCTTTTACATTATATTTTTGCAGGCGGATGTTTGATGCAATTTATAATACATAGGCCATGTGTTTTTTCATTTTCTTTATTACATAATTTGAGTATTAAAACACATAAATTATATTTGATAGATGAAGGCATATTTACAATTTACTTGGGGGCATTGATAGGTAGTTAACGCGTTTTGATAGATAGGAAATTCTATTGTATAAAATTTTACGTAAAAAACATTCCATAATATGTGATTGTTTTACTATAATAGGTCAACAAATTTTTGAGAGTTATGAGCTAATTACAGAGACCAAATTTGCCATCTTAATAATTTTCAAATCAAACATGTAAGTCAGCTAAGAAAAAATGTCAAAAAAAACAAAAATGATTTAAAAACAAAAAATATTTAAAATTTTTATATTGCATATTTATTCACATCAGCTAAACTGTTAAATTTAAACTTTAAATATTATTTTTATCATATATCGATATGGTATTTAAGTTTGGACGCGTAAAGTTCTGTATTATCTATTGCTAATAAGAGCCTGATAAACTAAAAAAATTGTTTCTCATTATATGAGAGGATAAAATATATTACAAGGAATTTTTGTATGAAAAAAAGATTTTTAAATTTTTTCTTTTTTGGGTTTTATCGAGGTCGCAAAATCTGTCATTGTCAAAAAATGCCATTTCGCTATGGGCGGATCTAAAGAGCCAAAGTCGGAAGAAACTACGAAAAACAAAAACACATATATGAGATAAGGCCATCTTGTGGATGTATGCTTTAATATTTCATATCTGACATTAATATTTGTTGACCTGTTTAATTTGTTTTATCTTTTAAACATAAAATATATTTTTTTTTCATTGTTAGCTTTTTGCCATTAAGGCAGTGAGCTCTTTCAATTTAAATCTCCATTTGGTTCTATCTCTACACTCATTTCTATTTAGGTAGTCACATCTCATGCCAGCGTCTACTCTTTGAGACCAGGTAAGTTTAGGTCTGCCCCTTTTATTCTTGCCTTGTACTTCAATTGCATTTAACAGATTTCTTAGATACCCGTCTTTTTGCCTCATAACGTGTCCAAACCATCGGAGTCTGTTGATTTCGACTTTATTTTGTATGGGTGTTATGTGTAAACTTCCAAGTATATGATCGTTGCGGATCTTGTCTTTGCGAGTCACCCCGAGAAACATCCGCAGCATGCGCATTTTCATAGTTTGTAGTATTCTTTCGTCGCTTTTCCTTAACGCTGTGTTGTTTCTAAGCCGTATGTTATTGCCGGTTGTACTATGCTTGAGTAAGCCTTGCCCTTAACTTTTACTGGTATATTTTTGTCGAACAAGACACCTGTCAACAATCTCCATTTTAGCCACCCAACTTTGAGTTTTTTTCTAACTTCTTGCTCGATATTTTCATCGGATTGTAGGTAAGCACCTAGGTAGGTTGCTGTTGGCTTTGATTTGAGAGACCAGTCATTGTTAATTACCAGTTGTTCACCTTCTGAGCCTTCGAAACATCAATTCAGTTTTGTGTTTGTTAATTTTTAGGCCTAGCTTTTCAATCGCTTTTATCCAATTATTCAGACTTATAGAGATTTATAGGTAATTACAAAAATGCAAATTAAAAGTCTTATGTAAGTTTTTATTATTTTATTAGAACAAATATTAAAAGCATTAAGTTCCGATTGTATTCCTTTTATAAATAAAATTTATAAAAAATTGTGCTAAAAACAAAAAAAACGATGTTTTATTACAACAAATTAAACCACTCGATCTAAACATATTTATATTTTTTTATTTATAAATTAATCAATTAGTCAATATTTCTGCTTTTTATTATAATAGATTTTCCTAAAAGCACAAAAAACAGATACTTTTATAATATAAAAAAATGTGGTGATGTTTAAGGTGCCCAATCTATAAAGATGGCGTTTAAATAAGATTTAATGCCCGTCGGCCGCCTTTGTTTGTATAAAAACAACTTTTCGATTTTCTTGTAAGGCCTTCAATCAATTGTTTGATAATTCCCACAATAAATTACTACTGAGCCACATTTATAAATGCATAAAATTTCAACATTTTTTTGACATGTTTTATTTAATTAGAAAAAATATCAACTATATCATTAAAAAATTATAACTTTTTTAATTTTTAATCAAATCTTACTGTAAAAAACACAGCAAAAGTATTTTCCTTGGCTGGGATCTGTATTAATTTAGTAAATAAAAAAAAATTCCATGAACTTATATAATAATTTACACGTTTATGATAAAAATAACCTACACTCTTATGTTAATCCATTTTTTTTTTTAATCTAAAATATTTTGATTTAACGGCCTAAAACATATTATAACCAATCTGTTCGTATTACATTTTTTCGAAAGGAGCTGCGGCCTATTTAAGGCTTTATTACAGATTTACAAAGTTTAACATACTAAACCCGAACATTCTTAAATGATATTTTTTTTTTCGCATACTAATTTTATCTTTGTAGAATATGCTGCAATCAAAAACTTTTTCGATAGAAACCCAAATCATAATTAACTTTAAAATTATTTTTTTAGGTAATCTAATTCATATATAATTTTTTGAGAGCTACATTTTCAAAATCAAAAAAACATTTGTAGCGCATTATAAAACAAGTCAACAAAATTTTGGTTATAAGCACAGAGATCAAAGTTGCCATCTTAGTGATTTTTAAATTCGTTTACCGCAAATCAATTTTATTAAGTCAGCTATAAACATTGAAATTAAAAACAAATGTCAAAAAAACATAAAAAGATTCAAAAACAAAAATAAACTTTTTGCATATATACAACAATTAACCTCTTAATCAAACTTCAAATAACATTTTCAAAAAACAATAATATTTCTTGACGTGTTTACATTTGGACGCGATATATTCTGTATTATCTAAATGCTGATGTAAGGGCTTGAAAAATTTTATTTCTTTTGTGATAGATATAAGTTACAAGGTATTTTTAATGGTTTCAAGATTAAAGTTATTTTTTCAATATTTAATAGAAACAAAATATGAATAATATTTATTTTTTCAAGGTCGCAAAAGGTGATGACTTTACTTTTAGAATTGTACTAAGAGACAAAATTTTTTTGGAAAGTTAAAGATATAAACAACTGTTTACTGAACCAATATATTCATAATACCTTTAAACTTTACGTTTTTAAAAATATTTTGCTCACCAGGTGTAAAAATTGAATGACCTAGATTGCTAGTCTGGCAAAAAATTTATGGGCATACATATTTGATAAAAGATATGTTTACAAAATTTATTAAAAAATAAATTCATTATACGTCCGAAAGATATATTACAATTGACTTTAATTAATTTATAAAAAAAAATTTTACGTTTTTAAATTAAAAAAAAAATATTTTCGATATCCTTCTTATACTAAACATAACGAACAATTAAAAGAAAATTCATAAAAACGTAACGGAAGTTTAACAACAATGCAAATTATGCAATGATTATAAAAAAATGTGAAGCATAAAGTTTAGCAATGGGCAAATTAATTGAAATAAAAAAGTTTTATGCCATTAGGTGAATTTAAACATGTTAATTATTTAAATTCTAGAAAACCTCTCTAAATATAAATATTTTGCAATTTGCAATAAAATTGGATGTTGGTATTTAATTGTTAACAGGGGCGTATTGAGGGGGTGGCAAAAGAGGGTAATTGCCTTCCTTTAGAAATTTTTTTTTAATTTTTATAATATAACCAGCGGTTGAATTTATATATCAAACATATTTAAATATTATAATCTAGAACTTCTCACGGAACCGTATAAATATAACAGCCTACCCACCCTGTTATCCAAATAGATACGATTTATATACCGTGTGGTTTTCCGGTCAAACGACCACAGGTAGTATGACCGTTCCCATGAACAAAACTTTTGTAAGCTCATTTTTTAATCTTTTACTCGGCGTTGCTTTTTAATAACATAAAGAAAGGCTTCATGAAAACCAAAAATTTTCTTCCTTTTTTAGCATACATAACGTAGGTCAACAGATTTATATGAATTATACTTCAGAGGCCAGGTCTACTGTTTTAGAATTTATAATATATACTGTATAACATTTTATATATAAACTAGTATATTGTTTTAATAATAGAATTTAAATGTATCTTGTTTGTTGTGATTTAAATTTTGTTTACCGTTTTTCTAATCAAACTTTATGAGCCAAAAAATTGTTTAAAATACAAAAAAGATAACAAAATATTGAAAAAAAAAATATTAGACTGCTAAAATATTTAAAATATTATTTTTTATAGACGCAAATAACAGAGATCAAATTTTAAGAGTTATGAGCTAACTACAGAGATCACACCTTCCATCTTAGGGATAAAATTTGTTTACCGTTTTTACTAATAGGGCTTAGCCAGTGTCAGCCATAAAGATTAGATATTTTAGAAAAAATTCCAAAAAAACAAAAAAGATTCAAAAACAAAACAAAAATTGAAATTTTTTTATAGCATATTTACTAAAATGCTGATGTAAAATGATATATTAAAAAATTTTATTTCTTGTTATTTGAATTGATAAATATAAGTTACAAGTGATTTTTATATAAAAAAAACCTTACATTTTTATTTTATCCGTCAATTCGGTCAAAAATGGCCATTTTTTTGATATAGACGGCTGCCAAAGCCGATAACTAATAAAAATGTAATATATATATGAGATAAGGCCATGATGGGGATATATTTTTTTATGTTTTTATAAAATTCACTGTTGTGCCATTGATATTTGTTGACCTGTGTAATTTATCATGTCCTATTTAGGTAGGGATGTCATATAATATGTATAACCTAATTGCGATATTTTATTTCTCATTTTTGAGAAATTGCAATTATCAATATATTTTTGACAAAAAAAACCAATATTTTTTCTGAACCACAAGTAAGGCAACTACAGGCTGTAGTCTGTTACTAAAATATTATGAAATAAAATTTAACAGTGGTTTAACGATAGAGTAACATGTTTGCCAAATTTTTTGGAAATTAAAAGATTTCCACAAAGCGTTTTGTATATTAATATATTTATTGGATAATAGTTTATATTTAAATTTTTTCAAGCTTTTTTAATTGAACATGTTACAATTGAGCCTTCTAAATATATAAGTCTGGGACCAGCATTTTTTTAATCGCTAATTCCAGTAAATTAAATTTTTACCTAATGCTTTATATTTTTAGTTATTCATTTTCAAAAACAAAAATATTAGGCAAAATAATGGGCATAAAAATACGTTTAGTTTAACTAGGTAATCGTCCACATCGGGTCATTTATATTAAGATCTTGAACCAGTATATTAATTAAATTATTATTATAAAGCCTTAAAAGAAATTTTTACTTTTTATTTTGGTTGCCCATAGTAATAATCTACTACAGCTCGACAAATTTCTGAGAAATATGAGCTAACTTTAGTGACCAGTTTCAAAGGATTTTAAAACCCGTTTACTGTTCTAATCGAACCCTGTAAGCTAGCTATAAACATTGAAAATTTCTGAATCTAAAAAAAAACACTAAAAATGTACAACCCATAAAATATTGGCAAAAAATTATTAATACATATATATATAAAGTCTTTTAAAGTCATGATATCAGTCAAATTGACAAATTTGGCCATTTTGATTAATACCCGGAAAAAATATATGAAATAAGGTCATCACATAAATTATTTGTTGTCTATTGGATACTTATTGATTTTATCGACTTGTGTAATATCCGGCCACTTAAAATTTTTAACCTTTATCTTTAAAAATTTAATTATTAATGAAAGAAACAAATAAGCTATATTTTAACCCATTCAGCTAGTTTCAAAAAAAAAAATTATGACAAAAACTTTTTGCAGCTATTTGTTTTCGTTTATTTTGTTTAAGTATAAGTTATAACTCATTAAGAATTATATTTTATTTAAACATTTTACATATTTGACCTAATCAATTTACCATTGACAACTTTTATTTGTCTAAAACTA
Source organism: Acutogordius australiensis (assembly GCA_030555515.1). Classification (NCBI taxonomy): domain Eukaryota; kingdom Metazoa; phylum Nematomorpha; class Gordioida; order Gordea; family Gordiidae; genus Acutogordius; species Acutogordius australiensis. Next base: position 38,422,207 of record CM060242.1, on the reverse strand, counting down.
ATATAAGGCGTTCTCAAGTTTTTTAAAATTCTATAATCTTGGCAATTTTTAATTTATTTCTCGACATAAAACGCACTTCAACAAAAACTCGATAATCTTCATTATAAGCAAAAATACTTTTATTTAAAATAAAAGTTTTTATGTTTCGAAAAAAAGCTAAAATTTTTAAATTTTTGTAAAATTAATGAAATCTGGCATCCTTATAAAATAATTTTTTTTAAAGTTAAAAAATAAAAAATAAAGCTGCTTCATGTTCTTAACCAAATAGAACTTTTTTATGGTTAAAGAAAAATCAAAATATTTAAATGCAAATTATAGTCTCTTAATTTAATATCTTCAATTGTCACAGAAATTGGAATTTTTAAAATAAATTAACATACGTTTTAAATATTTTGTCATGAATCTAAGAAAAATTTTAATTTAGTTGAAAATATTTGGCTCTGTTTTCTAATTTTTCTTTATTTACAAACCTAATTTTAATTTTTTAGACATATGATATAGTGAAAAATTTGACACAATATAAATTTGTATTACAACCTGGGACGATAAAGAAGGATCTTATGCATCCAACAACGCGTATTTTATACGTTAAAGTAATTTTAATATATTTTTTAAGAATATAAATGTAAATGTTACTACACATGTTTAGTTTTTACACTGAGTTAATTCCCCTGGTCTTAATAGGCAGTTTTTTAATTAAGATGCTCAGTTATATAATGGCTTAAATTAACCGGTTCGTTCCGCAACCTATTTTCCTAATTATTTCTAGGTGCCTCGGGCCTTGCAATATTTTAGTGTCATCTTGTTAGCCTTAAAAATTGTTTGTGTGCCCTTGTGATCTGCCAGGACCTGCGATAATGTCAAGTTAATTCACGCAGGGCCGATGCTCCTGTATAGCCCGCCTGTATATTTTTTAGCAAAACCGTTGCCCGGTTACGAGTCAGCCCGGCCAAATAATTTTTATTTCGGCCATACTTGGCTCAGTCCGAATCAGAAATTACGGCTCGAATGTTTTATAACACTCTATATTCTTTGCTATATAATTAAATAAATAAACAGGGGACTAATTTGTGATGTGAAAAAAAAAATTTATACTTTTTTTATATACAATAGCTAAAAACAAATAAATTTTTCGAAAGAGGAGGGAAAGCTGCATTCAATCTGCTCCCGGCTTTTTTTTGAGTTTAGTCAGCTTACACAGCTCAACAAATTTCGATGGTTCAACAAAGAATTTTATGAAAACATAAAAGAATTTGTCCCCATGATGGTCTTATCTCATATAAGTATATCGTTTTTCTTCCCGTCTTAGTTCCTTAGATCCCTCCTTATCGAAAAAAAACATTTTTTGACCAAATTGACAGATTTTGCGACTAAGAGAACACCTGAAGAAAAAAATTAAAATTTTTTTTTGATAATTATAAAAAAAACTTTAATTTTTTATTTTAAAAATTCAGATTCACTTTATTTAATAAAAAAAAATGCATTAAATGACAGTTTAAAAAATGTAAAAAAAAAGTAAGCGAATTAACACTAAGAAAGCACATAGTACTGAGTGCCATATTGTTTTTTATATATTTTTTTGTTTATGTTTTCCTGGTAGAGTTCATCCATATGCAAGTTTTTTTGTTTAATGTTTTTTTTGCATGTAATGTTGGAATTTGTCGTTGTATTAAATTTACTTGGTGTCTGCCAACATGTCTAAGGTACATAAAAAATGAATGCGTCCATTCTAATTTAAAAATTTTATATTTTTTTTTATATTTATATTTTGGACATAATTAACCTTGGGATCTGCCAAGAAATCTAATCTAACGAGATGTGTCCAAGGTTTAAATTTTTTTTTATATTTGATTTTATTGACAAATTTAAGAGGGATGAGTCTGCCAAGGTGTCTAAACTTAAATTTACAATTATTTTGATGCGTCCAAAGTTAAACTTAATAATTTTATTATGTTTTTCATTTTTTTTGATTTTTTACAAAACATCGGGATGTGTATCTTAAAGTGGTTGCGTCCAAGGTTAAATTAAATGTTTTTTTATAAATTTGATTTTCTAAACAAATTTAAGTGGGACGAGTCTGCCAAGGTGTCTAAACTTATGAAAATATATCGATGCGTTCCAGGTTATATTTAAATATTTAATTATTTTTAAAAAATTTATGTTTTTTGACAGCCCTGGCTAGTGTTTTAAAGTGGATGCATACAAGGTTAAATAAAAAATTTAAGTTTCGACACCTTGGCAGTCATCCCACTTAAATTTGTTAATAAAATCAAATTCAAAAAAACTTAAATTTAACCTTGGACGCAACCACTTTAGACACACCGCCAGAGATTTCCTAAAAAAACAAAAAAATCGAAAAAATAATAAAATTATTAAGTTTGACTTTCATCGAAACAATTGTAAATTTATGTTTAGACACCTTGGCAGACTCATTCCACTTAAATTTGTCAATAAAATCAAATTTAAAAAAAATTAAATTTGACGCAACCACTTTAAGATACACACCCCGAGGTTTTCTAAAAAAACAAATCAAAAAAATAATAAAATTATTAAGTTTAATCTTGGACTCATCGAAATAATTGTAAATTTAAGTTTAGACACCTTGGCAGACTCATCTTACTTATATTTGTTTATAAAATCAAATTTAAAAAAAAACTTAAATTTAAAGACGCAACCACTTTAAGACACACACCCCGAAGTTTTCTAAAAAACAAAAAAAAATCGTAAAAATAATAAAAATATTAAGTTTAACCTTGGACTCTAAACCCCTGGCTAAAAAACTAAAAAATTTTAAAAATAAAAAAATATAAAAACTCAGCTTAGACGCATTAATTTAATTAATTATTTCAAAATTCTAAAATTCAATTTTAAGCTTGGCTACTTACTTCAATACTACATTACCAAAACAATTATGTGCAACATATGAATTAAACATACAATATAAAAAAAACACTACATAAAAAATAGTATAACGAACAATAACACACAACAAAGGCTGATGTGAACTACAAAATATTATGCATGAACTGATAAACAAACAATAAAGTGAAGAAAAAAAACAGTTGTCGGCATAAAGTCGGGTTGTTTATAAATCGGTATATAAGTTTGATCGAAAAAATGAAAACATATTTGGAGAACACAGAAATTGCAGGTTTGGTCTTAGTAATTATCTGAGAACTCTAAAAATTTGTTGTTTTGTGTTATATAATCATTATACTTAGTATCTTTAAATCAGTCCAAATAAATCTATAATACCGTTTTATCTAGACAAATTTTAACGGTCCTATAAAAATATGTCGCACATAGAGTGCACTTTTTGCAACCTTAAAACTAAAAAATATTATATATGCTATAAATTAGGTATTAAGTTTTATAAGATTGTTGTATATTTTAATAAGAAATCAAATAATTTCACCGACTTATTAATTTATTGGTCCTCTGTGGTCATGACTATTTTGTGCCAGGTTGTATAAAGATATCTTTGATGATTACAATGAAATAAATTATTATCAATTGGTGAAAAGCCCTTATTATTATAGCGCAAGGTCCGACATCATATAGATTTTTTTGTTTCTATAATCCTTTTACAAATTCTCAATGTTTATAGCAGGTTTACAAAGTTTGACCAAGAAAAAGTTTATGAATGAGATTACAACCTTTAATATTTTTTATGGATCTAAAAAATTTATCGCTCTGTATAATTAAACAAGGGACTAAGCAAGCAGAATTTAACGTATTTGTATTCCACTTTTTGTTAGTTTTTTAACAACGGTTTTGTTTTATTCTCTTGTTCTTTAGGTTATTATTTTTATAAAAAACTCGAAAAAATTGGGTATTTAATGCCAAAAGTTCTAGGTCTTATATAAAATTAGAACTTATTCAAAATAAAAAAAGATTTAGAGCAATAACTTAGAAATTTTGGTACTAAACGCAAATTTTGAAAAACATTATCACATTTGGCAGAATCTATGATTTTTTCCCTCGCTTCTTTTTTATGTCCAAATTTTGATTAAAAATTATAGGATTTAAATAAATCAAATAATTTCATACTTAAATTGTTTTTAAATTAACGCGGGGGTATAAAAAAATCATTTCCCGAGATATTGTTACGTTCAATTTTTTTATTAGCCTTTACCCTAAGGACCTAAGTTTTCCCGTATTTTACTTTGAAGAAAGGGATATTGCTATCCTCGTTGACACTGTAACAACTAATAATATACTAAATTTTTTTTATCAGCCTAATCTAATTTAATTAACTATGCTCAATACCATTAATAATTTTGAAGGTTATTAAAAACTCGCATAGAAGAGTGTTTATGGCCGAACACAGAAAATTACACAAGCTAAACATTGTTGAAATGACTTCCTGAAAAAATAATCATAGTTATAAAAATATTTAACAAACACATAATTGATGTTAAACACTTACAAAATTTAAGTTATAATTGATTAAAAAATTATTAATGATACCTGTCATGGAGTTAATAAATCTATGGTTTTTGCTCATTCCTGTATATTTTGAATAGGCTGGCTTCTACAATACAAACTCGATCAGCTTTGATGGTAAGATATAATTTATTATCACAGGTCAACAAATATCATAGTCAGAAACGTGATTTTTAAGAAAACATCAGAGAATGCATCCCAATGATGGCCTAATCTCATATATATTTTTCGTTTTTCTTAGTTTCTTCCGTCAGGCTCCTTAGATCCGTCTATAACGAAATATGGCCTTTTGACCAAATTGACAGGTCAAAATATACCCTAAAGAAGAAAAAATTTAGTAATCTTTTTTGCCTATAAAATATGGTAACTTATATTTTTAATCACAAATAATGAATAATAAATTTTATTAATTTATTTAGTTCTTTTATTGGCATTTAGATAATACAAAATATTTCGCGTCCAAACTTAAATACGACCCGATGTTATTTGAAATTAGAATTTAACAGTTTAAATATTGTGAATATGCAAAATTAAAATTTATTTTTGTTTTTAATCTCATTCGGTTTTTTGACCTTTTTTCTAAAATTTCCAATGTATATAACTGACTAACTAAGTTTGATTAGAAAAATGGTAAACGGATTTGATATTCCCTAAGATGGCAGGTTTGATCTCTGCAGTTAACTCATAACTCTCAAAAAATTGTTAACTTGTGTTATATATATAATTCCAGGTTTTCTATAATTTAAAAAAAGAATTTGAATATGAACCAGTGTAAAATTAATTTAAAATGCCCCAATTGCCCTTAACTTTCTTTCGTAATATTATATTTCCTAACTCAAATGCTAGTTATTAAACACAACATTTTTTACCAGCTAATATTTTACCATGGTGCGCTGTTGAAAAAAATTTTAGTCGCTAGAATATTCAAATGGATTTTGAAATAATTATTAACAATGTTTATTTAGAATTAGGTAGAAGTTTTTTAAATATACTTATTTTAAATTTAACAAAACAAGGGCAAAACTTATGTTAGAGGTAAATTGTTGGAGAAAAAAGCTTAAGTGGTTCTTAATTGAAAGTTATTAAATATATAAGTTAAAAAGGTTTTTTCTGTCATCAAATGTTAACACAAACACTTATAATTAGGCATAGTTTAGTAAATAAGTTTTGTTCATAAAACTGCTATATAAGATTTTTAACTTATTATTAACAAGCAGGGGCGTAGGCAGAAACTTTTTTAAAGGGGGACAAGAAATTTTTTTGGAGGAAAGGAACTACATATTTAATTTTAATATTGATATATTATTTGCAAAATTATTTTATAAAGCTGTATATTTTCCAAAAAATAGCAATTTTATTGATTTATTCCCTTTTATATGTTTGATATTTAAATTCAATCGCTCGTTATATCATAAAAATTAAAAAAATCTATAGGGGAACGATTGCACCCTTTTGATCCCCCCCCCCCTCAATACGCCCCTGTTAACAAGAATTATATCACTAGAATTTAATTAAAAACCTGAGGCTAACTAATATTGTAGAAGTCTAATACACATAATTTTAAAACCAAATTAATATCAATATATACAAACCAAAATTGATTGAGATTTCTGCAAAATATTTTTCTAAAATTAGGCACAGATATGTATTTGACTGATACTTGTAAATTTTAAAATGAATATTTACAAATTCTGTATTTTTTAATGCATTTTGTATATTGAATTTATTATATAACCTACCTAAATATATTATTTAGTATCAGTACCCTACTTATTCCGTCAATTTCATGCCGATATCAAAACGGTCAATGGCACCTATAACATAAAGATAGGTTGGAAATACCCACAAACAGACTTGCCTAAACTTGATTTAAAGCTGCGATTTTACAAGCTGAGTGAGAAGCCAACTCATTTAAAGTTCAACAAATCCATTAAGGTTTTAAATTGGCATTCGGCTTGCGCTAAATATATAATAAGTTTATCTACGTAGCTTATACTTAAGTGCTACTTTTTAAAAGTCTAATAGGCTCCTTGAAATATACACTGACGCTCAGGTCTTAGCCAGCCCTTTTTATTAAATAGACATAAGTTTTTTTTTTAAATATAATCAGGTTAAAACGATTCATCACACAGGTCAACAATTTTTAAAGTTATGAGTTTACTACAGAGATCAAACCTGCCATCTTAGGTAATATCAAATCCGTTTACCGCAGTTGTATCATTTGCTTTGTTGGTTTTCTTAACATTCTCGACCTACGGGTGCTTATACAGTTTTTATTTTTCAAAAATAATAATTAATTTTTTTAAATTTTTGCACGCATTTTAACATAAAGTGCCAATTCCAAAAATTATCACAAGTTTTTAAATTAAGTCTCTGTATTTTGTAAAAAAAAAATAATATTTTAATAAAATTTTAATGCCTTCAAACGAAATGTAATAGGGCTGTTTAATTATTTTTAATTAAAAAAAATATTCTTTTTAAACAATATTTTAGAAAAGAGGAAAGAACGTTCTTATAGTTAATGCAAGTATCCCTTTTGAAGATGGAAAATCCTATGCTATAAGTCTCCTAGCCATCGCTAAACAAACTAACACACCTTTAAGAAATTATTACCCGGTCGGAAGACTGTATTTTAAATGGCCACTCGCTTACGGCCACGTTTACGCCATTGACACCTATAGGGACGAGGAAAATGGCAACAAAATTAAAACTCCGTATCCTTCTTTAAAAGGTAAGAAGCCAATTAAAAAAATGGGACACGGAGTTTTGGGGATGGTTGTGGGTCTTGTGAAACCTTTTTTTAAACGAAATTTGAAAAATCATTAATCCAATCTTATTTACAATATTTATTAATGCACATAATTAAAAAATGAGAAAAATTAGGTTATTTCTACAATTTCTATAATAACCCAAAACAAAAATTTAAGGAATGTAACCCTAAATAGGCAAAAAAAAGTATATGTCCTTTTTTAAATGAGGGCTTTTTAAAAATCAAAAAGGGATATTTTTTTTGCTTAATTTGTAAAAAAAAATGAAAAAAAAAAAATATTTTTAAAAAAGGTGTCGTAAGGCGCCCTCAGCTATTTTTTAGGTAAACTCCTAATCAAACTGTTGTGATTTAATTACTGATTTACATTGGGCACGTTCAAAGTTTTGTTATTAATTTGAAAAACACTTTAAAACATATCTAAAAAACTTATAACTTTTTCAGAATTTTATAAAAAAATTTTTTTTAATATTGTTAGCGGAAATAGGATTGCCTGTAAACAAAGCACTTTATTACAAACAAATAATTTAAATTTAAAGTAACTAAATTTTGAACAGTCCTTTTATATTTAATTTTATAACAGACATTTGTAAACGGTCATAGTTCATTCTTTTTTTTTTAAATTTAAAATTCACCATGGAACTTTTTAAAAGTCAATAATCTTGAGTATTAGCTTTATAATTATTTTTATCTGTAAAAGTTTTAAAAAATAATTCAAAAAAAGTAACCCTAATATTTTTAAATTGTTTTAATTTTTATAAGTTTACGAAAACAGAACTCTCACATGCCTAACCAAATGTTTTAGGGTGTGTTGTACCATGTCGGTGTTGCAAATCCTTATTTAATACAATTATTCATTAATATCCAATATAATTTAAAATTAGATAAATGTTGTTCGGCAAGGGATTTCAAAATATAATTAAACAAATTTAAACAGTTTTTTAATTTATTTTGCACAGAAAAAAATTAATATATAGATTGAGGATTTTAAATTTTAATATTTGCTATATGAAAATGCAAATCAGAAACAAAATTAATAATAGAATGATGTCAAAAGAGAAAACAAATAATGGTTGTTATAATTGCTGAAAAGCTAAAGGGTAAAAAGGGGCTAATTCTGCAAAAATTGGAAAAAATGCATAATCGTAATTTTAAATTAATAAAACCCTGAAAAGGTGAGAAAAGGCTTCCAAATATTGGCTAAACTTGTATTTTTTTACATTTTATGAAAGATTAGAAAAAATTAAAAAGATACAAAACTCAACTGAATATCTTTTATTTATTAAACATTTTCTTAAAAGCTAAAATTCTTTATTTTTTCTTAATAAAAACAAATGTTGGTTTATTATATTAAGCTCACAAAGCCCTTTATTTGTTAGATAAAAAGTGGGGCTTTAAAAAAAACCCTTTTTATGAAAAAATTTTGGGGTTTTTAGGAGAAAAAATTGTATATTTTATTTGTTGGCCCTAAGTGTGGGCTTTTTTAATAGCAAAGCCTTTGAAAAAAATTTTTTGAGAGCTGGTTCTTTATTCCCCAGGCCTAATGAATATATTTTTTTAGATAGGAACACCTCTTGGGGGGGGGGGGGGGGGGTTATGCTCAGCACTAATTAGATGTAAAGAATAACCGTCAAATTTAGATTTATGATATAAATTGGAAGAAAGTAAAAAAAGGAGTATAATTTTTATGAGCACAAGAGATCCGAAAAAAAGCTAACCAAGGCAATGAAATTCTATTTATATTTATGAAACAATCCCGTTTTATTGACATCTAATTATTATGTTACTATATATAAAATTGGTTCACCTTAATAGTAAAACATCTAATTCTATCAGCCAAATGCTTTTTATATAAACAGAAATTATAGTTGCACAATGTTTTCTTTTAAATATATTTTGACCTATTAAAAATTTAAATTTTGCTTTTTTTATAATAAAATTTTTTATTGAGCTGTACTTTTTTATATTTTTCATATGTGTTTGAACCAATATTTGATTTCTATTCGTTTTATTTACGTCATCAAGAGTGAAAAAAGTATTTGAAAAAAATAAATGAACCCATTTGATCAACCTTAAGATGGTTAATTTAAACGGCCAAATCAAATAATCTCATTATTTATTATTCCTTTAAAATATTTTTTAAAGTCTTTTTTTAAATTTTGAAATTAGTATTAGCCGCAGCCTTACTTAGAACATTAAAAAAAGTCTAATTTTATTTTATATTCATTTTAAAACTAAATAACAGACAACAGCCTTTTAAGCATCTTTAATCAAACGATCTTAATACTTTTTAAAACATTTTCTAACTCCTCGTACATATCATGATTGTATACAATTTTGTTCTCATAAGATTGTTGGGCTAGGAATGGTTAGAGATATTAATGTGGCTAAGAAGCTGAAACACCTGTTGCGGTACAATCTAATATCATATATTGCAAATTATATTTAGTAGCCCTCGAGACTGTAAAGCTAGATTCTTTATTTAGGCCATTAGCATTATCATTAGTAGACTGATTAACGCTGTCTTGTTATTTGCGTTTGTATCATAATTATTTTGACAATGATAGCGTTTTGGTAATAATGCTGATTTGTTGACTGATTCCCATTATATTTTACGGTGATCCAAAGTTTTTGATCCTATTGGGCCAACAAACTGAATGAAAATTGTGTAAACTTACTTAATTATAAATATTCCAATAATGACATTGTTTTGTTTTTTCTTTTGTAAGGGGGTGAAAAAATCTAAAGCTTGCTAAATAGACTGAGATCGAGATCATCAAATACACCAGTAATTTCTTAGAAGGGCAGATGGATTAGTGAAGGTATGTTAATATGAGAAAGTATAGTGCCCGCTTTAATGTCCATATTTCTTAAATATTGACCGCTGATACATGCAGGGTTTGGATTATCTGCTATAAAACCATCTCTTGTTCTTTATAAAATAATGTAAAGTTGCATTATATTGAAAGTATAAACTAACTAAAAAAATAGTATTTAATTGAATTCTTAAACCTTTTGTCCCCTGTCAATTTCCATTCCAAAATAGAGTTTCGGAAAAATATACATTTCTATCAGAATTGAGCCTCGTGATAGGAAAGATGTACTTACTGTAATCCTAATTTGTTATAAAACATTAAATTATATTTAAACCATTATTTGTGTTATTACTTAAATGTTATTATATTTTTAATTTTGAGCAATGTATGTCTCATCTGTAACTTAAACCTTGATTATATTGATCATTTTGTAAAAAAATAATTATATTGAAAACTCTCTTATGTGTCGATGTCAGCGTCCAAACGCAATATTCCGCCGGCGGAATATTGTCTGGACTTGACCTCAGCGTCCAAAGCTATATTCCGCCGGCGGAATATAAATTGGCGTATAGTCAACGACCAAAACGCATTTTCGCCGGCGGAATATTGTCTGGACTTGAGCTCAACGTCCAAAGCTTATATTCCGCCGAAAATTTTTTGCAAAATTTAAGGGACAAACAGTAAACTGTATAATTTTGAAATATTGATTATTAGACGTTTTTGATTTTTTATGCTTAGAATATGAAATGTTTAATGAATAGAGGTCATGTTGAATTTAAAATTAGGGTTAAGGGCTAGAATAGTGCTAAAAACTTAAAGATTTAAAGCATAGGCGGACCGTGTATTTAGAAGCGCTTTAACTGCACATTTGAAAGCGCTTAGATTTTTTAGATACCCTCAGAGGTGCGCTAATTTTATAAAAACCGCGCAATTTTTTTGTTTTTAAAATTAAGGGAAAGACTCTAAAAAACGCTGAAATATTTCAGTAATGAACCTGTGACTTTAAATGCGCCAAAAATCCTAACTCCTAATAAAGATTCAAATGTAAGCAGGAAAAAACATATTAAGGTGCCTTAAAACGCCTAGGTGATATTGAGAGCACGCAAAACTCCTAAAATAGTGCAAAAAAATGAATTAGGACTGCGCACAGGTGTCGATCTTTTAGGAGCACCAAAAGAATAAATAATTTACAACTTTTAAGATTTGTATAAGCCTTATTTAACATTTATTAATATTAGGGCATTCCCTGCTTAGCTGGCCCTTAAAAATGCAATATTGGAATTAATGAAAGGTTTATATTTTTGGCGGCAACATCTGCTTATATTGTGTTGATTTGGTGCTTTTTATTTTTTTCTTAAATGATTTGCCTACAATCACATTAGAGATTAAAGTCGCGAACCGAAAGTCCTGCCCCCGGCCCGCCAGGAATCAAGGGCCAGGACGGTTCAAAGTTTATAACTGGCCAAACGCACTGGGTTTTAATTTAAAACTCGGCCCGTAATTTTTACTTTTAAATTAAAAACCAGTGCGTTTGGCCAGTTATAAACTTTGAACCGTCCTGGCCCTTGATTCCTGGCGGGCCGGGGGCAGGACTTTCGGTTCGCGACTTTAATCTCTAATGTGGTTGTAGGCAAATCATTTAAGTAAAAAATAAAAAGCACCAAATCATTACAATATAAGCAGATGTTGCCGCCAAAAATATAAACCTTTCATTAATTATAATATCGCATTTTTAAGGGCCAGCTAGGCAGGGAATGCCCTAATATTAACAAAGGGTTAAATAAGGCTTATATAAATCTTAAAAGTTGTAATTTTTTATTCTTTTGGTGCTTCTAAAAGATCGACACCTGTGCGCAGTCCTAATTCATTTTTTTGCACTATTTTAGGAGTTTTGCGTGCTCTCAATATCACCTACGCGTTTTAAGGCACCTTAGTATGTTTTTTCCTGCTTACATTTGAATCTTTATTGGGAGTTAGGATTCTTGGTGCATTTAAAGTCACAGGTACATTACAGAAATATTTCAGCCTTTTTTAGAGTCTTTCGCTTAATTTTAAAAACAAAAAAATTGCGCGGTTTTTATAAAATTAGCGCACCTCTGAGGGTATCTAAAAAATCTAAGCCCTTTCAGTTAAAACGCTTCTAAATACACGGTCCGCCTATAAATCTTTAAATCTTTAAGTTTTTAGCACTATTCTAGCCCTTAACCCTAATTTTAAATTCAACATGACCTCTATTCATTAAACATTTCATAATCTAAGCATAAAAAATCAAAAACGTCTAATAATCAATATTTCAAAATTATACAGTTTACTGTTTGTCCCTTAAATTTTGCAAAAAATTTCCGGCGGAATATAAGCTTTGGACGCTGAGGTCAAGTCCAGACAATATTCCGCCGGCGGAATATTGCGTTTGGACGCTGACATCGACACATTAAGAAGATTACCAGACAAATTTTCACTCTTTTTTATTTTCAGATGCAGTGTAGGCCCTAATTTATTGGGAACTTAATAAGCCAAGCGTTGGGTTGGCATTGCCCGAATAATTTTCCTCTATCTAGGAACCGGGTTTGTGGGGCTATTTTATCAAATAAAGAATTTGGAAATCAATTATATGTCTGCAGCCTATCTAAAAGGCAACCCTAGGCATATGGGCTTTAACAACTGTTAAAGCACCAGCTACGATCTTGAACCCCCACTAACACCATACCAACATATCAGATGCACGATTGGTTGTATTAAATTTTTCATGTTAAATATGGTGGAGTTTTTATTTTTTCTCCCAGGGATTTGTATCTCAAAAACTAAAAATATTGCCGGTTTTTACTATTTTAATTAAGTATTATCTTTCTTAATTAGGCCTCCTATAATGATAATAAAAAATAGATTTAAGAGATTTCAAATAACATTAACTAGTTTTTCGTGCCACGTTGTTTGTCATAAGCGTATGCAATTTTCTATTTTTTTTTATTGAGCAAGAATATTCGACCAAAAACGGTTAGTTAAGGATATAATTACATTAAAGACAAAGACGAAATGGCCAAAATTGTGAAAGGAATTTATATTCCATTTGAGCAGGCAAGATTGAAGAATCATTTTTAACAATTTTACATTCATGTTTAACAATAGTTTCCTCTTGTTATATTGGCTGCGGCTAATACTAAATTAAAAATTCTAAAAAGAAAGATTTCTTTTAAAAAAATTTAACGGCTAAAATAAAAAAATAAAAATTAATGTTATTTGGTCATTTTAGGATATATGCCTAATGAAGAAATTAAAACAAAAATTTTTTTAAAAAACTTTAATTTTAATTTTTTACACTAGCCACCTTACCGTTAAATGAGATTTTTGTTTCAAAACATTTTATTTCACTAGCCTCGGCCATTGGAAAACGATTAGATTATGAATTACCCAATTCCTTTTTTTCTAAAAACATCCTTTTATTTTTGCCAAAATGAGAAAAAAATAGGCATGTGCCCGACGAGGTCGCACAACAAAATATTGATTTCTTTATAGACAAAAAAAGCGTTTTTCACATTTGGCTAACAGAAGTCGTTTAAAAGGGAGCTGAGTTTTTTTTATCTATTTGCAACAAATATCATTTCCTTTATTTATTGAACTAATATTGCATTAAATAACGATTTTTTGGATAATGCAAGTATTTTAAAGATAATCGCTCAAATATTTTTTACCAAGACTTTTAGGAAGATTTTAATCGTCAGTTAAGCTTAGTTTAAGTGTATTGCCTTTCAAACTTACTATTTGTTAACATTTTTTATTCATGGCTTGAATACAAGATTTTGTTGTCAAAGCACAAATAATGTTAATTTAGTCAATTGCAACAGACTGTTTTAGGTGAGTAATACTAAATAGTTAAATGTTGGATTATTGATATTGCAAAGTTATAAATGTGCATTAAAAAAAATTATCTCAACCCAAGACTTAATGTACAGGTAAATTAGTTCGTAAATTACAACGCATTGCCCTATATATTAAGGCCTTCGGCGCTTTCTGCGCATATAATTGATCATGGATGTTGCTGCCTCGATGCTCAAAGCGCCAACTCAAAATAAAGCGCTTGACATGCTTTTTTAAAAAAAAATTTAATTTTCACTTTTCACATCAAGTCCTCTTTACTATTTTTTGTGTGTATATTGTCCACGTTAAAATCGTTTTTTGCAAGGGGTGGAAAAACATGCTCGTTTGATCCCAAAGCTGCCTATAAATAGACTGAAATTGGTATCATCAAATAGACCAGTATTTTTTATGAACAGATGGATCAGTGGGTAATTGAGAAAAAAAAGGTATATTGATTAGATAAATTAAATTGTCCGCGCTGATGTCCGTATATCTTCAAACCCATGCTGGGCTGGGATACCTGCTAAAAAATTGCCTCCTCACTGCCTCTTCTTTTTTGAGGCCGCTAGTCGGCTTTTAAAGCTCAATGGCAAACTGTCTTAGGCGCAGGAGGCGAGTTCGAATCCGTGCACAGTAGCTTTTTTCTTCGGAAAAATAGTATACATGTGCAACCACTTTAAAGCTTCTGTGTGGCTTGCTTAGACAATAGGTCCTAAACCTTATGTCCAAAAAGTAAGAGCCTAAACTAAATCCTAGGTCGCCGTGCGAGCAAATTTTGCTATTTAACCCGGCAATATTTATTGCTTTTCTCGGGTTAAAAGAGTCAAAGCCCTAATGGATATGGCGCCCCTAGATGGGAAAGGTTTGGGGGAATCCTCAAACCAGTTGTTTCAAAGGCCGCCATTCCCGTTGGGGCTTTGGCACTTTTATCACGAACTTTAACGGGGCAATGGATTTTACCCATTTGAGATAATAGTTTGTTTAATATAGAGATATCTATGTGCTTGGGTCAAAGGGAAGTAATTGAGTAATTTATGATTCCGAAATTGGAGAAAAATTTAGACAAAATAGAAGTTATGTATTGCGCCCTTATCTCGTTGAATGCTGGGCATACACATAGAAAATGATAAATTGAGTTAACGAAGTTGTCATGACAGCAGGGGCAATCTGACAGTGATAATGCTTGTCTGGCCAGTTTAGCTTATTTTAGATCCCACCGATTTATTAGCCCTCATTTGTTAAAGAAATTTGATTTATGTTGCAAATTTAACACCATTTTCATTGTTAATATTATTAATTATATTTAAAAAAAAGTTATTCCTAAGTTGGAAAATAAATAGTTTGATTTTCTTTTGCCTCGTCCCATAAATTATTTAGCAATTAGACCCGTAACTTTTTTAGAATTTTTTCTTTGCTATCATTAAGATTTAATTTAGTTTTTTTAAGTTAACATCTCGAGACCCATGTCCATTTTTCAGAGCCTGTCTTAGACTATACTATCTCTTTATTTAATGTTTTTAAGAAAGGAACTTTGTTAAAAAAATGTGGTGTAAGCAAAGCTCGCTGTTTAAATCATTAAGCAAATGAAATTTTGGGCCTAAAGGTTTTTTGCCACTTTTTAAAAATTTTGTCTAAAATACAAAAAAACTGCGATCAGCACAATGGGGTTCATATGAACCCCATCATATTAAATTTTAAATATTTAAAACATGATATTGGTCATATTCGTAACTTTTTTCTTAATTTTGATAAAACTAATAATTATTAGTCTAATAACAAAATTTGTTTAGAAAATCTAATGGGGTCTAGAACTCCATATTCAATTTAGGCTATATTGCCTCAATTTTAATATAAATTTAAAAAATTTTTCTTGTTCATTCCTAATAATTTTAAAATATTAAGATTATGAAATGTTTGAATTGTATAATAATGTTGTGAATTAATTTTTTATTTAGTTTTTAAGGTGACTAATAGCAAGAAAATTTTTTATTTTTTGCATGAGATTAGACCTAAATACACTATTTAATTAATAATATTCATGCATTTAAATTTTATTGACAAGATTTATTTGATATAATACAAACAAAAAATAAAAAAAATTTCCCGTTTTATAAATACTGATAAAATTTACAATACATATTAATGATAACTTATACCAGTTTGTTCAGAGAGCACGTTTTTTATTTAAATAATAGAAAAAAAAAATAAGTTTATAGCGTCAAAAAAACACTTTAAGTTATTGATTTAAAATTAGGGTCCGTACACACACTGCAGCATTCTCCTTACAAATTTCTCGCCCTAGTATTCGTGGGTTAAGCCGTTAAATTCCCACCAGGCCGATGTATTTTTTATTTTTTTCTATTTTTGGTCCGAGCTGGCGTAAAATTATTTTAATTGCAAGTTATAATTTTTTACTATTATCATACAGAACAAATATACTAGGGCACTTATTAGTTTGGGACAAGTTTTTGTTGCTGATTTCAAAATTAAATTTTCCCAAATGCATAGTTTGTAATTATTCGGTGTTATGAAGGGGATTTTTTCATTTTTGGGCTGTTATGATATAAAACGTAAGGATTAAACAAAAATTTAAAACATATTTAGATTAACAAAACCTTCATTAATAACGTCGTGCTTTTGAATTTTTTAAAATTTCGATTTTTTTAATTATAAAGGTTAAGGTTTTATCTTAAAATTATTTACTTAAAAATAATTTGATAAATATGCTAATAATTTTAAGTAATTAACTTTCTCAAGTTATTTTAAGAGAATCAAAATATGCGTGAATTTTTTAAAACTATAATTGTTTTGTAATTGTATTTTTTTCTTATGGACCTAATGTATGGCACTCGGATAAAAACCACCTGGGATCGTAGCCGCAAAGAAATTATCTCAAAACCATATTATAATCTTGTTTGCTCTAAAATGTTCTGTTTTATCAATCATATGTGTGTCAAATTATACCCTAAGAAAAAAATGGCCCATCAGGCCTGTCAACCTTAAACAATTATTATTATTAGGCTTACATGTCCAGTTTTATATTTGCCACCGGTACCCGACTTGGGTCTCATTTCTCACCTCCATAATTTTTAAGTTTATTATTTCTACTGACTCAATAATTGGCTATTAAATAATAAAAAATTTAGCGCTGGATTGAAGTCTATTCTCACTTTAAATTATATTAACCGAGCTGTTTAATTGGATTAACAGCTAGCCCCCTTTTTGGTAAAAATTTTACAAATTAGAAACAGTCCTGGCCTGCCCAATAATATAATCCTATTAAGATTGAGCTAGGAATCTAATATATGTAACCCTTTTATATAACACTAGTTTATACATGGCTAATAAAAAACACTATTGCTCCTCGGTTAATCAATCAAGAAACTCTCAAAATCTACTTTTGCATGCGCCTGCTTTTTAAGTATTTATTAAATTAATTTATAAGATTGAATTTCATTCATTGCTGATCTAGATTTTCTTACGCGAAAATTTAAAATGTAAACTCTCAATATTAAAATCGATTTTTAAATAACGCCTAACTCACTATATAAAGTAGATAAACTTAATGTAGGATTTCTTGTTTTAGCTATAAACTAAATAAATATTTTTGCGTTATATCACTTTTGTTTTTCACATAGAATACAAACCCTTAGGTGTTTATTTACTGTCGTTGCAAAAATACCAATCTATAGATCTAAACAATGTCCTGAATGACAAAACATTAAAGCATATATCAAAAAAAGGTATACATAGTTTTTATATCCACAAACCAAAATAGCCACGTAGCCCGCTTGCAGTCAAAAAGCCTAAACGTAGCCCCCCGGTCCGTGAGCCCTTGGCGTATGGCCCAGCTGCTCAATCTAAAATTTTTCCGCCTATTAAATCATTTTTTACATCCTATATAAAAATTAAAGATAAAAAAAAATATGAAACTAAGTTTTGTAAACGTTCAGCGAAGTAAAGGTGTGTTCAATATTTCTTAGCAAGTAATCAAAAGTCACAAAATAACGGGTCGGTCGAAAATAGTTTATTTCATTGATATAATTTAACACTTTATGCTGTCGTGTGTCGTTTGTAAGCCAGGTAACAATTATTTAACGATACTTTTAAAATCTAAATTACTAAAGACATTCTTTAGCAAAGCCGGGACACGAGCCCGCCTGAAAAAACGGGGTGGGTAATTAAAAAAATAGAATTAAGCCGGACCGGATTCAAATACTGTAATACAATAACTTTAAATAATATATTCATTATCACGCGATGAAGGGTATTACATCTATTTTACACTCTGTATTTTGAAGCATTAAATTTTTTAGCTTTTAATATAAATTTTTCGGGCCATTTTAGTAAATTCGGGCCGGGCTTAAAATAAAAAACTAGCTGGGCCAGGCCGGGACTATCTTGAAGGATATGTCGGGTGGCCCAGTTTGAACTCTAGGATGCATACAATGAAATACGAATCAATTCACAAGGTCCAGTAGACAAGAGACCCATTAAACTGAATGAATCTCGGTCGATATTTTATTCTCTCCACTCCATGTTTTAAAAATTTTATCTAATTCATATATTTGCTGGAAATAAATTAAAAAAAAATTAAGGTGATACGTTTGGCCAAAGTAATTTTAAATATGGCAACAGATAGTACAAAAGTAAACTTAAATCCAAAGGATCTATATTAAAAGCTTAGATAGTGGCCAGCAACTTATAGGTGCGCTATAGGCGCCGGAGGCTTTAGAGACCGTTGAAGCTATTTTTAAAATATCTCTATACTAAATGCCTCTTTTTACCTGTTGATGAGTAAAAAAGTGCGCATATAAATTTACCAACGTGCAACTAAAGCAATATTGAAAATAAAAGCACAAAACAATCGTTTGTCTGTCCTACCTTCCCTTATTACGTGTGGTTCTTCTTTGGTATTTTGTAAAATGTAAACGCATATATTGAATGATAAAAGAGTAGACTAAACTTTGTTTTATATATGTAAACTTTTAATTTTAAATCGTGTCACCAGGGGGGAGTAAGCGACAATGCATCGTGGCAAGGTTGCAAAATATGCCTTTTCCCTTACGATGTTTGATAAAATATAAACTATTAATTGTAAAGAGTGCAAAAATACATATTACAAAAGGTTGGTTCTAAAAGGTTTAAACCATAAATCTATCTTCTTAAACTAAAAGCCTATAAAAAATAAGTATGAATGAAATGTTAATAGACCAAGTTCGCTTAAGAATTTATCAACAACCTAACCCTAAATTCTAGATATTAAAATCGTGGGGAAAACGGGCCGAGTAAATTAGAAGTAGAAAAAAGAACCGGGCCAGGTATATAAAAATTTAAGCTTCGAGCAAGCCCGGTTTAAACTTAAATATTAAGACAAAAATATCTAAGATTGTAACTAAACTCTGAGTTCTAGAGATTTTATAAATAAAAAAAATGGTTAAACAATAAATTTTTGCCCTTTTTCCACTTACCCAAGAATCGATTGTTCCTTCCAACTTTGTAAAAAAGAACCGTTCCCCCCTAAAAGGAAAAAATCAATAGTTTACAACATAGTAACGACGAGAATCTGTCTGGACCACGGCTATAGTTCAATTTCGAGACGAACAAAATCAATGCCCATATAACACATTTTTTCAAAAAATTGGAAATTGGGTATGAACTACTTCTAGGATAATTTTTAATGTCTAACAGATTAAAAGAGTCCAAAAGCCAATATTAATATGTTATATGCAGAATAAATGAGTTTTAGTTAAAACTAAAACTATCAGTCATTAAATCAAATATAATTATGTCCTTTCTTGCCACATAAACACAACATATGGAAGTTGGTAAACGTCTACAATATTTGTATCAACAACAAAATAATAATTAGCAGAATACTTGTTGTGACCAGAGCAGTGAAAAAGCCCTTTTGGCTAAGCCCAATTTTTTTTTAAATGGATTAATCAACTATAAAAAGATACAAAAGGTAAGCAGTAAATCTTAAATTTTTTGATTGAAGCTAAAACCCTTTATTATTTTTTTAATTTTGAAAAATGTGTTTAGCCCAAAATTGGGATTTTTCACAGCTCTGGTTGTTTCAAGACATATTTTTGAGGCTCACTCCTTCATTTAGAGCAAGCAACTCATTCCAATTTAAAAAAGGAAATTTAAAGCTAAATAAAAAAAATCACAAATGAGTAAAGAAAATTCAAATTAATTGCTATCTAAAAATTTTAAAATTAAAGTACTATTCTGATTTTGAGTATATTGTGACCTCTTATACACTTAAGCCATTTGAAATCTTAGGATAAATTGTTATTAAAAAATAATATTTATTTGTATAAAAATGAGTAGTTATACATCTAAAAAATACATACGTTTAATTTAAAAAAGGCGTAAAAATAGCAGGTTAGAATCAGTAAAAAGATCAATTATAAAATTATAAGAATATAATTTATAAAAAGCAGATATTAAGTGTGCAGATATTTAAACTTTTTATAAAAGTATTATACCATTAATAACTATTAAGTATTTAAAAATTTATGATAGAATTCATTTTAAAAAATGATATTTGGATGGTCACTTTTAGAAAATCACAAGGTAATAAATAATATTTAAGCATGTTCAACATCTTCCTCGGGCTCTTCTTCTTCT
Source organism: Acutogordius australiensis (assembly GCA_030555515.1). Classification (NCBI taxonomy): domain Eukaryota; kingdom Metazoa; phylum Nematomorpha; class Gordioida; order Gordea; family Gordiidae; genus Acutogordius; species Acutogordius australiensis. The sequence goes on along the minus strand of CM060242.1, from coordinate 38,401,687 downwards.
TCTGCCTCTTCCTCTGCTGTTGCATCCTACAAACATAATTTAATTTTAGTACCAATTTTAAAATTTCTATAATTAATTAGGGACTATCTGAACAAATTTTTTACTAACATCAATATGAAAAATAATGTTACCTGGTATTGTTGGTATTCAGCTACCAAATCATTCATGTTAGATTCAGCTTCAGTGAATTCCATCTCATCCATACCCTCCCCAGTGTACCAATGCAAGAAAGCCTTTCTTCTAAACATGGCTGCATGACAAAAATATAAATTGATTCAAAATACATATATTTATGTATAGTTAAAATATTTAATATGTGTACCAGTAAATTGTTCAGAGATTCTCTTAAATAATTCTTGAATAGCTGTGCTGTTTCCAACAAATGTAGCAGCCATCTTAAGCCCACGAGGTGGTATGTCACAAACTGCAGTCTTAACATTGTTGGGGATCCATTCAACAAAGTAGCTAGAGTTCTTGTTTTGAATGTTAAGCATTTGCTCATCAACCTCTTTCATAGACATTTTGCCTCTAAACATAGCAGCAACCGTAAGGTATCTTCCATGTCTGGGGTCACATGCAGCCATCATGTTCTTTGAGTCAAACATTTGCTGTGTGAGTTCAGGAACAGTCAAGGCTCTGTACTGTTGGCTACCTCTTGAAGTGAGTGGTGCAAAGCCAGGCATAAAGAAATGAAGTCTAGGGAAAGGAACCATATTAACAGCAAGTTTTCTCAAATCTGCGTTAAGTTGGCCAGGGAATCTCAAACAAGTTGTAACACCTGACATGGTAGCAGAAACCTAAATTTAAGCTTAGCATATAAATTAATCTTACCAAATGATTAAGGTCTCCATAAGTAGGCGTGGTGAGTTTAAGAGTTCTAAAGCAGATATCATATAAGGCTTCATTATCAATACAAAAGGTTTCATCAGTATTTTCAACGAGCTGATGGACAGACAGAGTAGCATTGTAAGGTTCAACAACAGTGTCAGAGACCTTGGGCGATGGGACAACACTAAAGGTGTTCATAATTCTGTCAGGGTACTCTTCCCTTATCTTGGAAATCAAAAGGGTTCCCATTCCAGAACCAGTTCCACCACCAAGTGAATGAGTCAATTGAAAACCCTAAATATAAAATGAAAATATCTAAAGATACTTGTAGGCAGTCACAATTTTCAGCTTCTTTTCTGACAACATCCAAAACATTGTCAACAAGCTCAGCTCCTTCAGTATAATGTCCTTTTGCCCAGTTGTTACCGGCTCCAGATGAACCAAAAACAAAATTATCTGGTCTAAAAATTTTGCCAAAAGGTCCGGAACGGACCGAATCCATAGTTCCAGGTTCGAGATCAACAAGTACGGCTCTGGGCACGTATTTTTGGCCTAGATAAAAAATAGATTATAAATCCCGTCCTTATTTACTTGAGTCTTTACCTGCAGCTTCATTGTAGTAAACGTTTATTCGTTCAAGTTGGAGCTCGGAATCACCAACGTATGCTCCAGAAGGATCAATTCCATGTTCATCCGAAATAACTTCCCAAAACTATTTATATTTAGCCGAAAAACAACAAACCTTAGCTCCAATTTGGTTACCACATTGACCGGCTTGAATATGAACAATTTCTCTCATTTCTAAAAAATGATGATTATTTTAAGGGTTGAAAATTATTTAATAAGAAAAATAAAATACTTTTATTTTAAATTTAACGGAATAAAATGGCGACAGAAAAAAATGCCTCAAAATTATAATTGATTTTTTATTTGCACAAGGTACTCAAGTAAATGGTTGTAATTTTTGTTTTTTAGTTTTTTTTATGTAATTGTCGAAAAAATAAAATTAAATACTATTTTTAGATTCAGTATAAAGCACAAATTTAACGTTAGGCTGTGGCAAAAATAAAAAGTTTTAAAAACAAAATGTAAAGCATTTATTAAGATAAAAAATATATTATTTTTTAATATTTTGTTAGTATTTAATGATGACCAAAAATAAACACATTTTTTATAATCTTAATTCTTTTTGATTACAACATTTTTTTACATTTTAAAATTTGTATTAGCTCTTGAATAAAGACATGCTTTTGCGGCATTACAAAACTAACGAGCTTTTATTAATGGAAAATTTTATTGTTATACAATTTACAAAAAAACAATAACACTGTGGGGTCCATATAGATCCCAGCACATTTTAAATTCTTAATATCTTAAAAATTTTATATATTATTGCACAAATTTTCTGAACTTTCTTTTAAATAAATAGTACAAAATTAGTAAAAGTCTAAGTCACAAAATTTGTTCAAAGATTAGATTCACTTTTAATTTTACTGTTGCATGTTTTTTATATTAATTTTGACTTAGAAAACTTTTTTTGGGTATTTTTTTAAATAGGTTTACTCATCAAATATATATAATGTTTGTTTTGTATAAAAATAGAATTATTTTTTTTATCTTTATAAACATCAAAGCTGAATAATAGCTAGCATAATTTTTTATTTCAAAATATTTTTGTTTTTTAAATTTTTTAAAAATGTTTGATTAGAACACTATTTGATCAACAATATCAATACATTGAGTTGATTGACATTTATAAAATATAAAAAAAATTAAAAATTTCAAATTTTTTGTTTTAGTTCAGGGCCACGTAAGAAGTGAGTTTTTATTTTAGTAAAATTTTGAAAATTTTGAAAAATAAATTTTTGTAATAAAACGCAAATTTTTAAAAAGTTGTCATATCTAGTATATGCACATAAAATGTTTTTTTTAAATAAAATATTTTTCAAAAAATTTAAAAAAAAATAAATTTTTGAAATTTTTAAAATTTTCAAAATTTACGAAAATAAAAACTCACTTTGCACGTGCCCGGATAAAATTTTCACTTTATATTCATAATGCCTTATGTTAGTTTGTAATTAATAAGGCGGGCATATTTTTTTTCAAATAAAACATGAAGTAAGCTACATCTTAAAGTTATAGAGGTTTAAAAGGGCCCGTACCGACCCTACAATATTACTAGCGTTACAAACACACCCTACAATTTGCGGGTATTTAATAAAAAAAACTAGTAATAAAATTTTGCTAAGTCTAATAAAAATATTTGCTTAGAAAAAAAATTTAATTGGCTCTATATGTGCCCCACACTTTCAATTTTACTAAAAAATAATGCTTCATTGTAAATTTGAACTAAAAATTCCAACTTTATTTTTTAGATATTATTTTTATATGGTTTAATATATAATTTGTTTTGTATAATAATTATAAAAATCATATTTTCTGCATAATATGGACCGAATTCTGGTGACACCAAACATGTAAGAAAAATTTTGTTTGGTCAACTCATCAAAAATTAGCTTGGATATTTAATCATAAAACTAACCCCAAATTAGTCCAACAATACCGTTATGCTAATTTCACTCTAAAAGCTAACTACATTGTTATACTAATCTCTTCTCACCCTAACTAAGACAACCTCACCCTTAAGACTAACTTAACCTAACCGTAACTAAACCTCACTAAAATCATAAGTAAACTTCATACTAAGCTTATCCTAATCAAAATTTTATATCAACCAAACGTTAACCTAATTCTAAACTATGTCACAATGTTAGCATATTTTATGGATTTTCGATTTTATGGATTTTTCGTGCAACTTTGAATCCACCCCAAATTCTTACCATACTTTAATTATTTAATAAGCAAAACTAGTAATTAAAATTTAGTTTAAGTCTTAAAACAAAATTTGCTTTGAAATTGCAAATTCTATTGGGGTCCCTATGACCCCACATACTCAATTTCTAAAAAGCCATGATATTGCCTCAATCTAATCAAAAAATGACTTACATTTTAAGATTAATTTTATTTTTCTTGTATCTAAAATTTTTATATAGTATAATAATTATAGGAATTATTTTATTTTTTTTATAAAATCTAATTTTTAAGGTAAACAATAGCCAATAACTTTTTATATTTTATTCGTTTTTTAGAATATTTTAAAAAATGTTTTACCATACCTCAAAACATGATTTAGATAATAAACTAAATTTATTCACATTATTATTTAACCCGCGATTAGCACTGTGGGGTCCTGACCCCAGCAATTCTAATTTTGAAAAACTTTAAAAATACAATATATTATCGGCTAATTTTTTGTGACTATTTTCTCGATTGTATAATAAACAAACTAGTAATTTAAATTTGGTCTGTCTAATAACAAAATTTGTTCAGTGTTTTGTAATTTTAGGGTCTATATGGACCCCACCCTTCCAGTTTCAATGTCGAAAACCATGTTTTTGCCTAATTATTGCAACCTTATTTTCTAGTTATTTTTAAGTAGTTTTGATTATTAGGTATTTGCAAAATTATTGATATGAATTTTTTTTCTCTTAAAGACATTTAGTTTTTATAGCAAATAATAGCTAATAGTTTTTTATATCAAATTTTTTTTCATGAACAAGATGTGCTGGGGTCCATATACACCCCACACGCGGATTAATCAATAGCATTCAATTTGTTGAGGATATTTATCTAACGAACTATAGAAAAAAGAAAAATTCCCTTTTTTTAGTTTTTTTACTCTTTAAATCAAATTTACGTTTACTGCGGCCATGAAATTGAATCTCTATCAATTTCACTCAAATGCCACTTGAAAACCCTATCGAAATTTTTATCAGAACGTTGCCTGGTGTTTTCACCCCCGAAGTCTTCTGTAACCTTATTCACTCCTCACACTCATCAGGTTAATTCCCATTTTATCAATGATTCTGTTTTACCACTAGTTAAAAACCCTAAATTCTTGGCGTAACCTTTAATCACTTTTTAACAAACTGTTAATTCTTTATCCGAAAAAGTTAAAAGGCGGAACATCCTACTAAAAGCCATAGTCGGATCTACTTAAAGTCAAAATTAGGGAAATCTTACAGTAAGTTATAAAGCGATATCTATGTCATTTCTAAACTACGCTGCCCCGGTCTGGTCCTCTAATATATCTAGCACAAACTTTGCAAAATTGCAACTTTCTCAAAATTCCCCGCTCTTCGCACCATCACAGGTTGCCACAAGCTTTATCCGATTGAACATCTTCACCAGGAAAGCAAAATACTAGCCGTACAAGCCCATTGTCAGATGTAAGTAAACCAATGCCTTGCAACTTGCTCACCTCCTGACCATCCTTGTCACGAGCTTACGCACCAACCTTTCCCAGCTAGAGGAAAAGAAACCCCCTTTTCTCAATGCTCTACCCAAATACAGCTTTTTATTGACAAAAATATTCCTATTAAAATGATAATCAAACGTATTCACTCCTCTATAGTTAACAATACTATAGCTAATATGCTTAAACCGTGAGCCTCCGATCTCTCCTATAGATCTTTCAATATATCCTTAGCTGCCCCCTAGCTTTCAACGAATGGGGCAATAAACAACAACAACTATTAAAGAGCACGTATTTTTCTATAAAACAATTAAAAAATAAAGTTCATAGCTATTAAACTCTTGAAGTTACAGAGGTTTAAAATTGTCCCTATGGACTCCACCATAGCATTCGCGTTACAAATTTCTCACCCTGCCGTTCGCGGATTACACCGGTTTATTTTAGTTATATAATTTAATTGGCTTATTATTATATACAAATCTGTAACGTGAAAAACTATTTGCACTTTATGAATGTAATAAAAAACTTGGCACTGCTATAACATTTATTAATTTTAATATAATACATCTTTCCACACCAAATTCTATGGCAAATTTAACTGCCATATTTTTAATGCCAAAAAAAGTTGTTTTTAGCTTAAATCTTTGTATTCTGCTATGTTGTAATTTGAAAGAGGAAATTATTATTATTGTTGACGTGATTTGGGGGCCAAAGGGGAAAGGTTATTATTTGGGGGATCCGGGGGTCAAAGGAAAGGTATAATTACACTGGACAACAAAATTTGGACGACCCTAAACATCATTTATGGCAACTATGGTTTTAGGTCAAGTTTTTGGCGCTGATCACGAATATGAAATCAGAGTTTTAGCCAAGCCTCAAATTTTTTAGTTATTCGGTGTCAAAGTTAAGATTTTTTAATTTTGGGGTTATTTTGGGCTTCTATATCATAAAACCTATAGTAACAAAAGTTTAAAAATATATTTAAATAACAAAAACATTTATTAATACGTAAGGGGTTTATATTTTTTTAAATATTTAATTTTTTTATATTTTTTTATTTTTGTAAAATTCATAAACTCCGTTTTTAATCCTAAATAACTTGAAAGTAAATTGATAAAAATTTATGTAATAACCGTTATGTTTTTTATAAGGAATCTGAATATGCCAATAGATTTTTTGTAGAATTAATAGTAAAAGAAATTAAATTTTTTTCTGAACTTTGGACGCGGTAAATAAATAGGAGGTTTTAGAAAAAAACTAAACCCGGGAATGTTATCGCAAGAAAATTCTCTACAAAACCCTCAAAAAATCTTTTATGTTGTTTTTTTTGTTGTCTAGTGTTATTGACGTGCTCTGCGGGAAAAAAGATATTATTATTAGGGAATATTTTAGCATTGTGAGAAGTAGTCAATTGTTTATATATCTCAGCATGGGCATTAAGAATAAGGAATAATTTGTACTTGTAATTTATTCAAACAATTTATTATTCAGATTTTATATTTTGTTTTACACTATTTATTAACTCCATTATAAAAAAATATCGAATATTCCTTATGATTATTCTCGGCACTAAGCCAACGCAGACTCGTACTTTTCACACCAGAAGCTACAAATAAAAAACTAACTAAAAAATAAATTTTTTTTTTACTTTTTAGGCTGCGCCATTTTTTAGTTGTTTATTGATTTTATAGTCTTATTTTATATTGATCAATATATGATATATAACGGGAGTGAGACACTAGTTATAATAGATGGCCACATTCTATAAAATTAGCACGGCTTTTACATTTATTGTCAAAAATAAAATTATAATTTATCGTTTGACGCAAAATTTCATGGATAATCATAATGTTATTTTTTTAATGCCGAAAAAAGTAACACGTAATTTTTTTTTGATTATATTGTTTATATTTTGTTTATAAACAGGTATTTTTAGTTAGATGGTTAAATAGTCTTAAAATATTAAATAAAACAGTTTAACAACTGAGTGTTATGAGCTAGCTACAGAGATCACCTACCATCTTAGGGATTTTCAAATCCGTTTATCAATTTTTTAATTAAACTTAGCAAGTCTGTAAACATTAAAATTTTTAAAAAAAATGTCAAAAAACTAAAAAAATTAAAAAACAAAAATAAATCGATTCTTTAAAATTAACAACGAAAATGTTGAAGTCGAACTTTAAATAATATTTTTTTAACCTATAATCTATCGTGCCTAGATGCGGAACTGTTTTTTATTCTGTATTATTAACATGTCAACAATCAATGTTAGAAACGTGAATTATTTTGCAAAATATTTCCCAAACTTATATACGACACGATATATTATCGGTTATTTAATGGATATATTATTTAAAATATGAATTTAACAGTTTCTATTGTAAATATGCAAAAATAAAACTTCAATTTATTTTTGTTTTGAATTTTTTTTTTGTTTTTTTTCCTTTTTTTCTTAAATCAATGTTTATACCTGACTAACTAAGTTTGATTAGGAAAAACGGTAAACGGATTTGATATTACCCAAGATAGCAGGTTTATCTGTTTACATAATTCTTAAAGAATTGTTGACCTGCGTTATCTAATAATGACGAAAGAGTTTGATGTAGTAAAAAATTTTATTTGTAATTATTTGAGATGAAAAATATAGAAGGTCAACAAATTTTTGAGAGTTTACTGAGATCAAACCTCCCAAAGGATTTTCAAACCCATTTACCTTTTTTTCTATTCACATTGAAAATTGTAGAAAAAATGCCAAAAATACAAAAAAGATTCAAAAACAAAGATAAGTTAAAATTTTGATTTTGCATATTTACAACAGTTAAACTGTTGAATTCAAACTTCAAATAAAACTTTTATTAAAAACTGATAATATATCGTGTCGTATTTAAGTTTGGACGCTAAATATTTTGTATTATCTATATGCTGAGGTAAAAGCTTGATATACTAAAAAATTTAATTTCTCATTATTTGATATGATAAATATAATTTAGAATTTTTATAGATAAAAAATTCTTGAAATTTTTTATTTGGGTATTCTCGATCTCTCAATTTGGGCAATATAGGCCATTTATTCGTGGATAGATAGGAGCCGAAGCCGAAATAACTAAGAAAAACTAAATACATATATGAGATAAGGCCATCATGGGAATATATTCTTATATGTTTTTATGAAATTCACGGTTGTGCGATTAATACTTGTTAATCTGTGTAAGTTGCAAAAGATTTTAATATAAAAAAACCTTAAATTTTTTTGTTTTAGGGTACATTAAGTAAGATGTGTCAATTTGGTCAAAAAGGGTTTTGGATGGATCCAAGGAGCCGAAGGCGGAAGAAACTAAAAAAACGGAAAATATATATGAGATAAGGCTATCATGGGGTTGCATTCTTTTCTGTATTCATAAACTTATTTTTTGTGGCATAGATGTTTGTGGACTTATGTTATAACATCAATCGGACATTGTATATTTTAGAAATTTTATGAAGTTTTAAACTAGTATACTATGTGCAGTATATGTTTTTCGTTTATTAGTTTAAATGAATACTTAATTATATTTGAATTTGGTGCATTAATTTTTTTAATATTTTAAACGTTTATTCATTACCCTCCCTCCCCTCCCTATTTTTGGGTACTATGCAAAAGATTTTTTAATACTGGTCTGGATATTTTCTTATAAATTATTTTCCCATATTTTATTAATGGGTTCAACCATATTTAGAAACATTCGTGCAGACATACTTTTGTTAATCTTTTTATTTAATTTTTTAATGTAATAAAAAAGCTTGTTTTTGTTAAAAAATTTTTCTGTGTTTCAATTCAAATATGTGTGAAATGTAAATGATTGCACACAAAACATTTGTCTCTTTTTTTTCTGCCTTTTTAATGATGATTTAGTAAGTGGTGCACCTCTCGTCGGTAGTAAGGGTTAAATATGAAGTTTATATAAAAAGTCGAGCTGACGTAAACGAATTCCATAATGTATAAAATGTTATATACGTAAAACAGGTATTCAGTATTGTACCGCGGAATTAAAAAATCCATAATCATTTGCATGATTGCGATAGGGAGCATTAACACGACAAACTCAACGGTCAATATAAAGAGGGTGCATTTTTGAGCCCTAGTGGCTCGAACAATTTTGTCGCGTTTTTGGGCATGTTTCCGATCTTCAAACTGGGTAAAGCTGGTAGATGAGAATTCATCTACTGGCCTGACCACTGTCCCCGTCGCAAAAAAACTTTTGAAGTATGGCCGTACACCAAATTCGTTTGTTTTATTATTGTTGTTATAATTAATGTCACGATGCTTTATGAATTTATTTACCTGTGTTTGTCCTTTATTAAATTGTGTTGGGTCCTCCTCTTGTAAACGGTGTGCCAGGTTACCGCGCAAAACCATGGCCAAAATTTTGGACACTATGATCGCTAAAAAAGGTAGAATTTTGGTGCAAATTTCGCGCATGAATTGGTAAATCATCCAAACCTTTTTGCTTCGTATGTTACCAGGTGAGAAAGTAATGCTCTTGTAATAGGTGAATCCCTCATTTAAGTTACGTCTAATATTGTAATCTTCTATTATGTCATTCCAGAATTGATCATCGTATGTTTGGCCAGGGACTTTAGTAATATTTATAAACTCGTTCGTAGGATTTAGGAATTCCATATTTTTCCAAAGATTTTGCAAATATGGTTCTTTTCTTACCGTTACCTGTTCAACTCTAGGACACTGTTTAATCTTTACGTAAGCTTTCCATTGAAACGTCGGGACATACCACAAAATCGAATAAATTAAGGTGGCTACCATAGCGGCCCTGACATTTTTACGTGTCATAATTCGCCGGTACTTGATTGGATACTTGACGGCGATCAGCTGACTAGCAAAATACATTACGTAAATGAGGAAACCCCACACGATGAAAGGCTTAACTAAGGGGTAATGCACCTTGGAAACGTAAAAATTCCATCGTTTACCATACCAAATGTGCGCTCGGGTCGTATCCTGGCCCCCAAGGAATGCCATGAGAGGAGACACAATCAAGGTGAGTGAGTTAAATAGATTCACCAGGTAAAAACAGCGCATGAAATAGACGTTGTAATTATTGGAATTGCTTTTGTTGTTTTTACACATTTTACCCACAACCGTATTGTTATGCTGTCTCTTTAAAATTGAAGATATTGTGGTTTTTATATACGTGTAAAATTGTGACTTGTCACTAATCAACCAACCAATTAAGTTCATTGTTTTGCTTTTTAGACGACTGCTTTCGCGAGGTTTTGACCGGGTAGCTATGTCTTTTTGCGAGGTCGATAAGCTAAGAGTTAGAGTTTTTAATTGACCTTGATGGCTCGGTATTCGATTAAATCTATTTAAACAAATACAAAACATAAGGATAAAATTTTCTATATAAAAGATTTCAACTTTGAGAGCTGATATATTTAATAGCTTTTCCTTAAAAGATTTTTGCTCTGCCCAATCATTTTAAAAATAAATTAATATGATAAAATTTTGCAAACGTAAATATTAGGTGTTCAATAAAAAAAAATAAAATAAACCGGGCCAGCCTGTTATTGTTAGTTTGGCGCCCTGCCTTATCAAATTTTTAACTCTTTAAGGCCTTGACATTGATGGGCCAGATTACAGATGCATGAATATTGTTTTTTATATACTACCTATTTATATCCTTTATGCCGAATACCAACTCAAAAGGTTGACCGGCGTCTTAAAACATTTTTAGTATATTTTAGATTTAAACACAGGCCAACAAACTTAAATGAAGCTTGTGACTTGAATTATTAAAGTTGCAGTCGATACAAAAGTCCATTAATTTTAACATTAAAAATGTTTTTGAGGCCTTACATTGTTAAAGTCAAAAAACAAAATATAAAAAAATGGTATGCTTTAGGTATACTTTTATGGAAACCTAGAGATTCTAATATTACACAAGTCAACGAATATCAATGATGTGTTTATGAAAACATAAAGGATTATATCCCTATAATGGCCTTATCTCATATCTACATTTCGTTTTTCTTATCTTACGGCATTGGCTTCAGACATCCGTCCATATCAAAAAAATGGTCATTTTTGACCAAATTGACAAATCGAGAATACTCTAAAAAAAAAATTATTAATCTTTTTTTCATATAAAACTCCCTTGTAACTTATATTTATCATTTCAAATAAAAATGAGAAATAAAATTTTTTTAGTATATCAAGCTCTTACATCGGCTTTAGATAATACAGCATATTTCGGGTCCAAACTTAGATACAATACTTTATTTTATCGGCTTTAAATAAATATTTTATTTGAAGTTTGAATCTAACGGTTTAGCTGTTGTAATTATGCAAAAAATAAATTTCAATTTATTTTTGTTTTTGAATCTTTTTTGTTTTTTTGACATTTTTTCTAATATTATTAATGTTTATTGTTTATGAATAGAATGTTCTATTCTATATTTTTTGACTAAGTTCTATTAATATATTATTATCATCATTGTATTTTAAAATTTCTTTAATTAAATTAATTATTACCATTTTTTTATAATTTCATCATTTTTTGGTCCTTCTGAGGCCGAATATAGTCTTTTTATACATCGGATTTGTGCTCCTCTTACAAGGGACCAAATCAAATGCGTGCGGCACTCTCTCGATTCGGAAATTTCGTGACGGTATGTCAAAACGACGCAAACGATACTAATCTGAAAAACCTAAAGCTACGTCGAGCAAGAATCGAATATTTGTTCACCGAATTCGAAGAATTACAAGCCAAATTAGAATCGGAAGGTAAGGAGAATGATGATAAGGTAATAGAGGAGGTCGAGAATCAATACTTTGAGTTAATGGTTCAGACCGATGAATTATTACAACCGCAATCTGAGGTAGCATCTTATTCCGAACAGCGAATACGTCTTCCTAAGATTCAACTTCCAACATTCTCTGGATCGTATGATGACTGGTATAACTTCTACGATAAGTTCAACTCATTAATTCATTCACAGAATATTACAGGTATTGAAAAGTTGAATTACCTCAAAGCGTCTGTCAAGGGAAGCGCAGCGGAAGTTTTCAATCGCTCGAAATCTCGGAAGCAAACTACCAAAAAGCGTGGAATGCTCTCAAAGAGAGATACGACAACAAACGACTTATATTGCAAAAACACTTAGATGCAATACTCGAGCTTCCAGTGATGCATGAGGAAAACTATCAACTATTAAAACAATTCGTAGACGGACTGAACAAACATACGAAAGCGATAGAAGCCATGAAGCGGCCAGTAGAACACTGGGACGACATCTTGGTACATACGGTCTCCAAGAAACTAGATTCAGTCACGATCAAGGCGTGGGAAACATCGTTAGCGAAAGCTGAAATTCCCACCCAAAAGCAATTTGTTGAATTTCTCAAACGCCGTTGCCAAATTCTTAAAGCCACTTATATTGCAGAGGTAGACAATCGCAAGAATACAGTCCACAGCTCAACATCTGAACCAACATCGATGCAGGACATTCAAAACATAAACAGATGTAATTCACGGAAATCACCGGGGGATCGCGAACAAGCCGTCATTGATGAACGGCCAAGCGCAAAGGTAGCGATCGTTGCCGACTTGAAGCAGATGTGTCGGCAAATTCTTATGCACCAGTCGCATTGCCAATTACAGCGGATTTTTGGGAAAGAGAATCCGTCAGAAAAAGTAGTTTCTGTTTATTTGAAGACAGTTACATACGGTACTTCTTCAGCGCCCGATTTAGCGGTCAAAACTCTGAAACAGCTTGCTCATGAAAAGGTTAAAGAATTCCCTATCGGTTCAAAAATCGCTCTGAGAGATTTGTACATTGATGATCTCTTAACAGGGGCCGATACGGTATCTGAATCTGTCGAAGTCATACGGCGGATTAAAACTATGCCAAACCATGAGGGTTTCACTCTACGCAAATGGAAGACGAACGATTGTGGGTTACTTCACGATACTGCAGTAAATCTGACGAAACAAAGCTCTATCTCCATGAGCGACGATCAGAACGATACCTGCGTATTCGGTATTAGATCTAACACAATCTTTCTAGCAACGAAACGTAAAATATCATCGACCATTGCCCGAGTTTTCGACTCGCTTGGATTGGTAGGACCCATCACGGTCCAAACTAAAATGATGCCGAAATTATGGGTCTTAAAATGGGATTGGGGTGATCCCATACACAATATCACTGCTAAGGATTGGTTCCAACTTACGAGTCAACTGTTGCATTTTAATGCGATCACAATTCCGCGACTCACAACCAATCATCTTAGCCCACCATGCATGGAGATTCACGCATTTTCGGATTCCAGTGAGAAGGCATATGGAACTGCAATTTATTTGGTCAGTATCAAAGGATCTAGTCGCCACGTTCAAATTTGTTCTAAATCGCGTGTGGCCCCTTTAAAGGCCGTTTCCATTCCCAGACTTGAATTGTGTGGGGCAGTACTTTTGACAAGATTGCTTTTAACAACTATACGATCACTCCCAATAGATTTGACTGTATTATATGTTGGTCTGATCCCACAATCGTTTTAGCCTGGATCGCAGCCTCAACACGTTTTTGCTTCAATTAAATTCTCATAAAACGCTAACCATGTTTTTATCTGTAGATAATTTCATTGTTTTCTAATCAACTTTTAATCATTTACAAAAGGCGCTTACTGTTTACGCTTCATTCACGTATAATTGCCTACTGTTCGAATTAGTATTTTTCAACCGTTCGCCTCTTTTTGCGTTGATCACTGTGGTCCTCTTGCAATAAAGGAAGCCACACGAAGTAAATACTGCCAAATCTGACGGATATCGCAATTTGTCACCTGAAGTGGTAGCATATCGAAATGATGCATAACAACTTTTGGTCCCGATGGTCGCGCGAATATTTAACGCTTCTACAACGTCGAAACAAATGGAAAGGGGCATCTACCAATTTAAAACTAGGTCAACTTGTACTAGTTGCCAAAGACAAATTACCCTCTTTGATGTGGAAAACCGGTCGAGTTATAAACTTACACCCAGGCAAGGATTCGATAATTCGCGTTGCCACAATAACTTGCGCTAACGGTACCTACAAGAGGCCCGTGATCAAATTATGTCCCTTCCCAATTACAGCTGAACGCGATTTATTGGAAGATTAGTTCTTCCAATCCCGGGGAGTATGTTTATGAATAGAATGTTCTATTCTATATTTTTTGACTAAGTTCTATTAATATATTATTATCATTATTGTATTTTAAAATTTCTTTAGTTAAATAAATTATTATTATCTTTATCCTTATTTTATAATTTTCCCCTCCATTTATAGTTGACTAACTAGATTTGATTAGAAACGGTAAACGGATTTGAAAACTCTAAGATGACAGGTTTGATCTCCATAGTTAGCTTATAAATCTCAAAAATTTGTTGATGTGTATTATAAAATTTCTATTTATCAGTATTATCTAATCAGCTATTAAAATATATTTTTAGTATCTAAACCAGTTAACTCATATTTCAAAATCCACAATTAGGTTATAAAAAATATTCCACTGTTAAAATTAGCATATATATTATTTTATATGTAAAACAATGATATTTTTCCCCATAACTTTCCTCATAGAGGGGCGCCAGACTTTCGCTCGTAGGAACCCTTGCTCGCACGCCGGAGACTTAGGTTTTTAGCAAAGGCTCTCACTTTAGGCACATTGTTTAAGACCTGATGTCTTAGTAGAGAACTCAGCAGCTTTAAAGTGTTTGCACATGTGTTTTTATTTCACGTAAAAAGCGTCTGTGCACAGATTCGATCCCCAAACCTATTGCGCATAAGGCAAAATAAGTGGCTTTATGAGTAGGCACTCAAAACAAAACATTAAAAATGTTTCCCCATACCAATAAATCTTATATGGGAATTGGGGGCTTAAGAATTAACCAGGTGTTTGAAAGGCTGCGGCCAGTCAAATAAGTTTCGAAGAAAAAAAATTAAACGCATTTGATTAACATTAAGGTGTGGCTAGTGTAAAAAAAATTTATAGATTTAAAAAAACAATTTTTTTGTTTAATTTAATAAAAAAAGGTTTAATTGAATCAAAAAAAAATTTTTTAATTTAAAAAAAAAATTTTGTAAGGCTTATTTAATAACGAACAAGATCTCAAATTCTCATTTGTGTAAAAGTAGGGACGAGTGATAAAAACAAAAATCTTTGTTTGTTGGTTAATAATTGGTTTACGGCCCAAACTCAAATTGGTATACCAAAAAATGAAGGATAAACATTAACGGGTTGAAATAAATGGGAAAAATTGTATTGGGTATGCTTTTAAAGCGCTTCCCATATTCCTAGTCAAGATTTTCTCCAATCAAGTAAAATTTACCCGCCCAGTAAATGGGCCTTTACTAAAACAACTACGTAGACCCCCTTGTTTAACCTTTAATTTTAGATTAACAATTATTAAAAAGTGATATTTTTTTTCTTTTCTCCTTTGCCGTCCAGTGTCTAATCTATTAATGTTTCATTTAAAAATTGCCATGTGCGTGTAAATGATGACGGTATGATCTCCACATCTCTAGCAAGTTCTTATTATCAATTTGTTATTATCTTTGATAATGAATTGTCATTTACTGTTTACATTTGTACAGGCATTTTTATCGATTTCCATACCCTCAATAACTTTTCGTAGACATTATAAAAATCCAACATGCAGACTAAAAGTGAGTTGCTTTTTTTTAAATAAATTTAATTAAAACTTTTTGAAGAATGCATTTTTTTGCAGAATAAAAATTGTGAAATTCCAATTATTATAACCGTGCCCTATAAACATTAAAATTACCATTATTTTAATTATTCCATTCGTAAGTTAATCCATAGTATTTGATTTTATTTTTTAAAATTTAACATTAGGCGAGATACCGCTTCAGCGTGGAAAAGGATTTTTTTAAGGCATCTTACTATTAAAATTTTTTTTTATAAATTCTTCGGATATGATCTTAAAGCCTAAGTTAAAAAATATGAAATGATGCTAAATTACATGGTAACTGATCTTAATCAAAGTAGTCAAACTTCCTAAAATCATCTATACCTATTAGAGTTATCCATAAAAATCTTCCTTTCTTCAATCATGGTAAAAAATTTTTACCTGTTAAAAATATCATCTTTTGTAAATAACACTACGAGAAATGATATTATGAGTAATTATAGCAGAACAACTATAAACATCGAGAAGAAAAAGAAAGTTTAAGGAGTTAAAATTAAGTTAATCATGTTTAAAAAATGGCAGTTTTTGTGTATAACTTGGTTTTTTTTAATATAGTATTACTTAATACAGTGGTTTTTAAGATTAAACATCCTTAAGGTAAATTGAAGGTTGCTAATATCTTTCGACTTTAAAATAAATTTATTCGGGTTCAAATGACATTATAAATTTTCACGGATCCGATTTGTTAAGCGACTGGGCTGGTTCTTTATTAAAACAAGCATTATCAAGTAGAAATATATAATGGCCCAAAGGAATATAATAAAAAATTGCGGTCGGTTATTTTTCTGGTCTAGGCTCAAAAATCGAGGGTAAATCAACGCTTTCAAATAGAAATTAAAGTCAAGACTTGAAGCCCAAAAAAGGACCGCAGGCATATTAAAAAAATTTAAGGCCGAGCCGGATTTCGAAATAAAAAAAAATCGAAATCCAAACTGGGCCGACCCACAACGGCCAAGCTAATGTAACACAGCCCGGTTTAAAATACATAAAAATACCAAATTATAAATTTGTCGCCCTATTTAAGGTCGTGAAAGGACTTGGGTTTTAATTAGATATTAAAGTCGATACTCGAAGCCCAAAAAAAGGACCGCAGGCCTGAATATCTGCTTGAATATATGTTTTTTATGTTGGGATAAAAATGAGAATTGATGAGAATAAAGTATTAAATAGTTAGTGAAGAGCGACAAAAAATTGCAAAATATTATCATAGTTTAAGGTAAATGTTTAAAAAATTTTCTGGGATGAAAATAAGAATTGATGAGAATAGAGTATTGAATATTTAGTGGAGAGCGTAAAAAACTTAATGACACACAAAATATTGCAAAATATGCAGAGGACTAAATTTCACATTGAGGAAAATTGAGAGTAGGGTGAACAATTTCAGTGTTAAAATAGGCAAAAGATAACGTCCCGGTCCAAACTCAGAATGAAATAGACATAAAATAGGAATATTTTTGACTGGGTTAAATTAAATTGAGAAAAAAAATGTATATTCAGTATGGTGAAAGGGTACCGCGCATTTATGTGTAAAAAATTTTCTCAGCAGTTGAAAAATTTTTACCTTAAGGGTAAATGGGCCCCTACGGAAAAAACGGTAACGTTGACCCCTATTTTTTACATCGGATTTTTTGTTGGGTTAAGAAAAAATTTGGTAAAAAAAATTTTTTTTCGACCCTAAATTTAAATGGTTAGATTGGCTTTAATACCTTAGTAATGACTGGAAATTTATTTTTAAAACAAGTGACAGCAAGTGATCTGGTGACATAAACACCAGAAAGAAGGAATGGGAAAGTGTAATTATCTATAATCCCCCAAAATAACATTAATTTGGCAGGCCACCTGTTAAATATAAAGGCATCATAAAAAATCAAGCATTAAATTTGAGAGGAAGGTAACTTTAATTTATCGTATAAACATCAAACCCCTAAAATAATTACAAACCCAAAAATTTTAAGGAACTTCAAAAATGGCGTCAAAATTCTCCATATTTGGGCATGTTAAAAAATTTACCCGATGTTAAATTTTAGGGAGATTAATATGTATTTAAGGACACGCTGAATGAGCTATTAAAAAGTTTTAAAGACCAACTAAATCAAAAGTTAGAAATTTGACTTTTGATTGAAATTGTACTTCAATGGAATATAATATAAAAAAAATTATTTCAAAAATAAAATGTCCCATTATTCCCCAATCTCACTAGCAAGTTGCGTTTTTAAAAAAACCCGTCCAAAAGAAAGTATTTTTTTGGGCATCGATTGAAGACACCTGTTACATTTTTTCAAAACCTGAAAAGGGGTCTATCAGAAAGAATACAAAAAACTGCCCTAATATCTAGGGCCACTTAGTATAGTATGTAGACCGATAAGCAGTTTGCAGGCGGCAGAAAATTTATTTCCCCATTTTTCCTCATTTTTTGACTATCGTCTTTAACAACATTTTCAATGTAAATTATTTTCCACTCTATTTGAGTCGATTGTAAAGGTGATATATATACTTGTAGGTTAGGTAGAATCCTAAGGCATTCCCCGTAATCCCGAGAAAGAGAACGATTAGACCGGTTGTTTGATACAAATGGACAAATTGTTTTTGTTTTTCGGCGATTTCAATCAAATTTCGACATCCAGTCCTAGCACGGATTTCCCTATCAAAGTTTGCCGTGAAATTGTCACTCATGTGATTAAATTAAGTTGTTTTGTTAACGTAAAAAAATTTTTGTTTTATGAGTAAAAAATGTATTAAATATTAAATTTTAGGATCTCTCTAACTAGAAAATTTGTAAAAATGTCAAGCCAGCCTAGTGGAGCTTAATGAGTCGAAAATTCATAGAATTAACTATGATAATTACAAAAACAAGATCTATACAATAGATCCGAAAATTCTATTTTTACATGTTTTTGTATAGAATGAAAATAAATTAATTATATTGTGTTTGTATTATAAATATCCAAAAATTTCGTGTGATGAGCCTTGTTAATTTAAGCTTCCTAGAAACGTTGTTTTTTTACGCATTTTAATGTTTGAGTCTCACCGATGGATAAAATCAAAATAGATTTAGCTTATTGGCCCACTTGTTACACAAGCCTTTAATGCAAAATTGGAGCTCGAAGCATTATGTGTAATACAATTATAATGGGTCGAAAAATCACGCTACAAGTTGGCTTAATCTAAAACACATTGGTTCTAAATTACTGTTAGGCCGGGCTTTTGATTAAAAATTTATCAAGTTTCTAAATATTCAGTTGGGTCAAAATGGAAAAATTGTTTTGAACAGCTCTAAGAATTTGTTATTAAGGTAAAAGACTAAAATTTTAACCAGGCTAATTAATTCAAAAAAAGTTATAATTAGTCTAACTAGAAACCAAAGCGGCTTATAGAATATGTCAAAAAAATGATATTTTTGCAAGTTATCAAAATCAACAAAGCCTAAGCACTAATTTCTAAGTTTTGTGAGCTTAGTTGCTACCTGTAAACCTTTGTCGGACGAAATGGACGCTTAAAAACTTTGTCGTGTCCTACACATATATATTGAACTGCGTTGAGCCTGTTCAATATTTGGGTAACGGACTGCCTAACCTTGAAGTATTGTCTCTCCACTTAAGCTGTGTGCTCCTAAGCAATAAATTTTAGATTTGTTAGGGATTTGATTCCAGACGTGAAATTAAGAATTCTCAAACTATCGAAAATCTGACTAGCCTAAATGAACCATAATAAAAATTTAACTAGAGCTTCTTTATAAATTATTTTAATTATTGTTGCATGCTCGATAAATTTAACTTGAAATAGCAAAGCCTATCTTATTATTTTTTTAGGGTAACCCGTCCAAACAACAGTGCCTAAAACAAGTTCCCCGTATGTATCAAATAATAATAAGACTACGACGACAATGTTATTCTATTGTTTGGTGACGGTGACAAAGGTTTGAATATGCCGTTACCTTTATTTCTCTTAATTAAGTGATAGAAATGTTAGTGTAGGTACCTTATTATCCAAAATATATTTTTCTCAACCCTTTGTAAGTATAATTGGGCAGAACGCTTCAAAATAGATTGAGCATATTTTAACACATTTGTATTTGTTTGTTAGTCAACATAAGGATGGTAGAATATAATTGTTTTTTTTTAATTGACAATAGAATAATAGGAATTCTTAAACAATTGTTAAAATATTGAAAAAAGCTAAATTTGGGTCTTGGCCTTTTTAAATTCACAAAATTAATTCCTAAAATAAGCATTAACCAGTTAAATTTTATTATATATATAAATAAAAACATTGAATTTGATTTATTGGACAAGGTATTACACAGGTCGACAAATATCAATGTTAGTGAAAAAAAGCTTGCAAATTAAAATTAATTAATCCCCATGATGGCCTTATCTTTTATATATTTTCATTCCATAATTTTTTTTATCGCCTTCGTCTATTATAATCAAATCACCTTTAGCATATGTTTTTTTATCTCAAATAACGAGAATATGATAATAAAACTTTTAAAAGAATCGAGCTTTTACATCAACATTTAGATGATGTAGGATATTTGGCAAAAGTCTAAATAGGACATAGGATTTTGATGAAAAGGTTATATATTGGTCACTGTAATCAGCTCATAACTCTATTTGTTGATCTGTGTAAATAAAACTTACTTTAATGATTTATGTTTTAAGCTAGTAAAGTTTTAATATGTTATTTTGATTGTAGACTTGTAAAAATTTATGTCAAACAGAAGATGCATTTTTTATCACTATAAATTGTAAAAACATGCAATCATGAGAGCTGACTACAGAATGACTAATTTAAAATTATTGCGGATTAAAACTTGAACCCTCATCATAAAACTTTCTTCCAACGGAAGGAATTGTATTTCAAAACAATATTGATATCTCTAGAATTTAAATGTTTGAAATTGATAGAACTTATTTCTTTTTATCAATCCCCTGGCTTTTGTTAGTATTTCCTATTTTACTTAAAATAATTATATATATTTTGCCTTTGTTCTCATAGCGGCGTGAAATCTAAATTTTATGTTTTATAAAACCATTATTTATTTCCAAGGAATCACTACTAATTTAAAATTACTAATTGCTTTAATTTAGTATTATTTGTTTGATTAAAGATTCGGTCAAACAAGTCTAACGTAGTAATACAAATTGGTAAATTTGTACAGTGCATTCATTTTTGAAGGGGTTATGGAACGATTAATAGTGTTTTAATTGAACCACTTAGTAAAAATATATTAATTGGAACATCTCACAGATGCGAATATTTCTTCAAAATTAATTTTTTTTATTATAAAAAAAATCGAAATATTATGTTTGGCAAAATAAAATTTTTAACCCGGACTTTTAATATACCTCTCCCACATAATGTTTTTTGTGTCAACATGAATTATTCGAAAAATAAAATTTAAATTGTGTTTAATTATTCTTTTTTTTTTCATATAAACAAACGAAGGTTATGAAGAATGACTCAATTTGCGCGCATGGTTAGTTGTTTTCGTGAATTATATCCTTGTCTATAAATTAATTTTGACCAGGGTTAGTAAATAAAATTCAAAAAATTGGGACAGTTGATACAGATTAGGATCATACTGCTAAATTAAAGTTGTTATATTAAATCAACTAATTCCCGTCATAAACACTTTTCGAGGTGTTGGCTCAGTGGAAATATTTCAGCCTTACAACATAGGACACATGGAGCTCGATTCCATAAGTGGCTTTTTTTCCGTAAAATATTAAACCGACCACTATATAAACTGATACTAGCCTATTTAGGCAATTGGGGCCCTTTATAATGCCGTTAAAGCCTAGCCCAAATACCTAAGCCCACGAACGAGCAAATCTTACTATTCTAAATCAGGCGACAATATTAATAACTTTGATCAATTTTATAGGGTCAAAGCCATAAAGGGTATGTCAACCATTAATTCTGGGGAAAGATCCTAGATTCAATTATTCTTGATACCTTTATAGCCCAAAATAAAGTTTTAACATGTGAGAAAGGTTAAAATAATTTATTCTAAGCCCAACTTATTAAATAAGTTTTTTTTTGGTTAACGTCACACCATATGCCATTTTAATTTAAAAAAAGAACTTCGCTATCACAACTAGAATGTAATGCCTCTTTTTAAGATATAACTTACACCCTTATATATTCTCTCCGAACTTATTTTTGATCGACCATCGGCAAATAACGAATATAAAAATATATATATTTTACAATTCGAAATTGAAAATTTTTTTATAAACACACTTTTTAATAATGGTTAAAACTCAATGTCAAATACAACCTTATCAATATACAAACAAACTAAATGTTGCCACCGATGTTGAAAATAATTTTCCTCAAACGAAATTTCGTGACAGGACCAAAATAACTATTTTAAATTTAAAGTTGTGAATCCTGACAACTATAGTTTTATTTTTCACCTGAACACCTTTTAACATTTTTTTTCAATTTAAAAATTGTCCAGTTAGAATGGCTCTAAACTAAAATGTGTTTCAAGGTCAATCAGGCACTAAAGCAAGATTAATGTGTTAAATTTTAAAAAGAAAGTTTCTTTTATCGTATGGCTGCGGTTAAGACTATCAAAATTGTAAAAAGGAAGATATATTTTTAAGAGAAAATTTTAACGGTTAATATCGAAACATGAGAATTAATGTTTTTAGGTGTTTTAGGATAGGGCAAACAGCAAATTTTTTGAAAAGAAAATTTTTTTTTGGCAGAAAAACTTTAAATTTCTTAAGTTTTTTCATAGTAGCGGCCCTAATGTAAATCTCATGCGTTCGATTTTTTTCCACAAAATTTTCTTTTCGCTAGCCGCATCCCATGTGAAATTTTTGTTACACACCCACTAATCAAAATTATTAGGTAGGTTGGGTAAAACAGGTTGCCGCAGAGTATTAAAAAAAGAGATTTTTAGGCGCTCTATTAATTTTGGCACGCTTGTCGTTGGACGCCTAAAAATGCAAAAAAAACCGCCTTTCGGCATTATCTACATTGTTCTTAAGACGCGGCTCTGAGAGTATTGATAAAATTCGGTATTCCGTTTTACACCGATTGAGAACATTTATTGACCAAATTACCATCGTGCCAAGTCATTGTTTGTTTCGTGTGCCGGCGGCTCAACCTTTCATTAAATCGCCATTTTAGGGCCTAGCGCCTTATTAGCTACTTAGCTGCTTCACAGTTGTTACATGTTTGCATTCACTTCACAAATAAAATTATAACCCACTTCGAAATGTATTTGAAGGCGTAATGGAATGTTATTATCAATAGCATCAATCGAGAACTCTTCTATTTTGGCAGGACCAGGGTTGGCGCGTGCCATGTTATAGCCATTAAACAAATTATTACCAAGCGCCTACTCCCAATATTATAAATCATAGCCCTAATGTTTGTTAAAAATTGCCTAGAGCGCACCCTAAAATCGCTTAGATTCTAAAGACGAACGTCCTGTTAACCAAAAGGGGAAGAAGTAAATTTGAGCTATCTTCTTTCCTATATCCAAATATATTCTAATATGTCTATATTCTCCTAAATGGTCCTTTTTATTTGTCACCTTGGCAAAAAAAACTTAGTTTACCCTTTTGCTGATACATATACGCGATACAACAAGACTCTCACACCTCGTAGAGTTATTGTATTCTTTAATCATTAAATATTATTATTTTTTTATCGTAATGATTGTAATATTATCATTATCATATGTTTAATGTCACATAGAGAGAATCATGTCTCGAAATATTTCACACATTTAATAAACAATTTCAATTTTTGCGCCGTTTAATAAAAGTCAAAACAAATTTATTAAAACCAACAAATCCCATTTGTCCTGTAATCTACGGACTCCCTAAATTACATAAGGAAAACATTCCTTTAAGACCAATTGTTAATTATTGCCAATCCCCAACTTATAAATTAAGTAAATTCCTTAATAATTTATTTCGCCCCTTAATTGACAATAATTATGAACATACAATAAAAAATTCATTTATTTTAAGGGATAAAATTATAAATTTAAAATTAAAAAAAGAAATCTTAACCTCATTTGACGTTGTTTCACTTTACACCTCAATATCCCCGACTTTAGCTACTAAAGCTATCGATTGGTTTATATCAATAAACTTAGATTATTTTAATAATTTAACTATTGATATTGATACTATAAAAAGTTTAATAACCTTTGCAATAGAAAATTCTTTTTTACAATTCAACAATGTATATTATAAACAAATTTCTGGCATGCCAATGGGTTCTCCTTGGTCCTCATATATAGGTGAAATTGTTTTAAGATATATAGAAAATAAAATTTTTTCGAACATTAAAACTTTTCCAACTTTTTATACACGGTATGTTGACGATATATTAATAATTTCAAATGAAAATACAATAAACAATTTATTTAAACTTTTTAATAAAGCATCTGAACTTAAATTTACTTGTGAAAAAGAAAATAATTGTCAACTTTCGTTTCTTGAATTAATGTTAACGAGAAATTTAATAAATAATACTATAGATATTTCTGTTTTTACTAAATCTACTGCTAACTCACAATTTTTAAATATAAATTCTAACCATCCAAATTCATCGTTTAATGCTGTAATTTACACACATTTTAAAAGAACACTATTATTACCCAGTAATTTTCATATTTCTAGTCAACAAACTAAATCACTTTTATTTGAATTTTTAAATCAAGGTTATAATTTAAATACAATTTTAAAAATAATAAATAAAATATTACAAACAAAAAATGCACTTACACAACCGGCATCACAATCCAAAAGTTTTGAGTTACAGCATCTATACAAAAATAATGACACATCCAATAACGAAAAAAACCCATCTACTTCCTCGCACACGAAAAACATATTTTCAGAGAAAAAAGACTTACCCATATCAAAAAATAATTCTAATCTTCCTAACATATGTATTCCTTTCATTAACCACCTAAGCCACAATATACGCCATGTATTAAAAGATTATGCCAATGTATTTTTTAAACCCACTAAATCTTCCTATAAGTTTATAAAACAAACTTTTCACAACCAAAATAATATATCTAATTGTGTATATAAATTTAATTGTAATGATTGTAATTTCTCTTACATAGGCCAAACTAGTCGATTTTTAAATATAAGAACTAAAGAACACGAATCAGCTGTAAAAAACAACCAATTTTTTAAATCTGCTCTAGCAGAACATCACCTTTTAACCTCTCATTCATTAAATCTTACGCCACAAATCTTAAATGTCGAACCAAATAATTTTAAAAGAAAAATCTTAGAAAGTTTTGCTATACAAAATAATCCCCATTCATTAAATAGGAAAATTGATTATAATTACATCTTAAATAAGGCGACTTCACATTTTATCAATAATCATCATTTTTTATTTAATTAAATTATTTATTTTTAAATCAGTTACCATTTTTAATTTAATTGAATATAAACTTAATTTAATTAAAAACAAATTTACGCGCTTTGAAAATTAGTTTTATATTTTTGTACTGGCTTTATTATATTTTTTTCCTTATTTTTAATACTATCTTAAAAAACATTCTAACCATCAAATCATAATAATTGAACTTGGAATATATCGTTCGATTCTTTCCATTCTAAAATCTAATTTTAATATACTATGATTAAGAGATTCATTTTCTCGAAAATTTAGTTATATTTTAATTTTTTATTTTTTAATTTATTACATACCGGAAAATACCATTATTCAAATAAATTTACAATTCCGGATTAAATTCATATATTTATAAATTGCTGGGAATGAATCGTTTTTTAATTTATAACATTTTTTTTTAATTATTGTTTTATGGGAACTCTCTTAAGGTATGTTTTTCTTGTTTTTGAGACCGGATGAATTTGTTGTTATTCACACAAAAAACAAGGATGTTAAGGCCAACCTACAAAAAAACTTACCCCACACATAAAATATTATTTTAAATATATTTTTCCTAAAAAAATGTATATATCTTGTATTTTCTTTTAAATCATATAATTTTTTCTGTGTGATGCCTACAAACTGCCAAGCCATGAGGAGACCTCAATCAAAAAACTGCCCTTTATTTCAACCAATTTTATTGTTGCTGTTCTTTGTCCTTTCCTACAAATGCTTCGGACAAATCGACGATAACAAAGCTTCAGTCCGCATTCCAGCTGCTAGTCAAGAAGATTTAGTCAATGATAAGAATGATTCTATAAAATTTGATATAAATATATCTACTCCATCTATCGGTGACCATGTCATTAAACCTTTACTACCCAATAACGTGGCCTTACCCAATTACAGCCCTCACCCATTAATTCCAGGTATTTTACCAGTCGAGACTGCACAATATGGCAAAGAATTAATTGTACCGGGTTTATTTAAACCGACACCACCGTATATTCGACCGGAAATCAGGAATGATCGTAATCGATTAGAAAAATTGCCGGCCAACAATAATCACTTTGATGAGGATTTGAACATAAATGATAGCCAAGTGACACGAAAAAGGGGTAATGAAACAGATGCAAGGAATAACAATGGTAATTTCATATATCTTATAAAAAAAAATTTTATTTTCATGTGGGACTCTACTGAAGTTTATCTTTATTTCATTTCAAAATAAGTTTTTGATTATGCCCCGCTTAAGAGTGAATTTAGGAATATTATTTTCAAAGCCTTAGTATTACCAAAAGTAAGAACTGCAAGCTCCTAACATTTTCGTTTTGAATTGTAACCAGGTAACTTGTTTTTAACGCAAATTTTAATTACCGGGGAAAAAGGGATTTATTTTACAGGTAGAGTTTACGGCAATTAGAAAGTTTTGTACGGTTTTAAAATTGAACCCATAAATAAAATACCATAAAAATGAGAACTCATGAAAGGCAACACAAGAAGAACAAACGCCTTAAATTGAGTTATTATTTTATGACATCTTTAATAGAAGTCGTCGGCGCACACCCACCTTACAAGATATGATTTTATGACACATTGATAAAATTGGTATATATTTGATCCCACATCCTACTTTCAAATTCTCCGAATTCATTTACATTTAATGTTAAAACTAAATAAAAAGGTGTTTTGGGGAAAAGGGTGTTGCATTGTTATTTTAATTATCTATATATACATATCGATAAATTTAATAAACGTTGTTTGCCCAAACTGTTTGGGTAATTTTAGGTTCATCTTGAGGCTCTGAGAGTGTTAAAAAGTTGGTTTATGTTCCATACAATAGTTTATTATTTGCAAATTATATTTAAGCTTTCCCTTGAAAATATACTTTTAACGCCATTAAATCCGGTCCTAGATTTCTAATTTAAATACACGTGAGTACAGATAAGAAAGCATTCAAAAAGCTCCTACCATTAAGGTATAATGTTTTATGTTCAAAAAAAGTGTCAATTTGTAGTCTATTCCAAATTTTGTTTCTCAAATTTTATTTCTCACGGGTTAAAATAAGTTACAAACTAAAATTTTCACAATTGGTTACCTTGTAAAAGAAAACAAAACCAAGATAAGAAGTTTAAAGGATTAAAATTATTGTTTGTATATGGATTGTGATAGGAAAGTTCCAATTTTTTTATATTTTTAATCATGTTAAAAGGTAGACATTTGTTTTAAGAAACTTTTTATTTTCAAACTTTATGTGTGACAATTCGAGTGTAAAAAATTGGGAATACATTTTATCACGAGGCTTATAATTGTAAAGAAAAACATGCTTGCAATGTTTGATTGGCAAATCTCTGAACCCCTTTTAATGTTACATCAAAGCCAGGGGCTACGAATTACAAAATATGCAATTGTACATTTGTGATAATTGTTTATCTACGGCCTTTAAAGCCATCGGATTTGGACACAGCACCTATTAGTGTTTTTTTTTACCAACCTTTGTGGGTATAAGTTGTTCTGGTCTTGATTTAACGCCTATCGGCTCAGATAGCTCAGTTGCAAACATTCCAGCCATAGACATAAGAGATATGGGTTTGACTTCGTGCTAAAACGGCTTTTTTCTTCGGAAGCACACGTGTGCAAAGGAAGCACTTCTTAGGCATTATATCCCTAAAGGATATGCCAAAAGTTTCCGACTCAGCAATGTTAAGTTTTGCTCCTATGGGGAATGTTGTATGGGAAATTTAACTCTAATTGTTGTTTTTCAATAAATCGCATTTAAACGACAGTTACTGACTCGTATTCTGCAAATAACTTCTAAAAAATATTGCGAATTATGCAACACATTGATCGTGTGTGTGAATTTTTACATATATTTAAATATAAAATCTGCAAATACTATTTTAGACATACCTCTTGCGGTTTTCCAGACAAGACAATATTTAATAACAGTATTTAAAAAAAAATCACCCACCTAATTTTTTTTTACAAATATGACCACGGAAAAAAATATTTTATTTTAAGGTCATTGTCAATATCATTTCGAATATTTCGTAAGATATGCCATTCGTGGAAATTTTTACATTGTTGTTTACCTGCGAATCTCTAATTTGTGGTCTACAATGTTTAAATTACCGCCGTATATTTTTTCTTTCTCCAAAAGTAGATCGATATACAACCTTGTCACATTAAATTATATTTTTCTTAAAAAAAAATAAAATTCATGTTTTTGTATCCGTAACACACATAATACCAAATATGTGTTAAACATTGTCGCGGTAGGTGCATAATTATAAGACTTAATTTGATAAAAAAATTATTTAGAGGTCGGCCGAAATCTAAAATTTATAGTGATTAAAAAGTTATATGCAAGGATTGGAACTAGTTCCAGAACTCGGAACTCAAAGAACTCGTCTTTTTTTTGAAATAAAACTCGGAACTCGGAACTAAGTACCAGGGTACTGGAACTCGTGGAACTCGAGTTCCGCTCGAGTTCCTTCGCGATTTATTTTAAATACCTAAAATTCAAACTTTTATAATTGAATAAAAACGCATTAAAATTAATATTTTTCAAAAAATATATAAAATTTGAATAAAAAAACCTCATTTTTTGTTTAAATTATTATTTGATTGCACACAAGCCTTCTAAAATTATATTTGTTAACATAACATTTTGTTCATACATTCATAAATTTTCCTGCATTTTTAAGTTTTCAAGTATTTGAATAAATTCTGGCATACCATGAAATTCAGCGGAATTTATAAATTTTATGAACCTCAACTTGTTAATGACCAATATCAATGTTCTTTGTGCAAGTCGTCAAATAAAACAACCTATATAACGGTGATTAATTCTATTTAATATTTTAAGAAATTTATTTCCAACCTTAAAAAACACGTAAAGTGTGTACATAAAGCAGAATATGAAAAGTTTTTAACTGTTACAGAAAGAAAAGAAAAATCCAAAATTACAACTCAAACCAAATTTAAGCAGACAAAAATCTTTAATAACTCCGTGCATCCATGTATGGAAGATTGCGTGGAGTTTTTTACTGTTCATG
The DNA here is from genome assembly GCA_030555515.1 of Acutogordius australiensis. Taxonomy (NCBI): domain Eukaryota; kingdom Metazoa; phylum Nematomorpha; class Gordioida; order Gordea; family Gordiidae; genus Acutogordius; species Acutogordius australiensis. Next base: position 38,372,351 of record CM060242.1, on the reverse strand, counting down.
GCAGACCATTTGAACTATTTTCAGATGATGCCATGATTAGAATCATAAACAAAGCAAGCCCATCAGGAACTAATTTTAAACAGATTAATCCAAGTAATGTTAGAAATGAAGTTGAAGAAAAGGCCAAATATATGCGAACAACTTTAATTGATGATATCAAACATAAAATACTAAGCATAAAATTTGATTTTGCAAGTGTTGCAAACAGATCCTTCTATGGTAAATTAATTTTCACATTTAACTTTTGTACATTTTAATATAAATATTTAATTATTTTTAAATTTTAAAATTATTTAGTTATACAAACTAAAAATTTAGACAAATTAGCCAAAACCAGTTTTTTAAGAATGTATTAATTTAAAAATTCTAAAATATTTATAATTTTGTTTTATTAATTTTTATAAGGCAAGTCAGTTTTTTATTTTCTAAAATAACCTAGATATTAACTTTTAAAAATTAAATAAAATCATTTTTATGAACATTGTTTACATTTTTCTCATTTAAGTACAAAACAAGATTAATTAACCAATGCATTTAAAAAGTAGATAAAGTTTAATCAGATAATGAGGAAAAGAGAAAATTTGTTTAAAAAGCTTTTAAAAAGTTAAATTTAATTGTGATTTTGGCTACTTAGTGTAAAACTTTTTATTCAATTTTTTTAAATAAATTTACTTTTAGCTATAAATTGCCAATACATCCATATTGATAAAATTCAAGTCCGAGTGCTGGAATGCAAAGAGGTCTATGACCAACATAATGCAGTTAATATTTCCAAATAACTTAAAGAAACTGTTTTAAATTACAATATAATGAAAACCCAAATATTATCGATAACTTCAGACACAGCCCGTAATATGAAAGCTGGAATAAAGAATTTTATGGAGCTTGAAACAAGTGATGACATCTTTGACCCATTAGAAGGAATGTTACAAGATGAAGATGATTTAAATTTTATAGAGGATTCTTACGAGGTTTGTGAAATATATGATTTCAGCTCATCAATCATCATTGATCTCAACTGTGCTGCACACGTGGTTCAATTAGCAGTTAATTCATTTCTAGTCAGCACACCTGAAATAATTTTGGCAATTAAGGTAGCAAGACAATTGGCTACTAAGCTTAAAAGGCCTATTTTATCAGCAATGTTAAAATCTCAAAATCTTCCTAAATCAATACTTATGCATCAGGTGAGATGGAATTGGACTTACACCTGCATTGAAAGATTGCTCAAACTACGACCGTTTCTTGATAATCACAAAAATATTTTAAATGAGTTGGAAGTTTCCAATGATATTTGGCATATGTTTCAAAGATTAGTCGAAACACTAAGCCCAGCCGCAATTTTAACGAAACACCTTCAGGCACAAACTTTAGACATCTGCAATTTTTTTACAAAATACTATTTCTGCAAAGCCGTGTTAAAGACCCATTCAACCGACTTTTCTTTTATCCCTTTTGCATTTTATTGAACAAAGAGAATCCCAGCTTTTAGATAATGACATAGTCAATTGTGGGCTGTTTTTAGATAAAAGATTCTACTTTTAATTAAATAATAATAAATGCGAAAAGCCAAAAAGTTTCTGAAAATAGTTCAATCAAAAGCATTATCTCTTCAATGAAATGATTCAGTAAATCACGAGGAAGAAATTATTTTAGAATCTTCTGGAAATATGTCAGATCAATTTTCATTATTAGAGGATGTCTTAAGAGACGAAAAAACATTTTATAAACACGATGACTCAACTGCCCCTTTAATATATGAGCAATTAGATATAGAAATTTTAAAATACGAAAATTTACCGAGGTTTAAGGCGGATGAAAATATTAGAAGCTGGTGGGTAGCTAACAAGGCTGAGTTTCCGCTACTAGGAAACTTAGCTTAAATTGTTGTATCGGTCCCCTTGACCGAGGTGAGTGTTGAAAGATTATTTTCCTATTTAAGCTTTATTTTAGATTCCCAAAGAAATCGACTTAAGGATGATATTTTGAATGATAGCTTGATAAATAAATGTTTCCATTTTATATAGTTTAATAAATTATATGTGCAATGTCAATAAATTATATGTGCAATGTGTAATATATCTTTTTTATCTGTCTAGTAATTGTTTAATTAAAAAAAATAAAAAAATGGAACTCGAGTTCCGATATTTGGGAACTCGTCGGTACTTCCAAAAACTTAGTTCCAGCTCTTTCAAAAATTATCCTAAGAACTCGGAACTTAGTACCAGCTTTTTTCAATAAGTTCCAATCCTTGGTTATATGTTATTATAGATGCAAAAATAAAAATTGACAATGGATCGTGAAAATAGTTTGCAAGACCTGACATTAGGATTGTTTTTGTTATTTAAAGACGGAAACTTATTTCTAAATTAGTATGCGTTTAGACACTTAATTATTAATTTTTTGAAAAAAAAAATTTACAAATTTTTTGTATCTAACTACAAAAAACATTGGTCCAATGTTAAAAATTTTTAAGGGTTGAAATTTGTCAAAGAGTCCTGTTAAAATGATTTATTATTATCTAAGTTTATATAAATAAAAATTTATTAACGAGAAATATACTAAGAGCAACTGCTCCTAATGTTAGAAAAGAAAATATTGTAAAAACGATGGTTATTAGTTTTTGATACCTCAAATTTAAAAATACTAAATTTTTAGAATATTTAAAATTTTTTGTAAAAACGAACGAAGTCTGATCATGCGTCCATAATTGAAAATAAATTGAGGTTATTTTGTGACTTTAAAATTTATATACCACTGTAAATATATATAAATCATTTTAATGGGAATATCGAGGAAATGTCGAACTGGGCTTAAATTAATTTTAGGACCTCGTAAAATTGCATTAAAGGCTCTTTAAGTAAGGCCCAACACTTGAAAGAGTTTTTATCGATATCATATTTATCGCTCGTGATTAATACCCGCCGAACCAAAATTAGCCTCGCCCTAATTTAAAAAGGTGAATGGCTAGGTCGACTCGTTAATTAATCCAAAACTGTTAAAAACTCGGTTGGTCACCTGAAATGTGTTAAGCCCAACCAACGCTTTTTTAATAAAACTAGGGAAGCAAAAAATTATAAAATTTAATTTTCATATTAAAGGCATAGATGAAATAAAAATAACCCGGTCTTCACGCCCTTTTTAAAATTCTGCTGGACCTTGCCCGGACTGATCTAGTAGACTCTGTTAAAAAATTGTATATAATAGCAAATGGACATAAGAATATTTAAACCGACTATTGATATGCAAAATGCAATTTATTCAACGATGTAAACGTCAGGGCGCCTTTAGTTCTCTTTTTTTTTTTTGAAAAATTTTTTAAAAGATGTCAAAGTTTTTTTTTTATAAAATATTTTGTTAAGGGCCAAAATTTTTATGAGTCATGTTAAAATAAAGCTATTATATGGGTTTAGATATATATATATATAATTAAATATACTTCAAGCACCTGCATGCTCCGAGGTGTTAGAACATATTGCAAAAACAAGTAATGAGATTCGATGTGAAAATTTAAATTTTAAAAATTATATATTTGAAAATTTTTTTTTGCAAAAAACAAAATATCCTCACAAATAAACTACATTTTAATTATAGAAATTATTAACTTTCTAAAAAAAACAATAGGTAAATGGCAATTTTCCATCGAGGGGAACGGAGAAACAAACATTTTGGGAGAACCCGATGATATTGAGTACCCAGGGTTCGATGGGTGGTACAACAATTTGGCAAATCCATCTTACGGATCTGCAGGTAATTTATTTTTTCTAAAGTTTTTATAAAAAGATGTGTTCAGCTGACATGAAAAATTACAAATTTTTTTTTATTATTTTTAAACCTAGTTCGTCGATAGTCTTGTAATGTAAAATACGAATGCACTTTTAAATGGAGACAAAATTTATATGATTTGTAAAAACTTCGATTCCGTATAGTTCATCTTACGTGAACATTTCTATTTATGGTATTATAATCCGTAATTACTCTTAGGTTCAAATCTTGTGCGACAAAACCCGGCACATTTTGAAGTAGGCAGTTCCTATCAAATTCCATTTTGGGTTGACAAGCCTAACCCTTATACGATTAGCTCTCAAATATTTACATCACCTAAACTGCCGCCTCTTTCTAACGATCCTCAAAATTCAATTACTGCCAAATTATCAAACAAATCAGTATTATTCGTTGCCTTTAGTAATAAAATTAACACGTTATGTTTTTATTTGGATTATTCTTTTTTGTATTTGTCCATTTTATTTTTTATATTTTCAGAGTTTAGCATTATAAAATAAAACAATTATTTCAAGAGAATATTTAACAAAGTGTATTTTTTTTTTCAAATAAATTCTTAAATTATTTATTAGTTTGGATGGATCTAAAGAAAAATGGATGAAGCTAATTTTTGAAGTTTATCTAAACAATGTTAACTCTCAATTAAAAAAAATCAAAATGGGGTTTAATAAAGGGCACATATTCAGGTTGTATTCCTGGATAACAAAACTATTTAAAAAAATAAAATATATCTCAAAATTCTTATGCTTTTCCTATACTTAATACTTAGATTTTTTGATCTAATCAAAATATTATTTGACTTAACACAATTATTTTGAAAAATTTTTATGAAGAGTTCTTTTCTATTTATGCACAAAAAAGCAATGCATTTAATGAACGAAATTGTGAATGCGAGAGAGCCGGCATGCCCGCGTGAAATGATAAAAGTCAAACTGCCTCGCTCCTCAACATATTTCACAAACCATCCTGCCTTGAACAAAACATTTAACGGACCTTTGTCAAATGATAAGGGAATCTTAGTGGATCTTAATGATAATGAGTATTTTACGATATACAAACGTGCAGCGTATGATCCCACTACCGGGCAATCGGTCAACTCACCGAGAATTCCAGTGGGTGCATTTTTTTATGTAGAAATGTTTTTTGAAGATTGATATATATGATGCTTTTGTATAAATATGAATGTGTCAACTTCCAAAATCAAATATTTTTTTTGCGGAAGTTTTTAAATTTGTATCCGGCAATCTATTTTCAGTCAATTTTTGACTGAGAAGAGGGCATTTCTTAGCTTAATTACCACCTTCATGAGACGAATGATACCGCGTTTACGTCGTGGAATTAATATGAATGGAATACAAATGGCATCTTTTCTCTCTCTCCTAATTTCGTTGGATACAATAATTCTGGGGCCACAACAACTACCTTGATGCAAATTTGGATGTGCTTTACAGTTAGATTAAGCAGCGTTGAGCCTGTATAACAGCTGGAAGAGTTACCACCAACCAATTCCAAAGGTGTGTGTGTGAAAGCCTCGGCCTAAAAATTTAGGTCTTCGGCACGTATTAAATATCGATAAACTATGCGAGGTCGGCTGTTTAAATTGAAAGAGGCAAAGATATAACGGGTAAACTCACTCCGGAAAAAAGTTGTGGAAGATATTCCTATACCACAGGTGCGTTTAGTTTTAGGTGGCTTATCGATAACAGAGTTTTATTAACGGAAATATTTCAATGATGTACGACGCACTCAAAGAATATTTCGCTCGATGATTATTAGTTTTGAACATTGACATCTCTATATGTTTTATTTGGAACTCTCATTTTTTCATTTTGTTCATCCTGCTATGGGCTCAAAAATTTATGTTAGGTATTATCTTTTTTTTATAAATTTCTTTTTAAGTTAAATAAAGTGAGCTCATTCATCGACGGTAGCTCAATATACGGGCCGAATCTTATGTGGGTGCAGTTCCTGAGATCGCATAGGCGCGGAACCCTAAAGTATGAAAATCAAGACGTTGCAGGAAATTTTAGGCTACCTATTCACGAACAATATCCAGAGTTAAACCGGCGGGGCTTGCCTATGGTTAATCGTGCGCCACCTAACAAGGACCATCCTTCTTCCTATAAAAGACTCTTAAGTAATTCTTACCAATTTGTTTTTTATTTGGTCAAAATTAAAAAGTAAATATTGTAAGATAAGTGACCTGATTATAATGACAGAAATAATGTTGTGTCAAGAGGATATTTTTATTTTTTGGCAAATCATATTTTATGATTTGTTCAATATACAAGATAAGATGTTGCGTATAAGAAACATTTTTTTCCCTTTTATATTAGGGCACGTGCAAAATGGGTTTTTATTTTCGTAAAATTTTCAAAATTTTGAAAAAAACTATTTTGTAATAAAACGCCAATTTTTAAGAAGTTGCCAAATTTAATATATGCACATAATATGCTTTTTCTGAAATAAAAGATTTTTGAAAAAATTTTGAAAAAAAATAAATTTTTAAAATTTTCAGAATTTTTAAGTTTTTACGAAAATAAAAACTCACTTTGCACGTGCCCTTACCTAAAAAACTTATTTATTTCCGCTGTTTTTTATTACAACATTTGTTATAACTAATCAATTTTAAAAGCTTCTTTACTGGGTGTCATTTTCAAAACTCTAAATATGCAGCTTCAAATATTAAAAATTATATTAAAAATTATATTAAATTTGGCATTATTAACTGTTTATAAAACAACGTTGAATAGCATTCGGTGATGATAGAATAAACGAATCACCTTTCCTTCTTACCATGGGGATCATATGGTTTCGGTGGCACAATTACTTGGCGGATAAATTAGCAACCCGGCATCCAGAGTGGTCAGATGAACTCGTGTTTCACGAAGCTAGAAAATGGGTCGTGGCAACTTATCAGGTGTCAAATCTGAATTATTTAGTTAATCAACACGCTGTCATACAGTGGACGCCATTTTTCACTCTTTTTGTGATTCTTTATACCATATCTGTGATCAAGTTTGTTGATTTCTAGTACATTCAGCCTTTAAAATTATTTTAAAAACACATATTAGGACAATATATTTGAAACATGTAAACTAGGAATAAAGGATATACCTATTGTATTTATTGTGTAATGCGCCATTTTTTTTATAGCTGGGTGTCCCTAATCTAATCTAAATATTTAAAAATTATTTATATTACCATATTGACATTGACACGACTAATTACTTGCCTTTATAATGATTATTATCAAAATATAGAAGATTACGATGGAAGAATGGTTGCCCCTAGTGTTAGGACTACCTGCTTCTGACATTCCGAAATACCTAGGTATTTTTTTGCTAAATTTGACAATATGCGAGTGCTATTTAGTCATCATTAAGGTATGTTAAACCTTTTTCTATGATAGGTATATGGCCTTAATTTTTTTATAATGTACCCCATGTATCTGAGTTAGGGGAAATACGGAATATTTATATGGGGCGTTTAATTAGATTAATTGGCAAAAAACTCCAAAACTTGTACAAGTAAATTTATTTGTAAAATAAAGGTTCGTAAAATTTTAACAAGAATTCTATTGGATGTTTAATGATAGGTTATCAGAGCACCTTAAATCCATCAATAAGCGTCGAATTTGAAGCTTTAGCATCGCAATATCATGCAACTTTAATCCCAAGTGCAATCAATTTAAGGTATTTTACATCCTTCTAAGTTTTATTTTTAGTGAACCAATTTATAAAATTTTTTTGCAAAGACAACAATTTATATATATGTAAAATTTGATTAAATATAAATTTATTTAATACAGTTTCCCGCAAGGGATTATTTAATGCAAAATCATTATAATTCAAATAGTTCTAAATTATAATAAAATTAAAAAAAATTATACTAAGAACGTTAAATACTATTATACAAAAGGAGCGCTTACTATTGCCAGCGTTATTACAAATTTTATACAATACATCTTTCATCAGATCTGTTTCTGATTGTCGGCCTGACGGTGGAAATCACAAGAATAGCTGGATACGGGTGTGCAACGCATTTTGGTCACCCGAGAAATTATACAACGGTTCGCATGGGTCCAAACTCGAAGACTACATTTTTGGAATGGTAAATCAAAGAGCTGAACGAGAAGACAACACAATTGTACCTGATATGAAAGGTAAATAATTATTACGAATTTTATGGGTTTCGTATAAGTGCCACAAATAAGAACTTATTATTCACGTAGGCGCGTTCAATGCTCATTTAATATTTTCAAATTTTTTTAAAATATTAAATCTTTGTTTTTACATCTAAAACCATTGTTTTCTACAATTTTTTCTAACACCCGGAGCAATTGCTCTAAGTCATTCATTTAAAATTTTTATTTAATTCTTGTCTTTATATAAGCCTAGCTGATAAAAAATCATATCAATAATATTCAATAATCTTAGAGCTTTAAAATCGTCCTACATTGAACCAATATGCTATTTTTTTATTTGGAAAAATATAAAAATTTTTTAAAAAATACTACAAATTAAATGAACTCTTTACGTTTGGTAAAATAATTTTTTTCTCTTGAGCCTTAAACCCTAAATAGAGTATTTTTTTATTTAGATTTCGTGGTTATTTATTTTTCTCCTATCTTGTAGAGTTTTTTTATGGTAAATCAAATGGACTTTCACGTAGCGATAATGTAGCCGACAATCTTGTTCACAGCTTGGATGTTGGCCTATTAAAATACAACGATCTCAGAGCTGCATCCAATATGACTCGACATGGCTCTTTCAAAACCTTTTATACCGCAAACATTCATCTTTCGCACGAAGTACGAATTTTAATTTTTAAACTCCAAAAGTTTTTAATCGATTGCCATACTCAACTTTCACTGACCTTTCATTTCAGGAAGCTTCGTTTTCGACAAGGTTTTTTTTTTCAAAACTAAAAACAACATTGATTTAAAGCTGCGGGGGGGCATAACTAGGCCTTTGACCCTTTACCATATGGCCAAAATTAAGGCTTTGGTTAGAAACCGAGCAAATTATTTCACCTGACGACGATGTTAATTGTCTGGATATATTTTAAGCTTACCTGATAATGAGGACATGTCAAAACCCGGGGAGTCGGGAAAGTTTCCATAACTTCGGAGTTCCAGAGTTTTATTTTTTGGAATTTGCCAGTTAACATTAGCTAATCAAAAAACCCCCCCCTTTTCCTTTTTTTTTTTTTTTTCCCCCCCTTTTTTTTTTTTGGGGAAAAAAACAAATTTTTGCCATTTTTCCCAGCCCTGTTCGAAACACAATTTGTATTTTGTAGTTCAAACTCATTTTATTTAACGAAAGTTGTAAATTAATGAAAGAGCGGCTAATTATTTAATAATTTTATGTAATAACTAGCAAATTCAAAAAAAAATTCGTAGTCTGTAGATTCTTTCCCGATTCCGGAGTTTTGACATGCCTTACTTGCATTGTAGCACTCCTCATATCTGGATGAATAGTAAAATTGGCGTCAATTATCATTTAAACAAATTATTTATTCATATTATTTGTTTTTCACTAATAATAATTAGATAATGGAAAAACTACGGGCTATATATAAGGACATTGATCAAGTTGATGCCTTCACTGGGGCAATGTTAGAGTTAAATGATTTCAATCCGACGGGTGATCTTCTAGCCAAGATTATCATGTCCGAATTTATGCGTATTCGCAGTGCCGATCGTTTCTGGTACCAAAACGAACAAAATGAGTAAGTCCGAAATCATAATTTTTACTTGAATCCCTATAAAATAAGATCCGTACAAATTTTTGAAAGGTTTGATGGGTGCATGCATTGCTGTAAAATTTACAAAATTGTTAACGCTAATGTTTTTTCCTTTCTTATTTATCGTCGAAACATAGACGGAAGGTATCTAATTATGATATGAAATGAACATCTTATAGATTAATTAATTTAATTATTTTGTTTGAATTGCTGGATTTAAAATTTCAAACAATATATTGACACTTATAGATTATTCACTGCCGACGAAATGAGACTCATAAATTCGTTAACGATGAAAGATGTCATAGCCAGTGTTACCAACATTCCATCAAATGCACTACAAGCAAGCGTTTTCGAAATATCATCAAGTAAATACCGACAAAATCAATTTTTAAAGTACTTTAAATTTGAGAAGCAAGACACATGATAGATTTTGTGGATTGTATATTTAATTTTAAAGTTTTACCCCTGTTTAGGTTCAAACTGTTCCCCAGCAGGGCCAATTTTACCGGAACTGCTAGAGCCTTGCTACCCCTTAAGATCCATCGATTACTTCGAAGGCAGCAAATTGTGTTTCACGCTTTCATTTGTTATGATTGGAGTCTTTATAATGAGTAATTTAAAAACCATTCTTAATTTTTCAAATAATATAAATTTTATTCGAAATAAATTCTAAATTATATTTATTTTTAATTTGATTAGGTGTGTTTTTAGTAATGACGATATTGACCCAAAAGAAAGAGCGAGCTGCGCTGAAGCACATGGAATGTACGCCCAGCGTCAAATGCCGTGACGCAAACATAACAGGTAAAAAAAGTTAATGAGCGCTGGTTAACAATGTTTACATTGCTAAAATTGATTTTTGCAATGACTAAGATATTTCACAAATTTTTCTGGTTTTTTTAACATTTGGTTGCTCTAAAAAATTGCCTATGGAAGGGGGGGGGGAGGCCGAGGCGAAATAAAAAATGTATTTTCCTCCCCCAGAAATAAATATATTAATTTTCATATATGATTTAGATCTTTGAGCAGACCATCTATTTGATCATTTTTTGAATACATTTGAAAAAATGAAAGGTGATAAATATAAATGGTTGTAAAAAATTCATTATGTTAGGCTTGTATTTTTTGTTTTTAAATAAAAAGAGTCAAATGAAATGTTAATATATAGACATTCTTAAAATCATTTTGAATTCAATTTTCAATCCTATTTTTTTCTTATATATCATAAGTAATTTATTTTACTGAGCTCTGTTGGTGAAATGATTTTAACTTTCACCCCAAGCAAGCGGTTATATAAATGCAAACTTATTAGAAAAAAAGGAAATTGGATGAAACATTATTCTATGAAGCATTTTTAGCCCATTTTTACAAAATAGCTAAATAGTTCAAATTATTATATGCCACCATTATGAAAGTTTCTAATAATCAATTTAGAGGAAAAACCTGCTCAATTTGGATGGAGCAAGTTTTTTATTAATCATGTTCTATATGCTGGTAATATTTTGGCCTATTACCTAAAAAAGTATAATGTCGCCTCATAGCAATTTCAATGCTCCTTAAAAGGCATCCAACAATTCCTCAGAAGTCCAAAAAATACAAGCTTGGCTAAATTTTCAATAAAGAAGCTAGGATTTTATTTAAAATATACTTGATTTGATGGAAAAGTATTATTTTAAAGCTCACATAACTTCAATTTGCATGAGACAGGTTTATTAACTGTGCCTTCGCCATCTATATGCACAGAAACGTATTAAGCAGGTTTACAAAATTTTAGGTTGGGATAGTTTTTTTTAGCAGAATGAGGTTTAGTTAAAATGTGTATTGCTATTAAGGCAATAGGGGAAAAAATACCAACTTTTTTTATGTCTTGATTTGATTAATATCCCTAATGGTAACCAAAGCTGTCGGAATTCATCATAATGATAAAAGATAATGAGGTTGTAGATTATCTCAAGCAGTTTGTAAAGCATGTCATGCTCTAATAGAGATCCAATTTTTTATTAAAATTGAATTCTAGCACTTGCTATTATGGATAATCATGTATCCCAATCTCTATCAAGACAATTAAATTTTTTTACTAACAGTTTTATCAGGGCTTCATTAACACCCCATTGTTCCCACAAACTACAACCCATAAATGTAGAAATCTTACTTTAGAAATTTTACAACAAAGCCATTGAAATTTTTATAAGAATTTAAATGGTCTTTGGTGTATGGCATTTTAAAGATTATTAAAGAAAATTTTTTAAGAGCAGCTATCAATGCTCAAAATGTAGCAAACGGGCTTATCAAACGTTCAAAATATGATAAATATTTGCCCTCTTGGTAAATAGTTATAAAAATGTAATAATTAAAAAGTAGAATAAATTAGTTAGAATTACATATAATGAAAATATAATGTTAATTGTCAACTTTCATTTTGCCTCGTCAATGTTTCATTCCATCCCGCATGTGGGGCGAACTTCTAAGTAAAAGAGTTTTGTATTACCACTCACAATTTCTTAATCTGATAAATATTTTTAATTTAACTAACCAATTTAGATAATAGAATGAAGTATCTCTAAATTAAGTAGTTAAACCAAAAATTTGGATGTTAAATTTTGGTCCACCATCGATTTTTCAAAAATATGTTCATTTCGCCCCGGTATTCCCTACTTAGTCAAAATGTGATAATTTACATTTGTGGATCTAATTATATAGATTTAACATTTTTTTGTGCTGCATCTAATTTATATGATAAGATTTTGATTTTTTTATTATATAAAATATACATTTTGGATCTAGCTTTTCGACAATCTCGACCTACCTCAAAATGTAAATTACAATCGTTTTATTTACATTTTAGCCGAAGAGTGGATGAAAAACGATCGTTTTACGCCGATAGTCGTGTGTTTCAATCCGGAACAGCTCACCCTCAACATTTACGCTGAAAGAAAAGAACCCTATTCCCGAGTCATCAAGTTTCGGACGTTGACCGCTCTCGAAATTTATTACACGAGGGAACAGAACAAGAAGCATTTGTTATTGCTCAAGATCCCCTGCGAATATGATCATGTAAGAGCTTCACTCTAATACATTGTTGCTACAATGTCATACTTGGGGTCAAAAATTTAAAAACCCCGTCCTTGTTTGAAGTTTCTTTTCCTTTAAGTAATTAAACTTCACGCATTTTATTGGTTTATTTATGAGAATTTCAGGAGAGCCTGAAAAAATATCTTCAAAAGCTAGGTTTATTTTATTAAAATTTTTTTTTTCAAAACCAAATTACAATCAGTTTTGAATCAACGATGTGGCTTGTGTAGGCATAAGAATGGTTAAAAAACAGCGGGTAATCAAATCCTAAAATCCTGACGGTCTTAGCTACAATGGACATCTAGCACTTATATTTCAAATATGCGTGTCGTGGCCTGGTAAAAAAGGGGCATTCCTGTTTGTGTAAATTGAAGAGCCTCAACGGGCCCTAAAATGTAATTTTACAAATGATTTTCAAAAAATTCACGTTATCAATATCTTATACAGCTTTTTAGAATACCTAAAAAAATATGTCTACACGTAAAATTATGTTAAGCACAAATTATTAGTTCTGGAGTAATAGAAAACACCCTTTAAATTCCGTTTTATCAACCTAAAAATAGATTATATTTTTTCACTTTATATTAGAATTTGTTTGTTTGTAAATACAATTACGCCGATCAGATATTTCTCTTTCGAGACGAAACCTCGTTCAATACCTTCAAATACGGGATTGAGCGGTTTTCTGAATTGGCTGAAATCCAATTAAACGTGTACGAAATCAAATTGTGTCGTGATCTCTTCAACATCGCCTTCACCAAAAGAGACCGTGAAAAGCAACTTGATCAATTTTTTAAGACAGCTTTCGCTATGGTTATATTGGTTTTTTTGACAGCTTTTAACCCTTTAGATATTAGTCACCTGCCCGCTTTTTTTTATTTTTATTATTGCTCCGTTAACTTAAAAAAAAGTTTGGTATTTGTTTTTTTTTTAAATTATTTTTCCATGTAGATCTACGTTTAATTATCAGGACAGCCTTAAAAAGCCTATTGCTTCCAATTAAATAGGCTTTGTAGGGCTGTCTTTGACCCTTATTGACTTCGGCATGATTCTAAGTGTCGCCTCCTGGATTAAATGAGATTTAACATATGCCTACGGCGTTTATTGGCCAATTTTCTTGACCAAATAAACGACCTTTGCAATTTTTCGGCAGTCATTCAAATATTACCAGGATCACCTGCTTAGTGTTGAACATAAAACAAGTGTGCCGTTTAAAGTCTTCCAACTAGGGTTAGACCATCGGTTTAATTTTGCTGTAGCTGGCTATATAATGTAAACACATTTTGAAGCAAAAAAATCATTTATAAAACGCTTATATTCATTTCTTCAATTTTCTGACTTAATTTAATAGGCATTTTCCGAGAATTTTGACAAGTCATTCATGAATGATGATCCGTGCCGTCCCGGTTCAAGCAGCACCCATCAACGTGATAATGTCATAGAAGCGCGACACCTAAGTTATTTACGCAAACAACAAAAGCACTTTTGTATATTCCGTTACGCTGCCCATAAATTTTACCTGTACACGTATGCCCTTAAGAAATCAATCCTAAACTACAAAGATGCTTTCTGGCGAGCTAAGGTATGTCCCATGCAAAAATGGAGAGATATACCTGATGGATCTTTAACAAACACCGCTGATAATAAAATTTTGGAAGAAATTGACAAATATAATATGGCAAAAAGGAAGGAGCTCGACAAAACATTTGTGAAAATGAAAATGGAAGAAAAGGTTAGTAGGATAGTTAGAATTCAGTCATGTGAACTTACCCGATCTGAGTTTTGTGAAGCGCTGTCACTCAAAGAAGGCTCGAGATTCGTTGAAAATATGTTTGTCCTGGTGGATAAAGATAAAAATGGGAAGATATCCTTCAACGAATTCCTCGATTTTATCCTCATCTTTTCAAAGGGTAACACCCTTATATAAAATAATTCGTTATTTTAGGGCTACTAAGGTCAATTTTCCAAACTAACCTTTATATTTTATAATATTTTTATTTCTAAATGTAAAATTCAAATCTATTTAATCTTTGTGCAGGAAGCGCTGAGGAAAAGGCTCGTGTCATTTTCGATATGTACGACACCTATAAAAGAGGCTACCTGTCCAAAAAATGTTTCGTTAATATGCTAGAGTAATAAATTATTATTTAATTCCTTATTTTATTCAAGATAATCCTAAACGTGTTACATTTTTTAGCCCGAAATAGGCTTGTTAATATCGCCCAGCAAGGCTAAATCAAATATTTTACCCCGGGGAGCATAGTTTTTGTGTGCAAGCTTCTTTAATACCCTTGCCCAAGTGCTTGTTCTTTAAATTAACTAATCAGCGTTTGGTTAAATTGATTACAGAGAATAATTTAGAGTATTAGGTCGGTCCGCATAATGGTTGCAAGAAGCAAATTGTTGCCACGCGCCTGATGCACCTTTTTTTAAGACTTCAATTTCTACTATTTGCTCAAAATTACGCGCCCGACATTGGCTGATTTGCTTTTATGATAAACCTCCTGCTTGCGGCACCTCATCGTACAACCTGGTTATTAAAAAACAGAATAGGTTTTGAATGTAATACAACTATAAAATGGCTATTCAGATCGTTTATCGAGCTCTCAAACATCAAACCGAACAATCACGATCTGACTCAAGGTCTCGAAACGATGTTTGATTCGGCCAATCTCAATGGCAAAGAGGTCCTTTCATTCGACAATTTCTTGGCACTCATGGGCGACCACAAAAACAACCTGGATGAGCTACATATCAATTGGGAAGGTAGGGAAGAGTAATTAATTACGCTGCCTAAACGGTTTTAGATGAGATATAAATTCTTGGGAATAATTATCTGTTTTAGGCTACTTGGGTTAAAATAAAATTTAAATGTTTTATCGGGAACTAAACCTATTTGTTGAAAAAATTTTATGCATAAGATAAGCAAATAGATGAAATTTTATTAATTAATTTGGTTTAAAAGGAATCAAGGTGTGCATTCCCAAAAAGAAACGAAAGAAGCGCGAATTTAAAGAGACCAATTTCAAACCTAAGGCTCGGAGGACAATCATTAAAGCTGATCGAGGCGAAAGGTAATTACCTTGTTATAATTTTAATTCCTTAAAACGCCCCCCCACCCCCTTCTCCTCACATAAATCTTATATAATAATTTGGGTATCATGTATTTAGGCGAGCCAGCAAAGCCAACCAACTTGAGGGATTTGTAGGTGATGAATGTGATTTGCACGATTGCAATACCTACGCTGACCGATATTTGGATAAAACTCACTCGTCGGCGCCTTTTGAAACAAATTCAGTTGATTATGCTCTAAACACCGAAGGCGGTAATAATTCTCATGGTGAAATTGAAACACCAAGACGTTACTCAAACCCAGAATCAACTTGCAAAACTCCTACAAGTAGTCCAATGATTATAAATCGCTTCAGAGCCCCAAAATTCGTTTATTCTCCGGCAAAAAAGGAAAGCAACTTGTCTGCTAGCATTACTGAGTGCCAATTAACAAATGTGGTTGCAGCTCGGAAAAAACGGCTTAGCATCAAAACTTATTTACCTGCCAGACCGACCGGGAAGATTTCTCAAATCCTAAATCTCGTCATTCGTTACAACGAAAATTATAGATGGCACATTTTTTGGATGACCCTGTACACGTTGACAGTGATTGGAATTTTCTTGGAAAAATCTTTAAGTAAGTTTTGTTCTCATCTATGTCTGAATCTTTATAAGAGAAAAAAAATAAATACTATATCATTTCATGTTTTAAGCCTATTCTAAACTAGCTTGCTATAAATCAATGTCGAAATAATGACAAAGGTGACGTTTTGTGACCTCAAGACTTAAAAAAAAATATCGAGTTATTATTTTTATAATTAGCCTATAAGAGAAACTTTAACGTTTATATAAATATACATTTTTTATAATAGATTAAAATGACATAAAAATATAACGAAAATATTTTTAATAATATTAAAATTTGGTAAGAATTAAATTTATATTTTCACAATCTTGTTGAAGTTGTAATTGGTTTAGTTATAAAAAAACCCAAACTGAGCCCTTAACGTCACTCGGGTTTTTTTCCGTGAATTTAGTATTAAATTAGGCTAACACAAATTAATTTTATAAAATTGAAAGAATTTAAAATCGGACATTTATACCTAGTTTTTTAATGGAACCATTGCATACTAAACACCTGTTTATTGTCTAAATTTAAAAAGATATGGTTTCTAACAATTCTATTTTATATTCAAAATATACAATCCGTTGTCATTAGGTAAATATCTATCGACTCAGTCTTCGGAAAAAAAGCACATGTGCAACCACTTTTAAGCTGCTGAGTGGCCTATTTAGGCAGTAGGCCCTAAACAATATAGGCTAAAAACCTAGTTCGACTGCGTGCGAGCAATTCTTACTATAAGTCAAAGTTCTAAACGATGGCTACCCTATCATGGTAAAGGTAGGGGTAGATTATTTTGATAAGTATATATCTATTTTCTCAGAATACGCATTGGAAAAAGAACATACTGGTCTTCGGCGCATTATCGGTTATGGCGGGGCCCTGTCTCGGGGCTCAGCTAGCGCCCTGATGTTTTGTTATTCCACCATTTTGCTTACCATGTGTCGAAACATTATCACATTTTGTCGGGAAACCTTTGTACGGCACGTGGTTCCATTCGATGCCGCAGTCACGATGCACAAGTACATAGCCACACTTGGACTCATTTTCACCTGTAAATTATCCGATTTTCTAAAAAAACATTGAATCACCTTAACCTTTCGCCCAAAATTTATTTTTGAATATTAGAGAAATTATTAATATTTTATTTGTTTGAGGTTTATGAATTTGGAAAAATACCATATTTAATATTCAGTTTTTAAAATCATCATCAGAGCCCAGCCTAGATCGATGACAATCGAAAGAATTGTCAAATTAGTCAATAATTAGGGTGCTAATAGGTATCCTAAAGCATATTAACAGATTTAAGTAGATTTTAGAAATGTCTACCTAAAACTTAAAAAGAAATGAATCATTTTGAAAAATTCTTATTTATATTTTTTATCATTGGTGGATTTCTTTCCAAAATAAGCTGATAGACAGGAAATAAAAGTGGTAAAAAATGCGGAATAAGGTTTTGTGGAGATCATTCTGATCAAAACATCAACTTTAAAATTCTGTAATTGATCCTGTTGATGACTCTAGTCAACAAATATTTAATAAAAGTGATTATTATGCAAACATAAAAGAATGCATCCCCATGATGGCCTAATCTCATATATGTTTTTCGTTTTTCTTAGAAGCTCTTACATCGGCATTTAGATAATACAAAATATTTTGCGTCCAAACTTAAAAACGACACGATATATTATCGGTTTTTAAAACTATTATTTGAATTTTAAATTTAACAGTTTAACTATTGTAAATATGCAAATATAAAATTTCAATTGATTTTTGTTTTTGAATCTTTTTTGGTTATTTAACCTTTTTTCCTAAAATTTTCAATGTTTATAACTGACTAAATAAGTTTGATTAGGAAAAACGACCGGATTAGATATTCCCTAAGATGGCAGGTTTGATCTCTGTAGTTAACTCATAACTCTCAAAAAATTGTTGACCTGTACTTATTAAATAAAATTTTATTAGCAAATAGGTCTCTGCTTATTTTAGCTATGCGTCCGCCATTTTAATTTTATAGAGATATATCCACAAAAAATATCACTTTCTATTGAACCATAAATTTTTGGCAAATAAATTTAAAAAACCTAAATTCATCCACAATTATTATTATTAGTTACCCATGTCCTTGGCCACGCACTCAATTTCTACCACCTATCCACTCAATCGCCGGAAGATTTGCTATGCATGGCACGCAGCTTTTACCACATGAGTGACGAAGTTCCCAAATTTTACAATTGGTTGTTTGGCACGGTAACCGGTATTTCAGGCGTCGTTTTGATCGTCATCATGACTTTTATGTACGTGTTTGCGCTACAAACATCTCGACGATACCTTTTCAACATGTTTTGGAAGACGCATAACTTGTAAGTTAAATATAAATGATAATTATGTCATCAAAAACATTGTTATTAAAAACTAAATATGTGGGTCTGTAAGTTTTAGGGAATAATAAATAACTCAAAAGATTTGATGTTCATTTGTGATTTCCATGTAGAATTTCTAAACCCGGCCAACCAATAATCAAAAATTCTAGGATCGAACCCTGTTTTGTTGGGTTTAAAAGTTTGTATAAACTCATAAGTCAGGTCTCTCCTCCAAATTTATTAATCAGGCCCAGCCAGGGGACGTGGGCAATGGGATATGATTTTTAAAAATGGAGGTTTTTAAAGAAAGGAATATTGATCGTTAATGAGGTTTTCATATTTTTAAGTTACAATTTCATTATAGGTATGTCCTATTCTACTTCGTAACGTTCATTCACGGACTAGGGATGATGCTTCAAATGAGCATATTCTACTTCTTTTTCCTCGGTCCAATGATCATGTTCACGATTGACAAACTAATCAGTCTGGCAAGGAAAAAAGCAGAAATCCCTATAGTCCGGGCCGATGTTCTACCTTCAAGTATTCACCTAATTACAAATGTCTATTTTTTGCCAAAATCCCTCAGGCTCAAATTGTTAGGTCCAATTTGAAATTATCAAAATTTGACCTATCTCAATTTTTTAAATTATGGCCGATTGAATATTTTAAATATTATAAACATTGTTATATTTAATTGATGCATTAACCTTTTTTTTATTTCAATTTTATGATTTTTCAATCATTCTGTTTTTCTAAATGACATGAAATGTTGACTGTAGATGTAACAAACCTCATCTTTAAACGTCCACCCAATTTCGAATACAAATCCGGTCAATACGTCCGCATAGCCCTAACTAGTCAAGGATCAAATGAGTATCACCCCTTCACACTAACCTCGTCGCCTCATGAGGAATTTTTGAGTTTGCACATCCGAGCTGTAGGACCGTGGACGAATAACTTGAGGAGGACGTTTGATTCCAATTTCCTCACTATAAATCCTACGCCCAAGGTAGTGTGCTATATGTTTCAAAAACCTAATTCGCCAGCGTGCATTAACTCTCATTTAAATGGCCCAGTGGGGCGACATTAATACTTGCGCTGGATTAAAGCAATTGATGGGTATGGCCGCCTATTGAATATTGTTTTTTAACAAATTCATTCTAAAACACATATTGGCTAAAAAAACTTTTTCTTAAATTTTGTTTTGATCGATATTGTATGAATATTAGTTGTTGGTTAATAAGATATGACATGTTAGGGTGAGAGCCAAATAAATCGTTTACCGGCGGAATTTTTGGAAGACATATACTACTCTAATGCCAACCGTTTTTGCTTAATTTTTTTTTAAATATGCTAAGATATTTTCATTCAATCAAAATTTTTTAGTAACCAAGAAAGATTGTTTTTAAAAAATTGGGCCATGGGCCCAAATTGTTTTCGCAGTCGGAATTTTTGTATTAGAAAAATTATGAATCTGGGTAAATGGAAAATTTCTTAGTTATGTCTTTTTTGCATTGATGATTAGATCCTACTAGATGGTCCCTTTGGCGAGGGTCACCAAGATTGGAATCGATTTCAAGTATCCGTACTTATCGGCGGTGGTATAGGCGTAACTCCTTTCGCATCCATACTCAAAGATATCGTGTTTAAAGCACGGAGTGGAGCTCGCATGAAATGCCAAAAAGTTAATTTTGTTTGTTTTGAATAAAAAGCAAATCCACCTTAACCTCCCTTTAATGATTAATTTTAAGTTTTTTTAATGTAAATATTATTATTAAAAATGAATTAACTTTGAAATGTTTTTAATGTGAAATAATTAAACAATTAGGAAAAAAAAGATTAAACTTAAATATTTTAAATATTTATTTATATTTAAAAGTTATAAAATAACTAATATTTTTTTGAATTGTTTGAAATAATATTATTTAAATTTCAAGGGAACTAACTAAGGATGTTGATATAGAGTTATTAGATGTATAAATTTCAGAAACTTATTTTTCAAATTTTGCTAGGTTTACTTCATTTGGATAACTCGGACCCAAAAACAATTTGAATGGCTCACCGACATTATCAAAGACGTGGAAGAAAAGGATTACAATAATTTTGTGTCCGTGAACATTTTCATTACGCAATTATACCAGAAATTCGATATTCGAACGGCCATGCTTGTATAAATTTAGGATTATTTCATTTTTTTTCGATAAATTGATGCAACACTTTAATATAAAATATTTAAAAATATAAGGTGTATAGCCGTTATTTTTCTTATTTAAAATTTTTGTAGATTTAAATTTCGGCTTGTCAATTTTTCCAAAAAAAATTAAATTTTACAAAAAAAATTTACCAAATGATATATCTATCGTTCACTACTCTGCCAAACTTTTTAATTAATCAGTGTTAGGAAGAATATTATAAGTAAATTTTCGTTAATTTAAAGCCTTTTTTTATGTTTTAATATAAATTGGATATTATAGTATTGGCGGCAAAACGTTTTTAATCCTGCTGACCCTAGGAGTTTTTGAACGCCGCCATATAGCAATTTCAATGCTCCTTATATAAAAAACATAAATTTAACAAACTTCAAGCCTATATTTAGTATAAAATTAAAAATTTTAAACCAATCAATTCTAACTTAATTTAACTGCTACCCTTAAAATAATTGAGCTCCCAGGGCTGAGTTTACTTATTTCAAAAAATAAAACGCCATCATGTTGGAGGTAAAGAGTGATAATTTTGTAATGAGCTTGGAAAAAAAATCAAATTAATTGACGATCTGATATGAAATTGATAAATTAAAATTGGCCAAATATTTAAAATTGATGAATGAGAAGTCCAACTTACCCATGAATTGAGGCATAAAATTCAATATCGAGTCTAGGATCACCTTGAATATCATAATAAACATCTGCCATATTTTTGTATTATTTTTGTAGCAATTATTTCATGCATTTTGCAGTATATATGCGAACGTCATTTCTACAAAGTAAACGACCGAAGCTTATTCACGGGGCTCAAGGCCATCACTCACTTCGGCAGACCCGATTTCGTATCCTTTTTCATGAGTCTACAGGAAGAACATCCTGATGTATATACAGATTAGATAATTTAATATACCAAAATGCATCCTATTTAGTTAATCTGTTGCCTTAATTACGTCCGGTTTTAATATGGTTAAATTTAATTTTAAAACGATAACAGGGGGTATCGGAGTTTCCCCTATCCTTTCAATTTGTAAAGAATAGTTTGAGCGCCTTAATCCCAAGGGGCCTAAAAGCTATCAGGGCTATATGCCAAATTTCTGACTGCCAAGTTTTTAGGGCCTTGCTTCATGGTTTAATCTATCATATGGTTGTTTAATTTTAAATAAACGCATCAAACGCGGAAACTATTTATTTAAAAAACATTTAACGATTAACAACATTTAAAACTAATTTTTAATTATTCATCAACAGATCTACAAATTTGGCGTTTTTAGTTGTGGACCTCCGGCCATGACAACTGATGTGGAATACGCTACACAAGATATGAACAAATTAGATCAAAGTGCATTCATTCACCATTATGAAAATTTTTAAATGTAAAAAAATAGATTGCTTGTTTTGTTAATGATTTGTTCAAGTCATGGCTTATTTAGTTTGCATTTTCCCTGAGTATAACACATGAGTTATGGTTATATAAAAAACTAAATGTACAAAAAACGCCTTTAAATTGTAATAACGACGACAAAGGATCATTACAACGGGTATGTAAAAAATATGAATTTTGTTTTTTTAATATAAATTATTTATTTTACTGTTATATACCCAATCCAGCTATCAGAAATTTATTCACTGAATAAAAATATATATATTGTATGTGAGCCAAGCATACAAACAGCTGTGTTGAAGGCGGTTGTAGAATTGAAAAACCCAGAAATTTATAAATTGGGTTGAAAAACAATGTTAACTTTTTGTGTGGTGGCATAAGATCTAAAGGAGAATTGGATTTAAGGCGCGTTCAAAATTCATTTAGTTTAAAAAAAAAATAAATCTTTTTCCCTTGAAGAACGCATTTTTACAAAATATCGTCAATTTTAATTATCAGCATAAAAAAACTTTTTCCAAGTTCTTTCAAAATTTTGAAAAAAAAAATAAAATT
Organism: Acutogordius australiensis; assembly: GCA_030555515.1. Taxonomy (NCBI): domain Eukaryota; kingdom Metazoa; phylum Nematomorpha; class Gordioida; order Gordea; family Gordiidae; genus Acutogordius; species Acutogordius australiensis. The sequence continues at coordinate 38,349,571 of CM060242.1, read as the reverse complement.
TCTATAAATATTGAAATTTCTTATTTTAATAAACTTTAAATCTCGCCTCCCCCCCCCCTCCCCGCCTATACAAAAATTATGTTTGAAAATAAATTTAAATAATATTGGGGACGGGAAAGGGGGCAATTAAAAAAAACCAACTTTTGTATAAATGCAACTATTAAAATTAAAAAAAAAGGGCGTAAAGGGACCCCTTTTCCCTGGCTACGGCTTATAGCTTAAAAGTTTATACGGAATTTTTGAATACTTTTTCTCCTAAATATTAAAAGTGCAAAAAATTACACTCACCACGACTTTTATTTAGCACTATCAAAAATATATGAATAAAAAAAATTCACACAACTAACAAAAACATGCTTTGTCCGGACTCGGGCCTTGTGTTTTCACCCCAATTCTGACAGCCGGAGTTTAAGTGGAACGTAGATCGCGGTTGTTGTTGTTTAAGCCCACTGGCAAAGGTCTGGAAGACCCACCCTTTGATGGTCGCCTCTCTCTCGGTACGACCGGGCCGGGACCGTGTCCAAACTTCTTTTATGCTGCCAGCGCATGACGAAGAACAACGCCGTCCTTTCCCAAACTAGCTAGGCTTTTGATTCAGCCGATTAGGCGCCCATTTGAGGGAGGTTTGAACGCCGTCGTTAGCCTACTACTAAGCCGACGACGAGATGTGTGTCACCAGAACTGATGAGGGTGAGCGGGTTAATTTGAGAGAGAGTGAACACAAAGCGGTCGCGAGCCCGTTCGAACCATGTTATAGGCTTCATCTTAAGAGCTGAGATAACAGGCGTACGCAACTACACCCAGCCATTAATTAAACGTTCTTTTTTGCTATTTATGATGTGTATTGAAGGTTCGACATATAGGCTTAAACAAAAGGGTAGGTCTGTATGGCAATACGTTAAAAATAGAACATCAAAAATAGGACAAATAATATTTATACGTGGCGTGATTTACTTAAAAGTCTGTTAATTTTGAGCGACAATATATTTTAGTAGTAATTTTTTAGACCAATATTTTGTAAATTTCTCATCTAGGGCTCATAATTTTAGTTAAGATTAGCCGAATTCGTAAATAATTTATTCCTCAACGGATGTTATTCCACCGTGGAGTCAAGAGCTTCGGAATATATTAGATGCTAGAAAGTACCGTTAATTACTGTCGTAATTCTTGCCATACTTCCAATCATTTGAGTTCAGAAGGTGGTCGAAAAAATTATTTGGCAAGTGCACGCACCTAAAAATTGTAAATCACTCGGACAAATAACCTGGCTTAACCAGACTGAGAATTTTTATATAAATAGTTACTTGTCTTATTTTATCTATCAAAATTTTCAATATGAAATTATGGATAATAACTTTTAATTTGTGATTTCATTCAAGTTATGGCAAATTTCGTTTCGCCATTTTCAAAACTTAAATGATTGAAATTTAGATATTCACCTTATCTAGCATGGCAGCTAAAACATTTGTCGATTGTTCAATAATAGCATATTGTAATAGAGACGTAGAGAAAATAATTTATAACCTTGTCAACGTAATTAACTTAATTGTTAATTTTTATTATTACCAGAGTCTAACCAACATATTAGGCCATCTTAGTATAATTCTATATTTAAAAAATGGTTGAACGAATTTTATAAGCAATATATAACACAAGTCAACAAATTTTTGCGAGTTATACGCTAACTACAGAGAATCAAACCTGTAGGGATTTTCAAATGGTTACCGTTTTTTCTAATCAAACCAGGGCTGGAGAAAAAAATGGGCTTTTTTTAACAATTTTTTGAGTTTTTTCCCAAAATGCCCACGAGTTTGTGAGCATGGCATATTCAAAAAAATTCCTTTCCTTCGAAAAAAAAACTCTTAGGAGCTTTAAGAAAAATAACAAAATTCATTTCCTTCGAAAAAAAAAATCCTATAAGCTTTAAGAAATATAACTCACCCGGAATTTTTTTTATCATTCAATTCTTAAATTGAGGTCGTAATATCACGAGCCGGTGTAAATTCTAGAGGGGCCTGACATAAAACTTATAAGGCAGCATTTATTAGAGATTTGGGCCATCCAGCTCTGCTAATATAATCTTTTAAGGCCTTGTCGGGTCAGACCTGCGAGCTTGTTTAAATAATGCCCGACCAATTTATTACAAATATGATCGGCTGCCCCCACGCATATTTAAGAAATATAAAAGATATTAAAGTTAAAATATTTTTAAAATATTACTTGAATGCTATGTTTACGAATAAGAAATAAATTTATCCTTTAGTGCGGACGAAAAAAATTTCCTAAAGTTTTAGAATTTTAATATTTAAGATTTTTGAAAAATTATAAAAAAATTGAGCTTGGGGCATTTTTTTAAGCTGAATTTTGTTGATTATGCACGTAAAATAAAATTTTCGGGCTATATTTATCAATTCGCCGGGCCTAAATTAAAAAATATGTCGGGGAGGGGGGGGGGGGTTGAAATATTACGGCGCGGGTTGAAATTTTAATACACAGCAAAAATATTACTTTATCCATTTTTTGAGTCTTTAATTATTATATTAAAATTATGTGCCTGAACTTTTTATAAATTGTTTTTATATAACTATGGTAGGAATTTCCTCCAATCCGTTTTCCCCATTAAAAGACGGCTTACCCGTCATGGCTTTGCCTTTTTCAACTCCACAGCAGGCCTCGCAAATCTAATGGGATTTAACACGCACTGGTGACTTAGGTTAGGCCTAGGCTCACAGAAAATACAAGGTTTTGGGGTTCAAGGTCATCCATTCAAATACAAACCAGACGCTGCTTGACTCTAGGGAATAACACAATAAAGTTTACACGCGCTCATGGTCGTCCAACCTAAGTGTATTAATGTTTATGTTAATTAATATTAACCTTGTAATTATTTTAAAATATCAGCCTTGCAGGTATGCATTAAGATATTAGCAAAATTACACAGGTCAACAAATTTTTGAGATTAATGAGCTAACTACAGTACCTGCCATCTTAGAGAACAAATCCGTTTACCGTTTTTTCAAATCAAATTCAGTAAGTCAGCTATAAACATTAACAATTTTAGAGAAAAAATAAAAGAGATTCAATTCAAAAACAAAATTATTCAATTTTTTTGCATATTCACAACAGCTAAATCTTAATTCAAACTTCAAATAATATTTTAAAAACGATAATATATCGAGTCGTATTTAAGTTTGGATGCAAAATACTCTTCATTATCTAAATGCTGATGTAGGAGCTTGATAAACTAAAATATTTTAAGTCGTTTGGGTTGATAAATATAAGTTGCGAGAGATTTTTATATGGAAAATGATTCTTAAATTTTTTCTTTTTAGGGTATTCTCGAGGCAAAATGTCAATTTTTTCAAAAAAACGAATGAAGTCTAAACGGGCCCGTATCGAAGGAGAAAATTTTCCACCTCCTCACCAAAAAAAAGTGGGCGAAGGTCAAAAAATATTATGTGCGTAGGTTTTTACCTTGAAAAGGTCGATCGTTTCATTGGCCTAAGTTAATAGCGCATAGATGCGCCCATAAAATTACAAATTCAACTTTAGTTTGGGGTATGCCCTAAATTTTTATGTAACTTGAAATTTTTTTGCTGGTATTGATTTCATCATTGAACTCTATATGGGGCGATGCCACTGTTTAATATAGTTACACTGAGGCATATTTATCAAATGTAAAATATTACATGCGATTGACCGAACGAATAAACCGCCTTACATCAGTCTTAAATTCTACACTAGATCTATATTTATTCAAGGATGTTATAGAGAGTGAATAAAATTGTTTCATCCTTCAAATGGGGAATGTCCGAATACGTGATATATTTTAGCATATTTACCACAATATAAATAATATTGGACATCTTAAACCCGGGGTTCGGCCAAACTCGCGTTCGGTTTATAAATATCTTATTAAAAGTGTTTAGAAGTAATGGACCTTAGGCGGGAGTATTTGCTTTTTGGGTGAAACTTGCTTTAAAATGGCCTTTTTGTAAGTTTCAAATAATGTTTGCCTTAACATTAACCCTAAAAACATGTTTTTCAAATGTCGCCTGAAGGTTAATTTTAAATTTCAAGTCACCCAGTCGTTGAAAAGTGAAAAATACAGCAAGACATATAGTCTCTATGGTTCATGGTGCAGTGCGATAATACCAGTTTTTTTAAAGGGCTAATCCGGATATACTAAACCCTCTATTCAAAAATAACTCCGACAAGCGTATGCGAGATTGTTTTGACAACTGAGTTGCAATATTCGATTGAGACCCATAAACCAATTTTAGGGTCGATTTATTGACAGAGTCCCCTCAAAAGTTTGTTTGTTTGCTCATGTAAATTGGTCACTATTTTTTCTTTCAGTTTGCCGAATGTTAAAAGATATAAAAACGGTGATCTGTTTGATTAAAATCATTTATCAATTTTTTTAAGACAAATTTTAAATTTAAGCCCTAAATGAATTTCTTTGTATTTTTATCAACTTTTGCAAGTTTAATCGCTTTGTCGACCTGTGCCTATTCTACAAGTACTGAAAATAACATATCTAGCAGTTTTTAATTAAATTGTTAATTTATAAAATAAAATATTAAAAGTTAAATAGGATATTTTTCAAATTTCATTTATTTTTCTTTGTTTTTGTAAAATAAGTAGTATAAAAATATTTGGTTTTATCATATAATTGCTCTTAAATTTTACAATCATTTAGTAATTTTTTAAATTTGTCAAAAAATATAACGGCAAAAAAAAATATTTTTCTCATGCCGAAACAAGTTTAGTCGTGTCTCCAATATTATCAATACTTACGATTTGTAAAATAAACAAATTCGGGTATGGCACCCCTATTTGCATAAAGGACTGGGAAATTTCGGATTAGATTTATTTTTTTGTTTTTCAATAAAAATACCTTGAGCACCAAAGGCCTTAGGTTTGTATTTATGTAAAAACTTAACTTCTAGGTGCGTTCACATACGTATTTAAAAAATTTTTATTTAAAAAATATCGGTTCAATGTAGGAATTTTATTTTATGAGCATTAGAATTTTTAAATAAATTTTTAAAAGACTATTGTTTATATGAATGATTTTTATTAAGTTTTTAAATAAACTTAGTAATTGCTAAAAATATAGAAAAAATTGTAAAAATTAATAATTTTTGATGTAAAAACCAAAAAAAAATTTTAAAATTTTTAGAATTTTTAAATTTTACACAAAAATGAATAAACACAAACCGCGTCCTAATAAAGCCTTAATTATTGTTAGGTATTGGCACATATCCAAAAAACGGTATTCCAAACATCAAAATTCGGCGTGGTACTCAAGGTCCTCTAAATCGTTGCCTTTACGAAATTATAGCTGAAAGTCCCCAAACTGATAGAAAACCTGCAAAGTATATCTTAGCATTCTCATCTCACAGGGCCGTACCCAGGATTTATTATCAAAAAGAAAATTGGGCAATTTAAAATAATTTTATTTTGTTTATTTTTGTCTTTTTTGGTCATATAAAAAAATTGTTGGGGTAATTGATAATTTACCCTATAAGAGATATTACAAAAAATTACACCAGATCTGCCCCCCACCCCCTCAACCCCACCCCCTACATGCTTTTCTAATTTCAAATGTTTTAGGGGTAACTATTTTTTTGAGATTTTTTTTCAAGTTTCATAATTTAACTCAGATTACGATATATTGTGTATCGTGGTGGCTTATTAAAAACTTTTTATTTTTTACAATAAAAACAAGACACCTGGGGTCACTTTATGACACTTTGAGGGCCATTAAAAACATGTTTTTTTAGCTACAGGTGTATAATAAGAAAAAATTATTGTCCGAGATCTAACAAACAATTAAACATGGCCTTAACAATCTTACGAAAATAAATAATTTATATCAATATGATAGATTCAGCATCCAGTTTTACCAATTTATTGATGGCACGAACGAGATGTACGACCAAACTGTGCTCAACGAAGTAATGGACTTGCAAAAGGTAAACATAACAATTCACATTTTGAGGACACCTTGTTGAAGCTAAAATTATTTGTGAACCTACCTATGTGTAAAAAATTTTATCCCACTCACCCCCTTCCCTTTATTTGTAAATACCGGCCTCTGATGAGTTAGGTCGGGCGATTTCAAAGGTAGCCAGCTTGTGTTTACCACTCAGGTTAAAATCCGATCATAATCTCACAACAATTTTAAAAGTCCGGGCCCAAAAACCTAGATTGCTGGCATGATAAATCTCATATAACCCTGCGGGGCCACCCACTAGAGTTCAAAGAGGCAAAGCTCGAACGAGTCGCCATGGCGAATAAGGTTTGGGAGAAACGACAACCACAAGTTTTTCTTGATCACAAGGCTCTATATTAGGATGTCAGATAATTCATACTGTATTACTTGTAATAATTTTCATATTATTTTTTGTGAGATTTTATCGACATGCCATTGATAAAATAGCTGTAAAAATGTCAAAAATAACAATTTTAAGACCTCTAGGAAAATAAAAAAAACAAAATACCCACGTCTCATGAATTCTTTTGCTCTAAATTTGTTTTACAAGTTGTATATTATCTTATATATTTTGGGATAAATTTATTTATTTAATATTTTTAGTTTTTGTAAATTTTAAATAGATCTATTTATATGAAACTTAGCCCATCATCTTTTTATTTTTATTATAAATTTAATTTAATCTTAAGATCCAAAAAGTTTAAATAGATGCGATATAGTTTCATATTTAGTAGGATAAAAAATTTGCTTTACAGAAAAAAGATTCTATGGACTGGATTAAGATTTTTATACATAAAATATTGGCTGGTCAAAGAGCTCTGACAAATTTGGAGTTTAGTTTCCCATATTTTATAATTTCTAAGATTAAATAAGTTAAAATGAAATCTGATTTTAAACAATAAAGTCAGAAATAGGTGCAAATAGTGGTAATTGTTAGCCCAGAAACATGCATTTATAGAAATGAATTGTCATCACCTAATCTAAATTTAATCAATTCCGTGTCTTGATAATTTGATCAGACTAGACCCACTGACGGACATGGCCGACACCGAGTTATGCTGGCCCCAAAGTCTACATTTATAAAATGTAAATTATATTTATGTCGCAAACAATAGCGAAATAACGTTGGCGATATTTCTGAAGGTTTGTTTTACGTGAATGTTTTCGTGAGATATGAGGATGCCCCAGCCGTTTTACGCAACACTTATTCCAGTGCCAAATTCATGCAATGTATGTATTACTTTATTACACAGTTTAAATAATTTTCTAAGAGCTTATTTATGAGATTAAACCTACTATCTTAGCGATTTTTGAATCTCCGTCTAAAAAAATTCTATTCTAAAAAAATTTTCAACATCCAATATTTTTTTTTAATTTTAAATTTTCAAATATTTGATAAATTTGAATGAACTCTGACCATCGATGAACGTACATACAACCATGCATCAATTGTAAAAGTTAGAGTTAATTATAAAAATAAAAAATGTTAGCAAATTTTTTTATTTAACACTGTAAAATTCAGAAATCTTCTAAGTCTATATTGGTAAGCAAATAAGTAAAAGTGCTCTTATGAAAAGTAGGGATAAAGAATTGAACTTTTAAATATTTTAAATACATGATAATTATTATTTTATAGGTTCGAGAACACCACGAGGTCAATACGTCCTTAGCTCATTTGGTAATTTATATAACTTATATTATTATCGGAATTATTTTGGGCCTCAAATTTAATAACTAAAAGTTTCGGAAGTTTAAAAACTATTAAGTTTTGTTAATTTGGTCGAAAACGTAATTGAAAGAATTACACCTAAACATATCAAAACATAATATCGCTTAACTTTTAGACATACAGCAACAATTTTTTAATTTGATAACAAGTAGGGAATAAGTGATTATCATAGTGGAATATACATATGCTCACCTTCATTTGGTAGAAGGACGGGCTGGAAGGTGTAATTGTCGACAAACTCTTGTTTTAACTAAATTTGACAAGAATTGGTTCGTATCAATAAAAACTCTATTAATGTTCATTGAGACTTGCCGATATTTAGAAAATTAGCAAATATTCCAATATTACACATCCCCCCCTCTCCTCCCTAACACATTCCGTTCCGGGCGATGCCGATAAAGGCAGTTTTCAGTAACTTTATACGGCAAACAGAGGAAATTAACTTTATTATTTTTTAAATTTTAAGAATTATATCACCAGCCCTTCCCTAAATTATTAGCTCTGCCTAAAAAATATTATAAAGCATCCTCGAAACTTAAACTACAAATTTGGCCATAAGGCCGCTAGTGTTCATTCATATTTTCGAAAAATTTTAATATTGCTAAACAAATTTAGAATTTAATTTTTTTTTAAACTTATAAAAAAAAATTCATTTCAGATTATTTTTAATGCTAAAAAAGATTGATGATGTAAAAATGCGTTTGTTTAAAAAAATTTAACAGTGATCTCTTTAAACGCGCCGCCCTAAATAAAAACTAAAACATTGCAAATATTTTGGAAGCAATTTGTAAAATGTTACTTTACTTCTTTTCAGATAAACTACCAGACACGCCGCAAATGGTCATTACGGAAAATGGTACGCATTTTGGCATAGCCGGCTGGCAAAACACTGATGCCGATCTTCACCTTAAAGTCATTTACGTGGGCGGAAACGAAGATATTAACCTTTTAGATGTAAATAATTATATAACTTTGACGTTTTATTAGCGTCCTTATTCAACCGGTAAAATTGATTTTTTTGAACTCACCTCACAACGTTGGTAAGAAACCCGTCAAGTCTAACACATATATATATTTTGCCTTTTAAAAAAAGGTCTTCTCGAAATATTGGAAAACCTTAATTTAGGTAAAATAAGACATTTAATATATAATACGGAGCTTGTATTTTGAACGGTATGTATTAAATTATTAAAACATTTATTCAAATTGCCAAAGAATTTAGTCAAGTATGTATTAAAAATAATTATGGTAAAATTAATTCTCATAAAAACAAGTCACCCAGCCACAAAGCGACTTAGTGGTATAAAAACGATTTAAAATGATGGAATTGAAATAGATTTTTAAGTATATTAAGTTGTTACAACATTTAAGTTATACAGAATACAGCCTATAAAGGAAACCATATTTTTACCGGTTTATATCAAAAATATTATTTGAAATTAGCTGTTTTAAATATAAAAATAATTTTTCAATATTTTTATGTTATCAGAACTTATTTTTTAATTAATTTTAATGTTTGTGGCTGGCTTACAGAGTTTTAGTAAAAACGGATCCTTAAGATTGTTTGATAATTGAAGTTAGCGCATAACTCTCAACAATTTGTTGACCTGTAAAATAAAAGTAAATAATAAAAATTAGGAGACCTCACCGGACTTTTCTTTTATATTATTCAGCTAAACTTAAATATTTTTTAGCAAAAGAGGTAAAAAAAAATAGTTGAATTTTTAAAAAGTGAGCGTTAAGCATGCAAGTTTGAAAAATATAAAGCGTTAAATTAGCACCAAATATATTTTTGAATGTAAATAGGTGCTTCCAATACGGCCTTCGGAAAGACGTCAAATATTTGTGGATAAAAAGTCATTTCCCTACTGCGGAGAATACCTGTTTAGAATGTTTTGGATGTCCCGCGAAGCTAATCACCTGTCCGATTACAAATATGTCACTTATTGCCCATAATATGTTTTTTATATTTTGTGATGGGTTTTTTAACAATATTATGCATATAATAATAATAAAATAATAAATCTGCAGATGCCATTGAAATCAATTTCAAACTTTACAAAATTCGCTAATTCATCACAGAAGTTAAACTGTTATTCAGTTTGAGGCAAAAAACTTTGAGATGAATATCCAACTAAATGTTGGAAACAACATAAAAAAAGATCGCGTGATACAGAAATTGCCACATTTTAATGATAGGGCGACTGCTTACCTGGAATGAATATTTTTTAAGTAGAGTTTACACCTAATAACTTTTAAGCTGGCCACGTTTGTTGTTATTATTTAAAGATAATTTTTGTTCGGATTTTTAATCAGTCAGAGCCTATTTGAACGCAAATATGTTTTTAAATATAGCGGAATATACAAATTATGCTGAAATTTTTTTTTAAATTTTAGTATAAATGAATGAACTCTGAACGCGCTCTTAAGTATTGTAAAATTTCTTATAAGTTTGCTTTTAAGTAGTTGCGTATTTTTGCCACGGATGTTAATAATAGCCGTATTGTAGTTAAGGTTATTAACACGTTAAATTTGCTAGATTAGGTAATAAATAAACTTGAAAATATTATATTTTATATGAGAATTCCTTTCAAAAATATACATAAATATCGTAAAAAAAATAATCCTTTTAAACCAGTTTTTTTAATAAAAATTAAAGAAATTTTGTAAGTATGTCCGCATACCCGCTGTTATCTGAGTTCAAAAATATAAATTTCTCAGAAAGGAATCGGAAATTCTGTACGATTGTTTAGAAAAAAATTATATTTTACTATATACCTCGTATAAATATTTCTGTTAAGAAAAATTATTTAAAATTTAAATCTAAAATTTATTTATATATTCATCGCATTATTCGAGGTAAGGCCTCAATTGAGATTCACTAGCAAAGGTGGTTGATTATACGCTTTTTATTTCTCTAAATTTTGTAGAGACGACAGGCAAAAAACACTTTTATAAATGCAAATTGAGGCTTTCCCCACACGACACCATACCCGTTTAGAGCTTTATTCTTTTTACCAGAGTAAAGCAACTAATGCCGACGGCTTAAATTGTTCGATTTTCGCACGCCAGCGACATGAGTTTTTTATCCTAGATATCACTTTAAACACACCATTTTTGGCCTATTGTCTAAGGCCACTCAGCAACTTCAAAGTGGTTATACACGTGTGCTATTTTAAACTGAAAAAAGCCGTCTATGCACGGAATCGAACCCCCTTTTTGTGTAGAAAGCAGGGATGTTTGCCACTTTGTGCCGATTTTAAAAATGCACAGATAAGGTATATAAGCTGAAATATTTTGAAAACCACAAGCAAAAACTACACCAACTAAGCCAATAAACTGGGGAGTCACTAAGATATTAATTTTATCAAATTTGCTTATAATGTTGGCATCCCAAAAAAATTTTTCGCTGGTTTCACTGTAATTGCTAGCAATATGTAAATTTTGCCCTTTCATAACAATTTGTGTTAGCTTTGAACACTTAATTATAATTTTACCATATTCTCAAATAAAACTAGATACTAAATGTTGTTTAAAAACAGAAATTTTCCATGTATGGTGATAGAAAAGTTTTGTTTCTAACCTTAAAGTAAATTTTACTGATTCACTAATTAGTTTTTATTTTCATATAATTAAAGATTTTTATTTAGTTTTTAATTTTGTTGTCCTGTGTAATAAAATTTAAATTCTATTAAAGGGTTAAATATTTGTATTACATTTAATGTTCTTTCAAACAATAATTGTTTGAATTCATTTTTATCTTAGATATACAAAAATGAGGACACTACTAATTATTGCCACCTTATCAGGTGTTATTGCCTTAACCATCTGTGTCATGTCCTCAAGTAAATATTTTTTTGACACGAACTGGTCTATTACATTAGCTAAGGGCTAAAATTTTTACCTGGGCTGAACTTTAAATTTAAACCCCAAAAAAATATTTATGAATCACGGGCATTTAATAATAAAGTAAAAAAATGTAATAGGCCGTAACCATAGGTGCATGACAATTTTTATTGTTATTTTTTTATACATAAAATTGTATTTATATGTCTTATAAAGGCATTGGCTCTTATTTTGAAGATGGTATACCAAAAATGGAGATTTTAGAAGGACATATGGGGACTGCAGATCAATTAAAATGCAATTACGAGGTAATAGTTAACCAGCCACATACAAATAGAAAGATTAAAAGGTAGCCTTAATAATATTTTAGGGTGAAAAAAAACAATAGTACGTCTAATACGTAAAAGTTCCTTAAGGAGGCCATTACCTTAAGCGTGTGTCATTATTACAACATGGGTTGTGTCTTATAAATGGTTTAATTTTTTTCGTAAAGCTCTAAACAATAAAATTTTATAACGCTTTTTTAACGCGTTTTATCTTGGCATAGAGGAAATAATTCATAATGCTTTCTAACCATTATTTATGTGTTTTTATATTCATTTTACGGAGCGCTCATAATTCATTTAGTTTAAAAAAAAAAATAAAAAATTTTTAAAACTTTACCTTTTGACATTGAATATAATCTTTATTATTAGCATTTAAAATAATTTTCTAAAAAACAGTTTAAAAAATTTTGAAAAAAATTAAATAAATATTTGGATTTAAATTTTAGAATAAAAAAAGAATTATTTAACCTGACTTATGGGGTAAAAAAAATCTGAACGTGCCCTTAAGTATTTTTCTTTTTACAATAAAACTAAGTGACAGGTAGCTGGCTTTTTTTGTAAAAATAAAATGGGATTTTCTATCTATCATAACGCGTTTTTATCGCTTTCTCTAATGGCGCCAAAACGTTATTACAAAATGCCTTAACACGTTTTTATAATCTTCACAATGAAATTATACATGACCTTATTTATATTACAATGTTCAAATTATGTTTGAATTAAGGCCCCTGTCTCAGTCTGGAGAAATTGATCTTAGCTTTAAAAGTTTAATTGTAAATTATGCTGAGTTTTGTTGTTAATTTAGCGAAAGTAACAAGGGATATCCGAAATACTGATAAGATTTAACAAGAATTTTAGTAAATATATATACAAACGCCTGGTAGAGCTGAATTAAGGGCAGATTTACAAGAAGACATTATATAAACAATTTTTTTGTATTTTAGGATTCAGTTAATTGATTGACTTATGCTCTGTTAAATTTAAAAAAAATTTTTTTTTTGCATTTTTAGGTCTTCTCATGGTTACATTGTAATTCCTAATTGTATGGTCTTTTTACGAGGAAAGGCTAGTGTCAGCTTTAAATTATATTAGTCTTACTGTTATAGGCTTAAGTGTCATTGTATATAAAAATACCTTTTGCATATTATCCTATATAGGTACAGCATTCAAATATACAAAATCCAAGATATATGGATTGAACCGCAAGAGTTGGTATATAATGGTTATATAAACCTGACCTCTGTAAGGCTTGCTATTATATTAATAAGGGCGCGTTTAAAGTTCATTCGGTTTTTATTTAAAAGTTTTTAAAAATCGTGTTTATCAATGAAAATTGTCATAGTTTCATTTACAATATCAACCTAAACCCGGGGCAATTTCTTGAAGTACATCTTGAAATGTTGTAAATTGTAACCTACTTACTTGGCTGATACTAAAATGACTCTTTCAAATATGTTAACATTTAATAAATATTACTAATTTTTTTTAAAATTAAATGAACTCTGAACGCGCCCTAACAATACATAATCAGAATTTAGGTAAACATAAGCCGCTAAAAGTGTTTTCATTGAACAAAATAAGCACAACAATTTTATAAATTAGACGTTTTTAAAAAACATCATTGTTAATAAATTTTTGTGAAAAAAAATATATGCTCTTAAAAATACAAAATGTTCGTAAAAGTGTTTGGGTTTAATTATTTTTCACAAATCAAAGTTTTTGATATAAATTAGGGATTAAAATACTTTAAATAAAGACCGAATTTAGTAAAAAACCATTGCTCTCAGTATACAAAGCTGAAAATATAAAAAAAAACAGATAAAGTTTTTTTTGATACCTTAATTAATTTTTTTATGCATGATCACTCACTTCTATTATTTTATATTTAAATTAACGTATCAGGGCACGTTCATAATAAACTTTTATTTTTTCGCAAAAAAAAGTTTAAATTTGGCTTGTGTTAATCAAATTCGAGGTTTCAAAATGTAAATAACGTCGTAAAAAACCTGGATTATTTAGATAATTTTAAAAAAAAATAGAAGAAAAATTTATTTATTATTGGCTAGGGAAAATTGATTTATCCTAAACATCGACCAAACTTCGACCGTTAACTGCAGAAGCCATTAAAAATATAATTGATTTAACCAAGGGGTTACCTGCGGCAATTATTTCATAATAAATTTCCCCAGTGTATTTGACTTTGAACAAAAAACATAAGATTCGCAAACAAGGGCGTATGCAGAAACTTTTCTAAAGGGGGGCAAGAATTTTTTTGGAGGAAAGGAACTTCAAATTTAATTTTAATGTTGATATTTTATTTGCAAAATTATTTTATAGGGCTGATATTTTTCAAAAAATAGCAATTTTATTGATTTCTATTCCCTTTTATATGTTTGATATATAAATTCAACAGCTGATTATATCATAAAAATTAAAAAAATATTAAAGGGGGGCAATTGCCCCTTTTAACTTCCCCTCAATACGCCCCTGTTTGCAAATATAATTTTTTTAAGTTTATTTAGAGTGTTTTATCAGCAGGATTATTTAATGTTTTTTCGTGACCTATCATTAATCGTTATATTTAATTTAAATTATTTTATCCCGCTTTTAGCGGAATATAACTGGCAATGTTTCGGAGGGACTATATTACGTTACCACGTTTGTAAATTATGAAGATGCTAATAATGTATTGAAAACCTCATATTCCCGTTCCAAATTCATGCAATGTAACACTTTGAATTTCATTTAATAATTTGGCAAAAGAACTAACATATATTATCAAGAGCACCTCTATTAATAAATATAATTTTTTGTGGTTTTGAGTATACCTTTTTTAAAAAAATAAGTTAAAAATACATTTACCTTTACCGTATTTTTACCATTTATCAAACGGATTAAAACGTTTAGATAGAACAATTTTTCAATTTTTAGAAAATAAAAATTTTACCCAATAAATATTTAACTCCCAAATCTTAATCATGTAATTCAATTATGCATTTATAGTTATTGAAATATTTTGGGACCTAACTATTAAAACAAGATTACGCATTCCAACTGCACAACTTACTGACATCAATTGCCTTTAGTTATATAAAATGCTGTTCCATTAAAAATAAAAAACCAACGGGACATGGAACAAAGGTCATCTATTATTTGATGATCATGAAAAACATAAGATTCCTGCAATCTTAGAGTTTTTAAACTTTTCTAAAAATTTTTAAATTTTTTACTATAAATGAAAGTTTTTAAATAAATTAAAACAAAAATTTGAAATTTTTTATTCTTAATAATCAAGGAATTCTAAATAAAAACTTTAAAATAATGTATACATATAGCACTGCTAATGGGGATTTTGTATCCTAATATAGGTTTTCAAATATTTTTAATCTCTATCATGTGATTATAATTTTGATATATTTAAAAATAATTATATCTCACTGATTTGATACGAAAATATAAATTAGATTATAAGATAAAAACACAATTAAATCCTATGCTCAGAGTTTTCCCATTCATAAACGCATGTAAATTTGATCAAAAGTGGCCATTTTTTTGATATAGACCTAAGAAAATAGTTGAAGGTGATCGGAAAACTGAACATATGTATGAGGTAAGGCCATTATTGGAATCACTTCATTTCAATGTCATAACATTCTTTTTAGATATTATGTGTCGACCTGGATATATATTTTGTTTTTCGTAAATTATTATACCCTTTAATTTATTATACTTAATTCACATTATGGAACATGTTTTTTTTTACAATTTTTGAATTTGAATTATTGTATTTTTTTCTCTAGTTCTGAACCTTTTTATTTATATGCTAATTGATATTAACAACTAAAAAATTTATAATTTAGGTTCGGAGAAACCAACCAGGAAACCTTGCGCTGAGTATATTTGGTAAAGATCTTAATTTTAAGATTGATAATTAATAATCAGGATGTAGGGCAAACCAGATGTTCAATCCCTTAAATATTTTTTTTTTCGATTTTACCCAGTTAAATATCTTCTATTCGAAAATTTCCCCCCTTTGACATTTAGAGAAAAAAAAATTGTAAATTAAGAATGAGAATAAGAAACGTGTATATTTACTCAGAACTTTTTTATTATAAATGGTTTATTTTATTCGTATCAAAACATTGGGATTTCCCTCTATCAAAATGCGTTTTTATCTATCCATGGCCCCACCAAGGCAATAATAAAAGATGCCATTATATAACCATGATTCAGAAGTTGATTTCAATTTTAAAAAAGGCGAAAATAAAAGAACATACCCTCAAGCAACACGACTGTCACTTACCACTTTTTAAAAAATTTTAACGCCTAATTGGGAAATCCATCAAATATCAACAGCCTTTGGAAAACAATGTTCGAATAATATAAAAAAACAATGAAAAAAGTGAATATATTAATTTAAAAGAGCAAAAACTAAGGCATTAGTTTTACTAGGCAAAAAATATTTAAAATATATTTTTTTTTTAATTTTATGTAAAATGAAATGACACGCACTATAAAGGAAAACTCATTAAATTTAAAAAAAATATTTCGATACATCTTGTAAAAATGAACATTAGATAATAAAAAGTCGAAATTATCAGATTAAATCCTTGGGATAAAGGAATCCTTAAAGATGTAGCTTATTTAATAGTCATTCTACAATGTGAAACTTAACAGAATTGCTTACAAATAGTGTTCTTGACGGGCCGTATTTTTAAGACCTAGCCCGCCCGAAAATTTTTACGTGGGGGGCCCGGCCCGGCCCAAATAAATATTTTTATTTTAAGCCCGGCCCGGCCAGGTTTTATTTTATAGGAGGCCCGGTCCGGCCAGGCCCAAATTTTTATCGGCCCGTAATATTTTTGTGAATATTACTAACAATTAAACATAAAATATAGCTTTATTGAAATTATTAATATTAGCATCATTTGATTAAAAGTAATCATTAAAAAAATTAAATAAGAATATGAAATTAGAATTTTGTCTTTCCATACTACTTATCTAATATTTAGCAATAATTATAGCGCAAAAAAATAAACAAATTTAAACATGAAAAATTTTTGGCCCGGCCCCTACCCGACGCGAGTTCGAAATTTAAAAAAACGGGCCGGCCCACCCGAATATTTTACATTTAGGCCTGGCTTGACATTTCGGCGGCACTCGAATGGGCTTTTGTGTCCTGACTGAGTACACCCCACCCCATCAATGTTTAACATTACATAAAACTTGCTTTTGGATGTTGTAACATAACATAATGTTTATATTGCTTCCCACCCACCCCCCCCCCCCCCAATCTCTTACCTTTTATTTATTATTTATTCCCATAAATCTAATAGGAAACCTCAGTTCTCTAACAGTGCCCTGCTTTAGATAATAAGACTTAACGCACGTCGGCGAGACCTAGGTTTTTAGAGCCTAGGTTAAGAAAAATGGACGAATTTAACGGGCATATGTCCATACTAATCAATCTCATTAAAGTTGTGTGCTAAGTTTAACGCAAGCTCGCAAGGAATCACGGTTTTCCGACTATATTTAAGCACTATATCCCTCTAACTAG
>CM060242.1:38143195-38331912 GCA_030555515.1 Acutogordius australiensis | reverse complement strand
ATTTTAAAACATTAAATTATACATTTAAAAAAAATATTTTATTTTACAATAAAATTTTAATATTTAGATAAATTTGTGTTAGCACCAACCCTTGGAATAAGTGAAAATAAGACACATTTTACCGCGCACGGGTGGAAGATAACAGACCCTGAGCTTTACATCAAAGTGGTTCACGTAGCTCTGAATAGCGACAATGACATAATAAACGTAACCAGTCTTTTGGGTTTGCTTTATAGGGAATTATCAAATTTAGGGAAATAGCTAATTCATGTGATTTTGAAGATTTATTTGCAAACTTCATATGAAACGATAAGCTACTGCCCAATTTGCTAATGCAGCCCGACATATGAGTATGTTTTTTGTTAAAATCTGATATGGAGTTTTGATTTTTTATAAATAAACATAATTTGTTTTTTTTAACAAATAAGATTTCTTAAACAGGATAACGTAGAGAAAGACCTTGAAAGAGCTCACTGCCTTAATGAGGCAAAAAGTTTAAGTATAAAAAAAAAATACGGTCAATCGTTTTTTTTTATGAAAAGTCATTTTCAAACTAAAGATATAACAAAATTATAACTTTTTTTTAGTAAATATATATATATTTTCATTTAACTTACAATTTTTTTAATTAGGCAAAACAAAAATTTTTTATGATTTAATAATTTTACATAAAATATTACAAATGAAATATTTCAGATAAAATAACATTTATACATAATAGAAAATATGTCATCCATTTGAATTAAATAAAATAAAATTAATTTTAAACGGATTAAAAATATATAAGTATCGCATTTTCTTGATTTAACAGGGCCATACATAAAATTGTATTTAAACATCAATACTTAATTAAAATATAGTTTGAACGACATCCTTTTAGCATGCGTTAGTTAATTCAAAATTTTAAATTAATTTTTAAAATTTTTCTAAAACCTTTGTTTGTCAAAAAAAAATTTAGGATTGGGAACTTTACGTTTTTATCAAAAGAAATAATCTAAATTAAAAATTGAATTCAACTTTACACTCGCCCTATCTAAACTCCCATTTAAAAATTTTAATTAAACCTGACGGATTTTTTAAAACCCATATAGGTGTTGCTAAAACCAACAGATAAACAACTTGCATATCCTATGGAAAAGAGATTGTTTATTTATCGAGGCTATTATTTAGTTCGGTTGTCTTTCAAGCCTCACCAAACTAACTATCTCTCTGACTTTCAATACATTAGTCTATGTCCATAAATTGTGAAAAACTTTTATTTACCCGTTAAGGTGTTGGAATATTTATATTATAAAAAATAAAATTTAGCTGCATATTTAACAAATTTATGCTAATTGTTAGATATAAACTAGAAAAATATTTTACGGTTTTGGGGCCTAACATAATACATTCTCTAATTTTTTTCTAAAAAGTATCCTGCCATATTTAGATGGTTCCCTAAATACCTTCTTTTAAATAATCAATCGCATTTTTGAAGTATCTATTTTGAAGCCGACTCAAAAAAGTCAGCGTTAAAAGTTGGCTCACTTTACTTATGAATATTCTTTAGAAATGGTTTTTCTTACAACCCCATTATATTTGCATTTTAAATTACAGAATCAATGCAAGTGTATACTTTGTTAAAGCTGTGGTTAGTGCTATAGAAAAAAAAACGACGGTTAATAAGGAGGTTTAAAAAAAATTTTAAGAAATTAAAAATGTTAGGCATATCCTAAAACGGTTCATTAATCCGCCGTTATAATTTTTTTTAGAAAAAGTTTTTTTTATAAGAATAACAGAAATAAGGCAATAAGCGATTTCATAAAATATATTTCTTTATTTTACCCCATTTTTATTTTTTAATTTTGAAATAATTTAAATATATGATTAAAGAACTGTATTTTAAATTTTTTTATAGTGACATTGTAACCCTTTATAATCTAGTTCCAGAGTCTCAAACCTGCTAAATGAGCCTCTATTGGGGTTTTCGCGTTACTTTTGATCTGTTTAAATATACAGAAAAGACCAAAAACAAAAATATAAACATAAAGCCCTATCAAAAACAGGGATGAGATATTACGCACCAGTGTTTTTCAAAAGGTTACTGTCGTTGGTGAAGCATGGTTCAAAGCTCTACTTAAACAAAATTTTAGTGCGCACCACATTTTTAATAGTCAAATAGGCTTGCAAAAATGTTTTAAAAATAAGAGGCCACATCAATATTTGCCCGAATGATACATTGCGAATAAACAAGTTAGGGTAGCCTGAGTTCTATTTAGAGTAAAAGTGAGTTTTGGCCTTGGATCAATTCAAAGTTTTTATATTCTTTCCCCAAACAATTTTAAATATATTTTGGAGGTGTTACGTGACCACCTCTTTAAGTTAAATAAATTGAATAATTTTTGCAAAAAAATATTTTATTAGTTAACACAACTCCATTTTCTATTTTAACATAAAGTTTCCGAAACAAGAAAAAAAAATTCCAAAAAATTTGAGTAAATGAAAATGTTATTTATTCTAGTGACCTTTGGAGTAATTTGTTCTATAACTGATGGATTTATGGCAAGAGGTTAAAATTTAGCTATAACTAAATGTTAATTGAATGGAGTGTAAAACTTCTAAAACGGGTGATATAGTTGAGTTATGCCTTTTTAAAAAATTTTATCTTTCAACTATTTTTTGTTAAAAAATTTCACTAACTCTTCTTAATGACAAAAAACAACAGTTTTCTGGCAGCTATTCTTATCCTTTACCACAAATGGGTCGAGAAAATCTGTATATAATGGAGATTACGCGTTAAAGCGTTGTTTTTTTTTAACTCCAGCAGGTGGCCGGCCCCTTAGTGTTAAATGAGTTAAAAATACACGCGTGTAACCTACGTTTTTAAATCTTAACCAAAAATATTGACGGCTTCGAAACTCGTTGGCGTTCAATTATCTAACTACTAAGTTCAACGTTGTTTGAGTGTAAAACACGTCACAGGCTTAGAAGCGGTCAAGGTTTCTTCTGATCTTAACTGGTCAAACAATAAATAGTGACAAATAATATCGTTAATTTTATAGATGTAGGAATAAAAAGTATCAATATTATGACCGATTTCTAGGTTTGAAACAATAAAAAATTGATGCACTCTTAAGAATATGTGCACAGTGACTTAAAAGAGTATACTTTTGTGCCCGGTCGGAATGCATAGGCTCGGCGCGCCCTTAATCAGAATATTTTACCCGACCATCCGGCCTGCCAGCTGATTTAAATTTTCATCCAAGACAGGCCCCTCAGCTGTTGAAAATCAGCAAATAAATATGATTATAGGTTTTAAATTTTATTATGGGTTTTAGATTACGGGTTTATACAATAGTTGGATTACGTCTGAATGCATTAAATAGGTCAACTACTGAGATTAAACCTGCAGTCCTAGGGATTTTCAAATTCATTTATCGTTTTTTCTAATCAAATTTAGTAAATCAGCTATAAACATTTTAAAAAAATGTTAAAAAAAACAAAAAAGATTAAAATCAAAATTAAAAATTTTTTTTAATAATCTGTTAGATTAAAACTTTTTATAATATTATTAAAAACCCAATTGTTGCCACAACTTCTGGATCATTTGGTTCTGAAGCCTTGAAATTTTTTAAACAAATTGGTAAACTAAAATAATTTTATTTCACCAAGTTTTAGTAGCATAAGGCAAAAAATTTCCATAAAAATTTTGATAAGTAATTATTTTCTTTTTAAAAATACGTGGCCGGAAGACTCTAAAATTAAGTAAATATAATATTTTTATTATTATTTTTTTTTAATTTATTTTAATTACTTCTTTCATATATTACATTTAATTTGCCACCTCTTTATAATTTATTAATTATATTTAACATTGTTCATTTGATATTATAATATATTAATGCTGGAAATCTCATAAATATAATCTTTTTTATTATTAAAAAAAAATATATCGCGTTTTAGTTTGGGATGCTTATTCTCTATCATCTAAATGGTTATGTAGGAGCTTGAATTTCAAAATTTTATTATTATTTGAGATAAAAAATTTATGTTACAAATGATATTAATATGCAAATAAAATTCTTGTATTATTTCTCTTTAAGGTACGATCGCAAAATTTGTCAATTTGGACAAAAAGGGCTATTTTTCGATATGGACGGAACAAAATCTTCAAAGGCGAAAAAAACTACGAAAAAGGGAAATATTGGGATAAGGAAATCATGGGGATCTAATCATTTCAGTGCCAAAAACTTCTTTTTTTGACACTGATATTTGTCGACCTGTGTTATATAAAAACTTTATATTAAAGACCGTATTTTTTTGGTTATCTCGGTCGCCCAATAGCATTGGCGTACCGAGATGTGGTAGGTTAACCTAGTGCGCACTTATCATTTTTGTGGTTTGAAAATACAATAAAAATTTTATGACTACATACCCCACCCCAAAAAATATTTTATAACAAATTTTGGGTACGCCTCTGCCTAAATCTATTTATTTTTATACGGCCACTTACATAACTCGGTAAGATTATTCATGGAAGTGAATTTTTGGTACTAAAAGCCCCCAGTTTTTAGCAAGATTTTTGTTATAGGCGTTGCACCTTAGCCTGATTTGCATTCTTACATAAGACATTAATTCGAAGATTACATTGGATAACACATGTCAACAAATTTTTTAGATATATGAGCGAACTACCAAAATCAAAACTGCCATCTTAGAGATTTTACAAATTCGTTTACCGTTTTTAATCAAATTCAGTAATTCAGTTATTAATATTAAAAATTACAAAAAAAATGTCAAAAAACAAAATCCAAAACCAAAAATAAATAGAATTTTTTTTGCATATTCACAACAGCTCAGCTGTTATATCTAAACTTCAAATAATATTATTTAAAGTCGAAAATATAGCGTCGTTTTGTAGCTTGAACGCGAAATTTTCTGTATTATTTAAATGCTGATGTAAGAGCTTAATATACTAAAAAAATTTATTTCTCGTTACTTGAGATGATAAATATAAGTCACAAGAAATTTTTTATGATAAAAAAATTCTTAATTTTTTTTAGGGTATTCTCGAGGTCGCAAAATCTGCCAATACGGTCAAAAAAGGCCATTTATTGTTATGGACGGATCTTGACGAAGGCAGAACACTACAAAAAACGGAAAATATAATGAGATAAGGTTATCATGGGAAATTCAATTATATTTTCATAAACCTTTTATTCTGACATTGATATTTGTCGACTTTTGTAAAAGCCTTGCTCTAAATTATAATTTAAATTTTTGGTACAAAGGTAGAGAAACGTTTTGTACAATATTACTTATTCGCAGTGCTATGTCTCTAAGCATACTTGGAAATTTTATTTAAATTACTATCCATATGAACCAGGCCCGATTCTAGCTTTTCCCTTTTAGGGGGGTAAAAAAAACTCGTGGGGGGCAGAAAAATTTTTTTTGCCGCCTTCGGCGGCAAAATTGGCCGTGACCTTCGGTCACGGCAGAAAATATACATGTACAACAATAGAATGAATCCATGTTAAAAATTTTATAACAAATTAATAGTATTTATTCTATTCTTAAATTAAAAAAAATGAGTTTATAAATTAAATATGTGAATTAAAATTAATTGTTTTCACTATTGCTTAAAAAGATATGAAATTTGAATTAATTGTAAGTATAATTTTATCATTTAGTATTGTTGCGCATGAAAATTAAAAATATGATATATATAAATGATAAAAATGAATTATATAAAACTTTGAATTTTAGAAAATGAAAAGTGAAGTAAGATTGATTATCATTAAAACAAAATGTATAAGTATGCTGATTTGGAAGAATATATATGAAAAAACACTGGTTATATATAACTAGTTATTAATATTAGGGTAAAAAATTAAATAAAACATGAAAACGTTAAATGCGCATATGCAACCATGTTAAAATAGTAAGCAATAATTAGCTGAATGAGCAGTGTTTTGTATTGATCAAACTATTTTATCTTAGAGGATATTAATTAAAATACAATATTCATCAAAATTCAACGCCCCTAGTTAATGATTTTACGTGTTCTAAAAGAACCAAATCACCTTTAAGCAGGTCACTAATTGTCAGCCGTTATTATCCTTCTTAAAGAAGAAAATGTGGCCTCACAACTCAACGTTGAAGAGCCAATTAACAAACTTATAGGAAAAATGTTATAGATTAGAAAACGCATCATTGTAATCATAAAAAAATTTAAAAAAATCAATAGTAACACATTCTTTGTAATTATTAAGTTTCTTATTAAAAAATTTTTGGCTACGTCAATTTCTTTAGATAATAAATTTTTATCCTCTGATTTATTTATATCTGTAAAGGTTAATCAAATTTATAAAGGTTAAAGATTTAAACAACTATTATCGGTAAAAAATCTATTATCAAAATATAAATAAATCAATAATATTAAAATAAATACTTTTTACTTCATCATTAATATTTAAAATATTTTCAAACTTATGAGTAGAAAATAAATAAAAATCAGAAAAATCTTTAGGTTTAGTTTTTTTTATCCATAGATAAATTATTGTCATTTAAAAAAATATCAATATCAAAACAATTTTTGAATAAATCTTCAAATGTATTTTTATTTCTTAATTGTTCAATTAATGGTGTATTAAATCAGAAATTTTAGAAATATAAGTCGTTCTGAATTGAAATTGATCTATTATTATTTTTAATAAATAAAATAATTTTACAATTAAATACAAAAAAATAAATAGATGATTATAAATATGGTCAAAAAACCCCGATTCGGCCCTGTGACCTGAAGATATAAAAGTTTTTTTATTTTTAATTTTTAAAAGAGTATTAAATTTTTTAGTGTAATTAAAAAAAATAATGGGCAGGTAGTGACCACACCACCAATGGGGCAACAGCCGGGGTATGGTTCCGCATTCACTAACTACCTTGATTGCATCCTGTTGAAAAAATTTATGAAGGGAAGAAAAATTATCAAAAAAATCTTTCTCTTCACTTAAAATAAGACCTTTTACAACAAGATGCAATCGATGGTTAAAGCAGTGAATATACGGGACATGGTGTCCAGCTATTTTGCTTAGAAATACTTAAACACCATTTTTTTCCCGGGAATTACGTTCACCCCATTGTAGCACTGTGCGATCAGGTTCTTTGGTTCTTGATTATATTCTAACAAAAGATTGTTGTTAACTGAGAAAATTTCTTAGGCATCAGATTTATGAATTGGTTTAATTAAGATTGAACCTTTTGTAAAATGATTTCAAAAAACTTCAAATTTTTAAATTTTTTTGAAATTGAACTCTAATGTAATTATTTTTAGATTGTTGTAAAATTTTAAGATGTTAATTATTTATTTAAGTAAATATTTTTCTAATTGGTGAAAAATATATGCTGCCGATAATTCAGGCGCGTAATTTATCCATTTTTTTAATTTCTAAATATTCTAATTTTTGGGGGTGGGGGGTTTTTACTATGTATTGGGGGCAAATTAAAAAGCATTGTTGGGTACAATATTACTTATTGGCAGTGCTATGGCTCTAAGCATACTTGGAAATTTTATATAATCTACTAAATTCATATAAACATAGCTGATAAATCAATTTAACTTAATTTATTCAAAATTCTAACGTTCAATAAAATTTTAACAGTGCATATTTATTAAAAAAAATTTAATATTTTTAACAATTCTATTAATAATGAATATACCTTGAGCGCACCCCAACCTAGAGGTATAAAAAAAATTAACCTTTTTAACAAAAATGTTTTAGGTGTCAGTCCCATTTCTAAAGATGGCCTACCTAGATTGGATATCACTCAAGCTTCTATGGATGATGTCGTTTTTCAGCATGGATGCCTTTTCGATATCGCCGCCGGAGTGCCATCTACAAACAGGAGAGTTTTAAGGTATCTTATAGATTTCATGGTTATGTAGTTTTAAAATTTAAAGTAGCATTAATCTGCGCATTTAAAAAAAATTGAATATATAGTGTTTAAATCATTTCATTAAACAAAAAAGCAATTAACCTTTATTTTTAATATGAGAAAAACCTATAAATCTAATTCGACGGGCGTTTAATCTTATTTAACTCTAATGGGCCTGCTGAAGAGTTAAAAGAGGCAAAGCCTTGACGGGTAACCATTCCCTATGGAAAAAAGGTCTGGAAAAAACTGTTATACCACACGTTTGCTCTTTATGGTCATATAAATTTTCTGGAACCAAACAAACCAGTTTAATATATTTTAAAATTTTTAAACATTGATCGGCATCAAAAATTATTTTTTTCACAAGTATGTCACTAATTGTATTAAGGGGTTTTTATCTTAAGGTGTGCCAAGTCACTGCTAGTTGTTCAAACAGAGCAAACATTGTAATATCGATTTGAATGGTGAGATTTGCTTGGATGCCGGCGGGCTCTATGGCATAGGCTCACTTATAATAATCTTTAATTTCTTTTCTTTCAAATTTATAACAACACCTACCAATGAATATAGGTATGCCATTCTGATGTACAAATGTAATGGCCCAACATCTAATTGTGACGAGCTAATTTTTGACGAAACTAGTATGGAAAAGGTAAAATTCCATGGGTTTTGATATATTTAAGCCAATAGTTACGCATTTTCTCTTTGCTGCTTTGGTTATTCCATATATTTAGGACAAACAAGCAGTAGAATTTATTTAAAACTACCTGTCAACCAAAATTAACTTTATTTATATAATTTCTACATTATTGATATACCAGATAAAATTTGTTAAAAAATATAATAATTTGAAGATATAAATCATTATAACACAGGTCAATAAATATCAATGTTACAAAAATAAGTTTATGAAAACATAAAAGCATACATCCCCATGATTGCCTTATCTCATAATATATATATACCGTTGCTCGTGGTTTCTTCCGCCTTCGGCTCCTGGGATCCGTCAATATCAAAATAATGCCTCTTTTTATTATATTGACAGATTTTGCGACCTCGAAAATACAATAAAAAAAATTTATAATCTTTTTTTCATATAAAAATTTCTTACAACTTATATTTATCATTTCAAATAATGATAAAAATTTTAGTATATCAAGCTCTTACTTCAGCATTTATATAATACAGAATATTTCGCTTCCAATACGACATAAAGCTGTAATGAATATGCAAAATAATTCAATTTATTTTTGTTTATGAATCTTTTTTGTTATTTTTTTGGCATTTTTTTTATAATTTAGAATGTTTATAGCTGACTAACTAAGTTTGATTAGAAAAAAGAGTAAACGGATTTGAACCCTAGGATGGCGGGCTCGATCTCTATAGTTAGCTCATAACTCTCATAAATTTGATGACCTGTGATAAGTTGAAAGTGCTCTTAACTTATCATAATGATTTAAAATATATATGATATCTTCGATGTATATATATTTTTTTATAATACATTCCATATTTAGTATATCAAAATTTAGAAGATATGAAAAAAAGTATATTTTTATTGACATATTTTAAAATAAATGCTGCTGCTCATTATGTGTCATAAACATTAGGACACGGTATATGTTATTAGGTAAACATTCAGAAAAACGTTACTGAGACCGGTGTGTATTACGTCAAAGCATATGTCATATACGAAGATATGGCTCGAGTGTTAAGAGGATCTTATGCCATTTCGAAATTCATGAGATGTAAACCTTATTTATATAATTACATCGCACATGGCAACAAATATAGGGGAAAGGCAATATGATTTTATAAGTATTTGATGTCCAATAAAGTAAACCGCTTTTCGTTATAATGTTTGCTGTTTTTATTAAAATTAATGTTTATAGGATTAATAACGCATTTTTATGCTGGATTTTTAGAAGGCTCATAATTTTTAAGAAAATTTGTTTTAGATGAAAAGAATTTTTATTAAATGTGAAAGCAAAAGTTTAAACACGCTTCATATATCTAATTAAGCCTGCGTTATTCGCAGTTTTGAAGCGCTAGTTGGTAAAGTGAGAGCATCATAGGTTTTGAAATGTGTAATAAACTGGTAAAACGTCTTAATTTTAAGAGCAAACTAACATGATTTCAATTGCAAAAAGTATTGAGTTTGTCCAATCGTTTTTGAGTTTTTATGAAAAAATTTGATTTAGTTGATAGCTAGCCCTACCCTACCTCTAAAGGTGGACCATGGCTATACCTTTTTTTCTTATGAATTAATCAAAAAATATGTTAAATATTTAAAATTCTCGTCTAGATTATTAAGATTGCCTATTTTAATGCATGCATGACTTACTCGATGTAGGTGTAGGACCCTGGGGTCAAAACACATCAATTAGCCTGACTGCATTATAGCTAAAAAATGCATAAGAAAAACAAATTTTGAATAAAGCTTGAATAAGCTATTTTTAATTACCGAGTAAATAAGATCGACAACGGTATGTGGTTATAAAAAGAGGGCTCAAATATTTTCTTAACGTCATCATTCCCAATCCCACCCAATGCCTAAATTTGTCAAGGTCAATATTAAGCAAATAAGGACAACAAAAATGCTTTTGAGTTTATTTGAAAATTTATTTTTTTTTTTGAATAAAATCTTATAGGTCGGGTAAAGTATTTTTGGATTATTTTATAATAAATACTTAACTTGCTATATTCCTTTTGTAAGATTTCGTAATCTAACGGCAATAGCTAGTGCTTAACGTTATATATAGAATCATATATACTAGGCACAAAATCAAACGATCCTCTTAAAACATGGGACGTTACCTCGTTTGGTAAGATTTAATTAATATTTTATTTTTGAGGTAGGCAGAACAAAATATTACAATAAGCAATTCGATTTATCAAAAATCTATTTTTAAAGGATGGTTATTTTTAAATTAAATAATTTGAATCGCTTAACAAGGCGTGTTCAATCATTCAATATAAAAAAATTCAAAAATATCTAAATAAAAAAAATATTGATTCAATAAAGGTTAGTTTTTTAAAAAAGTCATTTTAAAATTATTGACAGCTATGTTTGTATTTTAAATATAACTTTAATTATTTCTAAACGAGCAAATGCTCAGGGTGTAAGAAAATATTGAAAAATGATTAATTTTCGATGTAAAAACTCAAATTTTAAAAATTTTTATTTTCAGAGTTTATAAAATTTGTGATAAAACGAATGAGCCATGAACGCGCCCATTCAGAGGATATTTCTTTATATATTTATATCAGAGCCGCCTGGAGCATGGAAAAATATAATAATATTATTTTGCGACAATGCAATAATGTCCATTTATTAACACTATAGTAGGTTCATGCCTTTCACTCAAAAGATACCTCACTACATTTTGAATTTTTGTAAAATTGTTATTGAAAGTTTAAATCCAAAAAACTAACATCTTTGAAATGTTTTGGCTTGTTAATATAATTATATGAAATAAACACATGGTTCATTATTATCAAATAAATATTTTGTTAATTTGTTTGTACAGGAGGTAAGTTGGATAACAAAAAAGTGATATCTATATTTCGTCATTTTCATTTCCATTTAGAAAAATTACCTGGCACCGTACAAAAAATTAGCCTTAGTGAAAATAATACGAATTTTATCGTTTCTGGTTGGAAAAACGACGACCCAAACCTTATTATCAAAGTTAAATACGTGAAAAATAATGGAGAGACGGAAATTATTAACGAAGTTACATTTTAAGTTGAAAAATTGATATTAGTGTTTTGGGTCTTATTACACATGTCAACAAATTTTTAAGAGTTATGAGCTAACTACGGAGATCATACCTGCCATCTTAGGGGTTATATTTTAAGTTGAGAAGACCCTGCTATTTTATTCATAAAATTGATATTAGTGTTTTGGGTCTTATTAAACATGTCAACAAATTTTTAAGAGTTATGAGCTAACTACGGATATCAAACTTGCCATCTTAGGGGTTTTTAAATTCATTTATCGTTTTTTCTAATTAAACTTAATTAGTAAGCTATAAACATTGAAAATTTTACAAAAAATCCAAAAAAACAACAAGATTCAAAAACAAAAATAAATTGAATTTTTTGCATATTTACAACAGCTAAACTGCTAAATTCAAACTTCAAATAAAACATTTATTAAAACCCGAAAATATATTGTTTCTGATTAAGTTTGGACGCGATATTGCATTATATGCTATGATGTAAGAGCTTGATATACTTAAAAATTTTGTTTCTCATTTTTTGAGATGATAAATATAAGTTACAAGAGATATTTATATGAAAAAAAAAATTTTTTTTTCTTTTTTAGGGTATTCTTAATCTGGCAATTTGGTCAAAATTGGTCATTTTTTTGATATGGACGGCTGTATGAAGCCGAAGGCGGAAGAAAATAATAAAATTTAAATAAGAGATAAGGCCATCAAGGGGATATATACTTTTATGTTTTCTTAAAATTCACTTTTCCGTCCTTGATATTTGTTGACCTGTGTTATAACATAACCCTTTTTACCAACACTTCTCTGATTTTTTAATAAATAATTTTTAATTATTATAAAAATAAATTAAAATGTCTCTTTTTTTGGCGCGTAGTTTAGATTTATTGAATTTTTCAAATAATTATAAAATATTTTAATTTTTTTCGGCATTTTTACGAAATTTCGCCAATCCTAATTATACGAATTAAAAAAATTGGGTTTAAAATATTTAAAAAAATTAAGTTTAATTTTTTTTATTTATTGGAAAAAATAAATGGACTGTAAACGCATGCTTAATTTATTCAGTTGATAATATATTTTTATATAAATCTTTAGGAGAGAATAAAGCCCTCGGATTCGGCTAAATTTTTAGTTGACAAGAGTCTTTTTCCTTACTCCGGTGAATATATGTTCCTTTTGCTAAAAGCTGCAAACCCTCGTGATATGTTTTCAGTCCGGACTTTTGTGACAATTTAATAATCAACTTGATAATTAAAATTCTTCATTTTAAAGGTGCAAGGGATTTTTTAATTTTGTATTCATTAAGTGATTCTTGTGATACGTATCAATAAAAATTGAAGGTTGCATCAAAAAATTCAATTTTATTGCAATAACACAATTGGCTCTAATAAACTTTTACACTGAACCCCATTAAAAAAAATATTTTTTTGTATAGGAGAAAATTTGGCAAATACTTGACAAAATTTACTTATTTTATATTTATCTGCCCATTAATTTTAAATTAAAGGATTGCTTAGGATTGATGAATGTTTCTTAAATAAACGCAAATTTTTATATATGTCCATTGAAATACAGGAGGGGGGGGGGAGAGACCTAAAGGGAACCCCCAAGCTAAATGATCATTCTTGTTAAACGTTAAGAAATGTAATAATAGGCCTAAATGACAACATTATCAAATAATTGTTTCATCAAATAATTTCCCAAGTCTACTTTATCCTTCAACCCCACCCATTCTTAGGTACGTCCCTAAATATGCTTAAAAATCGGAAAACACTGTAGGTCTTTATTGTTATGGCAAGGAAAACCCTTATATATTCCCTTTCAATAATATTACATAAATCATCACAAGAAACAGGCTACAGAAGCGATATGTATTTTATATAGAGCTCTAAGTCGAAACCCAACATTTGGCCGAGCCGAAATTAAAAAGTGTCATGCTTGGTATTTCGACATGTTGCCTGGCCCTATTTGTATTGGGCAGGGTGAGAAGCCGAAAATAAAAAATCAAGTTTGGGGTCGGGACAGACCGACAAGAGGAGGGCTAGCCGGGACTAAACTGGAAAATATGCCGAGCGGGTTGGGCCGGAAGACGGCATGAATTGTTCTTAACACATATCTATAAATATTAAATGATATAACACAGGTCAACAAATATCAATGTCAGGTAAGTGAATTTTATGAAAACATAAAAGAATGCATCCCCATGATGGCCTAATCTCATATTTATTTTTCGTTTTTTAGTTTCTTCCGCCTTTGGCAAATTAGATCTGTCCATATCGATAATGCCTTTTAACATTGTAACCTCGAGAATATCCTAAAAAGAATTTAAGAATCTTTATATTATTTAAAAATCCCTTTTAACTTTTTTTAACACCTCAAATAATGAGAAACAAAATTTTTTAGTATATTAAGCTCTTACATCAGCATTTAGATGATACAAAATATTTCGCGTCCAAACTTAAATACGACACGATATATTATCGGTTAATAAAAACATTATTTGAAGTTTAATTTAACAGTTTAACTGTTGTGAATATGCAAAAAAAATTTCAATTTATTTTTGTTTTTAAATCTTTTTTGTTTTTTTGACATTTTTTCTAAACTTTACGATTTTATAGCTGACTAACTAAGTTTGATTAAAAAACGGTAAACTGATTTGAAAATACCTAAATCTGTAGTTAGCTCCTCTCAAACATTTAATGACCTGTGTAATTCATTTTTTAAAATCAGTTTACTTTCTTACCACGTCCATAATATATTTATTTTTGTCAAACTTTCAGATATTTTTCTAAGTTGATTTACCTTCTTTAAAGCTAACTTAATATAGTTGGCCACTATCATTTTAAATTTTATATTAACATTTTTTACAAAGTTATTCAAAAAACTATTAGAATCATGTCTTATACATTGTAATTTTTTTTTGTCGAACTCAAAATATTTCTGTTTTAGCTAAATGCGATATTTTATTTACGAATGGTGTAATTTACAAATAATTTATATTTTTAAGAGGGGAAAAAAGTTAATTACATTTAAACAACTATGTGTTTAGTTTTCCACATCGTCGCTTATACCAATAAAATGGGTCTTGGCTTGATATAAGTTTTGAATTAAAAAATACAAAAACGACATTTTGGCGACTTACTAAGCTAGTTAGACGAATTCATTCACCTCAAATATGATAATTTATTTTTTATAATATTAATGGAAAGTGTATGTGACTGGATATAAGAATAATTAATAGAAATTGTATGAATATAGAGAAAATGTGTAATAATTAATAAAATGCCTAATATGCTTTGATAAATAATTTTTTTTATAGTTTAGGACGGGCGTTACAAGTTCAATCTTTTTTTCGAAAAAATGTGTTTTGATATTAAAATAAATTTCATTTTTTTTTAATTTTTTTAAAAACTTTTATTTCAAAAAATATATTTTTTAAATTTGTAAAAATGGGTTTTATGTAAAGGAAAAAAAATTTAAAATTTTTACAATGAAAAACTAAATGAACTCTGAATGCGGCCGCGTCTTACATAGAAAAAGAGTTTACGAAAATCACATTTTATTGGTTAATTTTATTAGTTCGTGTTTTGTTGATGATATAGCAACTCTGGATTTGGCTGAGATGATTGCACCATTTTCAAGTAATCGAAGTAATTTTTGTAGTGTTGACCCATGATTTGTTTGTAGCGTTCAAAGGTTAGTTCCTGATCAAATTGATCGGCCAACTCTTTAAATCGATTGAAAGTTGCATTATCGCGACCATGGTGGGTGGTATTGCACATATGATCCGCCCTGTTTGACTCGTTTTCACTCCAGGAATCATCATTGCCGTGGTGATCTAATAGACGATTGCTACTTTCTATCTCTTTTTTCCCCAGATTATTATTACTACCCTGGAGAAATGATTTGAGACCTTTAAGATTAGCAGATTGTGGTTCTTTATGTATTCTCAATTGGTCCGGTTGCAAAAAGCTACTATCCTCATTATTGATAATTTCGTTAGAATTTTCATCGGTTTTATCTATGTCATAGCTACAAACCCCATTCAATTTGGGTTGAGAACTTGTGTTGGAAGTTGAAGGAATAGAATTGCTATCTAAGTCTCGAAGATTACCATCATAATTGCTCTTGTCAAGCTGGCCTGTTTCGGGAGCATTAAAAATGTGGGAAATATCATCGCAAAGCTTATTCTCGCTACCCTCTGAAACGGGTGTATGATTGGTCAGACCATTTATTGGGGCTGAAGCAATAAATTTCATAAATTTGCTCACGAGGTCGTAAAATTCAGGGGGAGCTTGAGGTAGGGCGGCGAGATCATTGGGTTGTGAAGCCGTTTTAGTAGATGGTGATTGAGCAGAAGGGCCAGCAGGGAAAGGTGAAAAGGCAGTTGCTGGCGTGGGGTATTGTTTAAAGGTATTCTCCCATATGGTCGCGTCAAACAAACTATTGTATAACGGGAAATCATTGTCGTTCGTTGCAGTTGAGTTTGTTTGATTGGCATCCTCATTACTTACAAGGTTTGGAATCGATCCTTTTGGTAGGTTTAGATCTTTTGAGAAAGGTCCTCTAGCCTTGTTTTTAGTTCCGGGAGGCCGGCCACGCCTCTTAGCTACTACGTTGGTCGGTATGGAAGATATGGCTTCTTTCCCGGAATGTTTGTAATTTTTCCGATTATTGAGATCACCGGGAAAATGGGTCCGGGATGTTGTGATAAATTGAGCAATGTTTGATGGAATGTTTCCGGAAGTAGTTGCCACAATGGACGAGGTAGGGGAAGAATCTAAGCACGATCCGGATGTTTCTTCGGCTAGATTGCGAGTCCCTGTTTTATGGATATCATGTTCACCTAAATCATTCGTAATACTTTTGTTATTATTATTAAGAGCCGTAGATAAATTGGTAAATATGTTAGTGATTAAAGGAAGATTCAGGCACTCCAAATTTTGCGAATTAGCTTGTAATAAATCTTGAGCCTGTTGCTCTTGGTTTAATTTTAGGCGTTTCTTGATAAGATACCGCTTGTAGGGTGATATTTTATCGTTCTTAAGCTCAGCCTCAAGCATGTTAAGGTCGCATTTAGAGTTGATGAAATGCTTTATACTCTTGTTTTTTGGAATGTATTTGCTGCCATTAATTGAAGTCCGTGGTCTGCCACGCTTCTTAGGTTGTCCCAAGGTATTTTTAGGTAACAGTGATGATTGGTTGACTAAGAATTCTTTATCAGTATTGATTAATTGCATATTATTGTTGTTAGTCAATGGATCATCTTTATTAATATATTTGTTAACCCCAATTGCGTCGTGATGATTTAAAGGCTCAATCTTTGAATCTTCAACTGTTGCGTTTATATCCATTTGTACATTTTCAAATTCCTTTTTGAATTTCCACTGTTCTTCCATTACGGCGGCATCGGTATTAGAAGGACTAGTTTTCATATTCACGGGGTCAATCATAGTTGGGTGAGATTGGTCTTCACTTGCCTGTGCTATATACTCCGACGTTGCTTTATTTTGTTTTTCCAAAAACGATTCATGTAGTTCGTATGGTAAAAGGAGGCTAGAGCAATATTATAAAATTCAGAATATCGCCAGTTAAAATTTAAATGTAAAAAAGCACAATAAGATATCAAAAAGCGTTTAATTTACAAAAAGATAATCAACAACACTGTCGGCGCATATCAATGGCAAACATCCTTGTCTCACAGGCAGGAGGTTTGGGTTCAATTCCGTGCATATTTTCTTCATAGCACACTTGTTTAACCACTTTGAAGCTGATGATTGAGTGGCCTGCTTAATCAGTAGGCCCTAAACGATATAAAGTAAATGCCTAGCCTATAAACTTAGTTGCCGGTGTGCGAGCATATCTTTTGACCCGTCGTCAATTATTTATTCCTTTGCTAGGGTTAAAAGAGTCAAAGTCCTGTTTGGTTATGGCGCTACTAAATGGGAAAGGTATGGTATAAGACATACCTCAAACCCAATCGTTTTAATATATAACTCTGTTATTTAGTTAATACTTTTCATAATGCTTCCTGGTGCTAGTAGCTGCACTCGTGTTATACATGTAACCGCCCAGTAAATTGTAAAGTCTCTTCCATATACGCTTGTTTAGCACCTGTAATTTTCATATAAGAAAATCCGTAATTCAGTTGTTTAAATTTGAGAAATTTAATTTTTGTATAAAGACCATGTCCGACTCTAAAAATTTATCTTATTTAAAACATTAGTGTATCAATTTAACAACTTAAACGTAAAATCCAAATGCCATTTAAACAACGTGCGATCATATGGTTCAGAAGTTTCCATAAAAAATAGAATAAAATTGAACCAAATATATTTAAAATATGAACCTGAGTATATCCACCGTTAGCTTTGACTAGTTCGTAAAACTTGTATAGATCGACTAATAATAAAAAATATTATAATGTCAATTAACAATGTTTTTAAGTGCAATGAAAACTAAATAAAAAAGCTAAGATTTCTAATCCATATGTTTGGTCAAACATATTTTATTTACTGAAATAAAATATTTATTGACCTCCTCAATGTGCCTAAACCTTTTATATCTGCAATTAAATGTCTAGGTGACGGCAACCTTTTCCAAGTTGTAGTTACAGGTTTGCTCTTTGCTCTAGCCAGGTGAAAATAAAAATTTTTTATTGACCAAAAATTATTAATTATTCTCCTAAAGCCTGTCCAAATGCCGCCAATCAAAGAATTAAAATAAAATTAAAGTTTCAAATTATTTCACAACGCTATCTCACTCAAATTTTTTTGCGATATTTGAGAACCGTAAATTGCATACTTGGAACCAATCCCAAACAAGGTATCCGTTTTAGAGGAGTTCCCCTTTGTAGCATATAACGCCGCAAATTTTGTAAAAACTGTTCCCGCCTTCTCTCGACTTCCGCCATCGGCAGACCGGCAATCACATCATCGATTATTTTAATACTTCGACGCGTGTAAATCTTTTTGGGTGGTCGTCCTGCCTGTAAAAAATTGAAAATTTCAATGAATAAAAGGGCACGTTCAAAATTCGCTTTTATTTATTTTTTCTTTGTTTTTTTTTGAAAGAATCAGGTGTAAAGTCATAAACAGCTGACAGTTTTTACAAATGCTCGAGCCGTTTGGTTATGGCTATTAATAAAGCTCCGATTACTTTTATCTTCATTAATCAGATTTCTTTACGACTTTGTCCGCTCTTTCAACCTCGTATTGGATTAACAAATAAACCAAAATTCGATTTATGCGAATCAAACAAAAGTTTATTTTAAACGTGCCCTTCATAAGTACTCTATTATTTACTGTCAAATAATGGTTCAATAAATCGGTCAGGTATTTATTTAAATTGACAATTTTTTGGTGAAAATAAATTTTAACTTAATTTTATGAAATATTAAGAAAAAAGTAAATTTATGGTTACCTGACTGGTTTCTGTGCTGTCAGACGGCGAATTCGAATTGCACTCGGATTCACTTATGCCATAATCTTGCCATCTTTTAATTGTATTGCTAGAATCGTTAATTCCAATATCCATAACTGGTGCAGTAGCATCGTAGTTAAATATATTAGTAATTTCACTGATACTTTTATTTTTATCACTATTGTGTATAAAATGGCAACCATGTGAGTTTGAAATGGGCCTGTAGCCTGAAGGACTACCCATTTGGGACCGTAGAGAGAAAGGTGTGTTTTTTGGATTAATAGATTTTCCCTGAAAATTTCCACCTTCCTTGGTAAGTTTAACGTAGGTTTGAATAGGTGATTTTAAAGTGGCCAGCGATGGTGACGTGTATTTGTAACAACTTGAAGATGGTCGGTGGATAGGACTCTTGACTCCCAAAGCATTGAGGGCTGTTTCTAACTGCACGGATGTATTGGGTAGTGGCTGATTTATGTTAGTGATGAATGTTGAAGTTATCAAATGGTTAGTCGTCGAGGCCATTTCCTTTTTAGGACGACCCCTAAATACAGGACCTATGAAAGTAAATAAAAATTAAAGAAAATTTTGAATTATGTATTAGAGTAAACATATCGACAAATGTAACAAATCTCGGTCAGTAGTGTAATAAAATTTTATTATAGTAAAATCTTCGCAATCTCTTTTGAAAATAATGGCCAAACCCTTTAATAATTTTGCTATGTTTAAACCTATCTTAATTTTGAGTTCTATGCTCCTCAAATTCTGTAAAAACATCTATCAACTTTATTTGTGACACTTTTTAATGTTTAACCATTTTCTAAGTAAATTGGGGCAAAATTCCATGAGCAATATTATATAAAATTAAAGTTATCGACTCATAAAAAACTACAAATTTTTGCCCTTTTTAATAATGACACTGGCGGTGTGAATAGCGTAAAAAATTATCTTAATTTAAAATAAGACTTGTACATTAAAAATAATCAGGTTTTGTACTATCGAATTTTTTGATGTATAATTTTTTGGGGTTATGAACATTAAGATTGCTATGCGGTGACGTTCATAACCCCTAGGGTCAGTGGGATTAAAGGCAAAGTCTTTCCGCCAATACCATAACATCCAATGAAATGACGCCGCATTCTCCGGAATATTACAGCATGCAGGTCCCCTGGCAAAAGTCGAAGGCGGCCAGAGTCATTCACCTGCTAAAACATAATTAATGAATCTAACTATTACCAGGATAATTTTTAAGTCCCAGATGCCGAGGCACGTCGCCATTCGCGTCATCGTAGACCTCTTTGCAAAACATCAGTGTGACTTTACTCTTTCGATCGAGTATTGACTTTGATCTCGAATAAGCTTCGGTTAATTTGGAATCATCTTCCGATTTTGTTATTGATAGGTCAGAATAATACTGAATGCTTTGGCATATATCTTCATTCTTAATTGTATCGGCCACGGCCCTCAGGTAAACTGGGTAACTTAGCACGCATACACGTGATTGGTCCTTCAAGATATCAATCCTAGGAATTGTGTTTGAGCCGAGGTCTTTTCGTGGTTCAGTTGCTAATTACGTAAGTTTAGTATAGAGTTAAAAGTAAGGGCTAATTGACTACTTGGAAAAACAAAATTAAATAGTTCACATTCTATGAGAAAAAACATTAAAAAAAATTCAATGGCATTATTTCAAAAAACCTGCTGAAGCATTAACATCGTGATATGGAGACAATTTGACGACCATGTGCAATACCTGTTCGACGGGTAAAACAATATTTGAGCCCAATTGAATGAGTTCGTCCTTTTATAAGTTAAACAAAAGTATATTTAAATGGCTGATTAATGAAGTAATCGAGTTTTAAATAAGGGCGGCATGCCGCTGGGCAAGGCAATGTCTCATTGACATGTAAAAAATTACTTAAAAGACGGCATAGATATAAAGCAGTGGCTAAGTACACATTAAATTTTTGCCGGGTATGGGTAGTTTGAAATATATGCTTAATATTTAAAACTTGAGGTTTCAAACCTTTTTCACGTTTTAAATTATTGTTTAATTCTTATTTAAATAAAATCATAATCTTTTTTATTTAAAAAAAAATAAATGGAAAAAGCGGGTAATTTTTCCTAAAGGCACGTCTGGTTTGAGTTATAAACCTAAACGGCGAGGCTTATTGGCAGGGCCGTAACAGGTTTCTCAAGCGCTCCTAGGCAAAAAAAAATAAGGCGCCCCATAGAAAGAACAAGAGGTAACAATAAAAATAATTTTTTTTTAAAATTAATTTATTGAAATATGATGCATGGTAAAAATCTTATATAATTAGAATATATATGATAAAATAGAATTCTAAACAATGCATAATAGTAAAATCAATGTAGCGCCCTCAGAAAATGTCTGACCCATGAGATAGGCTGGTACGGCCCTGCTTGTTGGACTGAAAAGTTAGACAGGACATAGATTTGAAAGTGATTATACCATTGAATTAAAAATTTTCCTATCCTATTGAAGTAAAATCAAACAAAAAACCTTATTAATTAATATAAAAATATGGGACTCGAGCCTAACATAAAATGTATTACCTTCCCAAAATCATTGGTAGTGAGACAACCCAGCGGCGCGAGTTGATTAGGGCGCATATAAAATCGGAGGCTGACAAAGCCATTTTTAGTCATGGGGTTACAAGAGAGGGCGGAGGCAATCAACTTTTTGCGGGCGTAAGCAGTCATGGGGTAAGAATTACCAACAACAGCTGATTTCATGCGGTATTTGTAGCTTTGGGTTTTTGGTGTCCACTCATTCGGGTCCTGGAATTTTCGGGGCCTGCCTCGCTTCTTGGTTCCGTTGAAGACGGGATCTCCCATATGATGTTCGCGGTGATTTTGTTGATGTAAATGTGCAGCAGCTGGTAAAAATTTGGGTGATTGGTGTATCGAACTAAACACAAAATTGGTCCGCTTGTATTTAGTAGGGGTACCCAGCTTCGAAATCGGAACATACCCAGTCGACTGACACTTCCATATGAGTTGAATTTGAGCGAGGTAAAAATTGTGGTGGGGGTTATGAAAATTAAACTTTTTGCATGACGGGGTAGACAAATCTAAAATCAAATCGGTTGAATGAATGCGTGCTAAATCGAGGAGCAAATAGTCGCCGACTTTAAGTTGTTGAGTCGTGGTTTTCGTGGATTGATTTGTGCCTACATTCATGCCATTGGTAGAAGGATCGATTGGAATGTCTAAAGCACTCTTAATATTACTACTATCACCATATTCAATAGCTAATGGGTTAGTAGAAGGCTCGGATTCATTATTTGCTGTAGAACAGGTGGTATTTACAGGCCGGACGTAGGAGACCGAACTGTAAAAGGTGTACGAGCCTTTGACAAACGAGGTGGATTCTTCAAAATTTATCTAATATTTACAAAAAGATTAAAATTAAAGAATTATGTCAAAGATCAAACAAATTTCTATAAAAATTTTTCACAAAAATGAACATGTAAAAACAAATTTTTAATGGTAAATAATAATTTATAAAAGTAAATTTTCTCAGAACTGAGGATGAGTTTACTTAAGGGCATATTAAATATTTATCAGGCGTATACATTTATTGTTGTGTTTATTTGTTTTGGCAAAATTTTTTGCCTAGCTACAGAAAAGAAAAAAAAAGTTAAAATATTAAAAAAAAATATAATTCGCAAAAATTTAGATTGCAAGTCCTTGGATGCCAAAATTTTTTTAACTTAAACAATACTTAAACTAAGCTTATAATTTTTGTATGTAACTAATTAAGAATTTAAATTTTATTGCTTATAATATTTATTTCTAAGTTTTAAAATTGAAAATAACCACAAAATTTAACAAACTAAAATAATATAATATACCAATATATTTTCTGAATTATCAATATATTGTTGCATTAATTAGAATTGTTTTCAGCAATCAATATTATAAATAAATGCACAAAGTGAATTCCAGAATCATATTTTCTACTCGCTATAATTTTATGTCGAACTGGTTTATTAATTTCTTGCTGGTTAACACAATTTTAAAAAATTTGAAGTTTAAAAAAAGGCAAAAATAAAAAATTAAATATGGGGCGGGCAAATCTGATAAATATGGAAAAACATTTTATTAAAATTTTACCAAAGGTCTTAAGCGATAGTTTAGAATCAAGAAATTAAATTTCAAATCCAGAATTATTTTAAAATACCCTTATAACAAATTTTTATTTTTAGTAAAATTTCATTTTATTCACTTAAAATAAACTTAATTTTTTTTATATTAAGAAGATAATTCTAGTGAATTTTAATAGTTGATTTAGATGGCCTATATTTTAACACATATTAGAAAAACTGCAATTTAACAAATTGGAAAGATAAAAAAAATTACAAAATGTTATTTTAGCAAATAAAATTTTTTGTCAAACACAAACCATAAAGTTTGAAAAAATAATAATTAAAATTGCTTTTTTTAACACAATTTTTTAAATTAAATTTACTTTTTACTTTCTGGTTTAATTTCACAAAATATCATTTTTTTGGCTATATTTTTAAACAATAAAAAACAAATAAAATAAAAAAAACAAGAAGACTAGAAAAAAATGATGAAAAAAAAGAAATAAATTGGGGAAAAGAGGGGCAAAAATATTAAAGATAAAAAAAAATTAGGACGAAATAACAGAGGCAAAAAAATAATTTTTGTAAAGGGGCCGAAAAAATCGAAATTCTACCAAAAAGACACATTATTTTTTTTTCTCTATTTAGGTTCTATTTTTTATGCTTTTACCTATTATATCTAAAACGGTACAATTTTAGGCTATTCGCTTTATAAATATGGTATCGCATATATCAAAACACTGGCCATTCTTAGTTTAATTTTTGTCAAGATTTAAATTTTAGGTAACGCTAAGCATGGAAGGGATTTATCAATCATTCAAAAAAGATGACCTTTAAGAGGCACACCAATAAATTAAAATATAGCCCGAATTGATTTTGACTTTTAACCGTTGAGCTTAATGATAGCGATGATCATTAATATGACATATTGGCAAAAATACATGCTTTAAAACAAAAATCCTAACTTTGCTTTAATTGAAAAAACAGTTATGAATGTGAATAATAAAAATTTGTCTTAGGGCATTTAACATTTTAGCCGTAGGGGAGACCGGGGCGAAATGAACATATTTTTGCAAAATCGTCGCTGCTGACACATTTTTAATCCAAATGAAAAAATTAATGGCTCATTTTATAGATAATTCATTATATTTTATAAAATAATTTTGTTGGTATGCAAATCATTTTGAGATACTGCTATTCTAATTTATATACTTGGATATACTTCTATTATTTCTATGTAAATTTCTATTCTATATATATTGCAACATTCAATAATAAAGTAGCATATATAACTTTTTATATCCTCACTTCTTACATTGGCGACGAGATGGGATCTGGAGTTTTCCAGAAGGACCTCCCGTCGGCCATCGAGTTTAGTTTAAATAAATTGGAAAATTGTCTTTTTTTAAGTAATTAAATTTAACCCCCTTTAATTTGTTGGCCCGATTATTCTTGTGGAGAACTGATTCTAATTGAGGGAGGAACCATGTACAAGGACGCACAAGGTCCATATTCAGCGAATGATGCACCTTACAATTAAGCTCATCAATGACCCAGGGTTTACGAATTATAGCTTCGTCTGAAAGACAGAAGTGCCGTAACAAGACAAAAATTTATGGAGCAACGAATTTGTCTCAAAGACAAGCACACCACGGTCTAAAACAATTGCGCATCAACTTGTACGGAAATGGCCCCCTAATTAAGAATCGAATCTCATTTATACCGAATTGAGATGTCTGAATATCAGACAGACTGGTCAAAATATAGACCGGAAATGATTCTCCAATCTCCGAAAAATGGCAAGAAACACGGTGCCTGAACGACCATTGGGTCTAAACACCGAACCATATGGTCCTGAAAGACCTGACGATAAAGCCCAAACTCTTAACGATTATCTTCAACGACCGAACGATTCAGGGCCCTCAACGATTTGACGATTAAAGTTCAACAACCGACGAATATTAAACGGACGAATTACAAACGACCGACGAATAGGTCAACGACTGACGAATACTAACGATCGATGAATACTAAACAATCGACGAATACGAAACGATTGACGAATACAACGGTCAACGAATACGAAACGATCGAATACAACGATCAACGAATACCAAACGATCGACGAACACTAAACGATTGACTACCAAAAGACCGACGAATACTAAATCACGGCCCCACAAGAGACTTAGACTTTGTAACTAATACACGATTACTTTTATGGATCAACAAAATCTCAGCAATCGACTATGATCGATTACAAATCGGGTAGAACAAACCTCGTTGATTGCCCCGTCCCTCGGTGAAAAATCACAAATATAATTGGGATGAGAATGATAAAGCGTGCAACTAAGTACGTTTATTAACGCTAAACGAGTTCGTACTTAAGCCTATATAGCTGAAGACGTCACCATATCGGCTTATGACCTAAAGCTACCGATAGTAAGACTGGTCCCATGCGAAACACTCAACGATGCCTTACGGACGTTTCGTAAATCAAAAGGACATCCTGGTAAACATCTAATCTAATCTAGTTTGAAGCATAAAAATGGATGGCGAGAAGGATCTAGACGAAATGAATCAGCTAGAAGAATCCGCTGCCTCTACTTCAGTGTCTATGACAAGCACATTGCTCGTTAATATGTCGACCATTGATAACAGCAACTTCCCGAAAAAGTCCTACCTTGATTTACTTGTCAAACAACTTGGTAGAGATTAGCGACGCCGTCAGAATCATAAAAAAAGGGGGACAGTAATGTTGGTATGCAAATCATTTTAAGATACTGCTATTCTAATTTAAATACTTGGATATACTTCTATTATTCCTATGTAAATTTCTATTCTATATATATTGCAACATTCAATACATATATAAGTTTTTATATCCTCACTTCTTACAAATTTGTTTAACCAAAATAATATAATTCTGTAAAAAGATATTGAACAATGTATAAACCCACTAGTATTAACCATTTCGCCCCATATACGGGGCAAAATGAAACACCCATGGGGCAAAATGAAAGTGTGTAAAATTTATTAAATTTACAGCTTTAATTTCAAATAAACCTTATATATTGAAAAATAAATATATAGATCATTTTATTAATATTAAATCATAATCAATTCAAAGTGGCCCAAAAATCTCAACATCTAGGGGTTGAAGTCTATGTGAACAATGAGGTGGTAGTGTGACCACTTTAATCCCATTATCTTTAAAAAGTTCACTGCTTTTATGGATATATGAGAAACATGGTTATCCATAATTAAAAGTGCCTTAAATATAATTAATCAATTTACTGGATCCTCAGTTGAGTATTTAACATATTTTACAAAATGTTTTAATACCCCACAAACTCTTATTCTTTCATCCATCCTGATGAATTGCCACAACCATCACTCCCATTAGGACCATTAGTTACAAAATCCACCTTAAACCTTTTTCCAGGAAAAATGAAATAAGGTGGAATTAATTGCCCAACTGGATTTATGGCAATACACATGGTAACAAGGCTGCCCCTTTCAGCAGAAACAATTGTTCCTACCTAGTAATTAATTAATATAATGTATAATAAACTTGCTTAACACCCATATGTGCAACCACTTTAGATGGTGAAGGAACTGTTAATAAACCAGTTTTATCTAAATTGAATATCATGTAAGGTTCAAAATGATATTTTTACATTAGATCTATTAGGTTCTGGTTAAAACCATTGACTGCTTCTTTATTGAAACTAGATATTTGGCTAGACTGGTACATTCAGGGCTTCTTATAGAAATGATAGGGTTTCCATAAAATTTCTGAACCAATCAGGTCCAGCTAATTTTTGTTCAATCCAACTAG
The DNA here is from genome assembly GCA_030555515.1 of Acutogordius australiensis. NCBI lineage: Eukaryota > Metazoa > Nematomorpha > Gordioida > Gordea > Gordiidae > Acutogordius > Acutogordius australiensis. Next base: position 38,304,892 of record CM060242.1, on the reverse strand, counting down.
TAGAAGTCTTTTGTTAAGTATGACAGCGTATACATATGCTAGTTTTCTAATCTAATTTATTATAAAAGTTATATACTTCTTTAGGAGATAGGCCCAAATAACAATTAAAGGCAAATATAACATGTTAAACGAGTATTTCCTCCTCTGTGGGATTAAAGATAGTTTTTCCTTTCAAATTATATTGGGAACGTCGAAAAAGGGTAGAATACGAAATCTTAAACTCTTTAGCCGTTTGGTAAATGGATATGAATTATTTTTTGAGGTTATAAGGGCTTCTTTGAGAATGTCTTCATGGGGCGAAATGAATATGTTCATTTCGCCTCGGTCTCCTACCTGTAGTATACTGCATTGTATCCAGTGAAAAAGGGGAGTTTGCGTGAATTATTACAATTTTTAAAATTTTCCAAGTTTTTCGTATATTTTAACTGCTACTTTCGGGAAAAAATCCAACACTTAAAAAACTTTTATAATTATAAAGCAATCAACTATATACTTTGGGTTTAACTCTTTCTGCAATAATTTATAAATTTTCTTCCTTAAACTTTCAAGCTTATGGGTTAAAAAATTGACACTCAAATTAAAATATTGACTTTCAAAAAAATTATCCCAACTTTGAATGCAGCAACCTAAATTTCAGATTAATAGCGACCGATTTCTTAAATATCCTAGGGGGTAATAAACTTTTTAAATCCGGTTAATGTCTGGATAAGTTTAACTAATTTCCATCTATATTCTAACTCATATTGAATATTATCCAGGTATAACGAATTTTAAAAGGTGAAATCTTTAAGTTAACATATAGTCTTTATTTTAACGTAAAAGAGTTACCCTTAACAAATAAAGTTTAAAAAACAAATATTTAATTTTCACATTACGTTTACGTTTTTCAACCCTTTGCAATTATGAAGAAAATTAATAAGCTTGAAACCCGTTCCCTAGCCAAATATCTGCAATCCTATGGCATTTCCACAAATTTTTCTAATAATTGAGCTCAGAGTGATGAGCTCACTGAATATGAGAATAAAAGAAGCTCATTCCAATGTGAGTGAGAGATTTTTTGATTTTTTAAAGGCCCATGTAAGGCTGCGGCTAGTGGAAAAAAAATTTTGACGAAAAAAAATCGCACGCATCTGAATAACATTGAGGCGGCTAGTGTGTTTAATAATATTTTGAGGCATATCCTAAAACGACCAAAACCTAAACTCTCATTTTTTAATATTAGCCGCTAAAATTTTTTCTTTAATTAAAAAAATTTTTTTTTACAATTTTGAAAGAAGTATTAGCCGCAGCCTAAGCCACAATAAAAGTTACTTACAACATAAAATTGGATATTATAAAGAAGTGTAAGTTCTCTTCAATAAAACGCCACAACTGATTTTGAGCTCCTCAATTACCGTATATACAACAGACCTATGTCATGTTCGAACCCTTCTTAACAACGTTTAAAAAGGGTTTTAACATATCCAAAGTACGATATACCTGGAAGGCTTTGATTCTGATGAACCTAACAAAGCAAGTAAGCCGGTGGGTTAAATAGTGAGTTTTGCTAGCAAGCCCGCGATCTCGGAATATGTTTTAGGCTCTCTTAGGCATATCGTAGAGGGTCTACTGCATAAGTAGACCACACAGCAGCTTCAAAGTGATTGTAAATACTATTCCCAGGGAAATGAACACCAGACACCTCCTGCGTGTAAAATGATGTTCCCACCAAACTGCAATATACCATATCTAAACGGAGTTTTAGAAGGTACACCTGTAAAAACAATACAGATAGATATCTTTTCTAATATCGTATAAGTTATCATTATTATTATACGGCCGAACCGCCTTATTATTACGGCATGCGAATAGCAAAATTGCTTTCATTAGCCAAAAATTTTTTTAAATATAATGTTAAAATTCTAACAGGGTAGAGTTTGCATATAAGCGCTGTGGTTGAAATTTAGGTTCAGCTTAAGTCGTCAGTATAAAAACATCTGATTTGTGGTCACCTGATAGCATTTTGCATTGCCGTCTAGGCGCCCTATGAAAAAAGATTAATGCAAAGGACTGTTTGTTTTCGTTGTTAACCCAAAATGTCCAAAAGCAGAATCTAAAAATAGTTTTAAAGACTGCGCGACTTTTTAATGTTTTTAAATCAGGCTATTATAAATAAACTTAACCTATGTATTTTTTAAGAGCCAACTTCGCCGTGTTAAAATATTTTAGGGTCCGGTTGAATCTCACATTTTTTTTTCATTGACTCGTTTAAATTTTCATACAAATCGGCTTAACTCTTCATTTTTTATTGTAAAAGGTAGAGTAGAGTTTTGCAAACTATTTTTTCCCCTTAAACCAATGGTAATTTACGGTCAATTAAAACCCCATTTAACGTCTTAGCACAACGTAAGCTATTTGAAGTGAGAACCCATATTAAAAAAAAAGATCAAAATAGAACATTGAGAGACTAATGTAAATAAAAATATAAATTTGGTTTTATGAAATAGATCGGGGTATATGTAAATATTGCCAAAACAGAATACTATACAAAATCAATATTTAGCCGGACCGCAATACCGAACAAATTAAAGCTAGAAATTTTATTGACCAATTTCAATCTAAGAATTCGTTTATATTAAGACAGGGCGCCAATTCATTTATAAGATAAAACTTGAAATTATTTTTTTGACAGATTTGAAAAAGGTGATAAAAGGCAAAGGGTGGTGAATCGAGTCAACTTTGCTTTCATTCATGCATACATACTCAACCGCTCATAATAATATTAAAAAAAGGCAAAAAGATTCACACATTCATTTCGAGTTAAAAAAGCAAAAAATTAAATGAATGTAACCTTGAAAAATATATTGTTGTTTTGGTTATAAATTTATATTATTCTTATAAAAATTAAATGGAAAAAAAAAATAAAGTTTTCATAATTATAATAATTATGAGAAAAATAATAGGTCTTAAACTAAATCTCGATAAAGGCATTTTTGGTTGTTGAGAGATATGGTAGGGGCTGATTAACTAAATCGAAAACATTTATTTTCCACTTTTACTTGCCACCGTTATATTTAACAAATTTTTAATATTTTTTTTTTGAGAAAAAAATATTGCCTAAATCCATATTTTTTTTCCTTGAAAATAGGAGAATATGGTTTGCGATTAGGTTTATTTTTTTAGGTGGCGGTTAAGCTCAATATTATTTTTTAAATTAAAATACAAGTACGCCCAAAAAACGGACCGGGCCCTAACATAAAAAAATTATGGGCCGGGCGAGGCATATTGCCCTATTTTTTTAACTAATTACAGAACTTAAAATGATAAATACATTATCACATATGAAGGTATTACTTCTACACCCTCTATTATTTTAATAATAATTTATAAGCTAGCCTGTAATATACATTTTTGGCCGAACTTAAAAGGAAAATCCAAATTTTGGAAAAATATATTGGGCGGGCCGGAATGTCATGGCCCGGAACTCTAATATTAATTTGAAACCAATTCAAAACTCCTCCCTAAATATAATAATTAAATTTAAAAAAAAATTCGGGGTAAATCATCCTTAATTTATAAATGTTAGCAACAGGTGAGAAATGATGAAAGGTAATTTGGGTTAAGTCAATATATATTGGATGGTTTAAGTTTTTTTTTGGTTAAATATCAAAAAATTCGTGTTTTTTAGTGAGTGTTGTGTGGTCCAAAAAAAAGAAGGATGATTTGTAATTAAAATAAATGTTGTATCTTTGATATTATTTTTTATGTATATTCTGACTATAACTTAGACGATAAAGTTACTAATTTGTATCCTTATCCAACTAATTTTTTCTTCCGCAGCCAAACTTATAAAATACATTAAAAAAATCAAAAAAAAATATAAATAATAAACGGTAAGCAATTTTTAAGAGTTAGAGAAAACAAGATTTAAACAGTAAAATTAGCGATTCATTATAGGGCGCATCCATGTAAGTTGTATTTTTTTCCAAAATAATTTTTTTTTCTCATTAATATGCAGCAAACGGAGTGAAAAAGAATAAACAAATTTGCTTTCATTTTTTGTAAAATATCTCGAAAATAAAAAAATATTTAAGTTAATACATATATTTCCGGCTCCAATAATTATAATTTTAGTATTGTTTGTGCCACGGGGTGTACACCTTTCTCTTAATTCGATAAAACGCATAAAGTAAGTTTTATTTTTTACTATAAAGCGCCTTAAGGAGTATAGAAGAGCGCATTCAAAGTTGATTCTAAAAAAATTTATAAAAAAATTTAATTTTTATTTGATTATTAAAAAAATTATCATATTGTTCTTTATACATTTTTTACATATGATGGCAACTGCTTAATGCATATTTACGAATTTTATTTAGTTATATCCATATAAACATAGCTAATAAACCTTGAACATGAGATCTTGATACCAATCCATTTTATTTTTAAACAAATATTAAAATTTTTTTGAAAAAAATAAATGGACACAGAACGCGTCCTCAATGATTATTACTTATTTAACTTTTCGTGAAAAATTAGACCGGCAAAAAAAATTATTGGAAATTTTCAAATTATGGCAAACTTAAAAGTTCATATATTGCGTGATTTATAAATAAAATGGACATATACATTAATTTTTGCAAAAAAAAAAATTATAAAATTTAAGAACAATTTCAAAAAGCGCAATCGTAGAAAATTTAAATAGGCGGCTATTATATATTAAAGGTCACGTGGCTTTTAGATATAACAACAAGCGAAAAAAGGACGCGTCCAAACTGAAATTTCACAATGCAAAATTATTTTTAAAATCTTATATAAATATTTTCGATTTCAAAATATTAGCGGACCAAAGTTAGGCTTACTTTTAATCCGAACAAAATTTTCCTTTAGATAAAATTATAAGACTCATATTCAACAATTATTACCTTCATATTCAAATTGAATATATATATGAATATCCAAATAGAATACGAATATCCAAAAATTATTTTATAATTCCAAATTCAGAATATAATGAATGCTATAAAGATTAGCCAAAAATAATTTCGCTATACCAAAAAATTTTCTAGGCCAAAAAAAGGACTCGAAAAAATGTTTTTTTTAAATATTAGGAAACAAAAAAAAAATAATAATTTTAAACATATTTCGTATCTTTTTGAAAGTCTAGGCCTATAAGGCAGAGAGTAAAAAAGATATGAGAAAAAAAAATATTTTTTTTTTTCAAAATTTGTAAATATTGCAAAAATGTTTTAAAATTGAGTAAACACACAAGAGCTCGTTAAGATAAAACCTATTTCTCTTCAAAGCTAGAAAAATATATAAAAAAAAATTTTTTTTTGATATTTTGAATATTATTATTTTAATTATTTATTTATCCTTCTCAGGTGTGTTTGTACACAGGTAAAACCGAGCAATTGAAAGTGAGCGTAAATAAGGGAGGCGGAAAAAACGGGAGGTCTGGGGTAACGATATTAAAATAAATAAATAATATGTTTAATATTGAACGATATTATTTTGTTGCCGAAAGCTGTGATAGGAAATAAAAGTTTTTGTCAATTTTAAGTAAAAAAAAAATGTTAAAAAAGGAGAGAAGATGAGATGGTAGTATAAGAAGAAGGATTGTGAAAAATGTGTAAACATGTCACCAAATTGAGTTTTATTTTTTCTTCAATTTAGTTGTTATAATGTCGTGAAATAAGGAAAAAAAGCGCGGGGGTTAATGTGATATAGGATGAGAAAAAGTAGATCATTTTGACTAATTTAGGTTATTTATTAATGAATTTATTTATTTTTACTATTATTTTTACTATTAATTATTATCATTATTAAAATCATATGGTAAATATGGGTATCATTATCTTTTTCTCTACTAATTCTAAACATCTAACTTTATTATCTTTTCCAAAAAATGTTATTTTTTAGATTATTAGTAATTATTAATAAATTAGCAATTTTAAAAATTTTTAAAAAAAAATCAACATTGTGCTATAAGATCAGGTGGCTAATGCGTCCAATTATAGATCGAACCGGACTGTGATGTTCCTAACCGACCCGCCCGAGTTTTTAAAAATTAGGCCCGGCCTAAATTTGGTTTATAATTAAGTCCGGCCCGAGTTTACAAATTTGGTTCGGAATTAATACATGGCAGGCTAAATTTTTTGATCAATGGTAAATTTTGCGCTTTTTACCAACTGAGAAAAAAAGGGCAAATGAGCTATAAAATCGGCACGACCCTTTATTTTCTAATTCAGTCCTGGCCCGTTTGGGCGGGCCGAGCGTGCCCTCAGGTCCGGATTTCCATTGACAATGTTTAAAATTTTCGTCTACTATACCTTCTAAAATGATAGAGGTAAATGAAATTTAATTCTAATTTGCAAACAATTTGTTGAGAAAAAAAATTGAAATGTTGTTGGCCTAATAAATGAAGTGATCCCATAGTAGGCCAAAAATAACCCTGCTATCGATATTTCCACCCAACTTAACCGGGCCATAAATCGGGTCGTTAATGGAACGGGGCCAAAAAATTTAATACGAGTCCTACAACTTATTTAATCCATTTCTTAAATTTTGGCTGCGTGAAAATTTCGCCACCCTTCCGCCCTCCAACCACTTTAAAGCTTTAGGTTTTTTTGATTTATTTTGAACTCAAGCTTGGATAGGGACAAATAATTCTCCAATTATACGAACGAAATGTTCATTCAAATTTCGCCCTGCAAACCCGTCTTTCAAACGTATATGCTTAAACTTCGTGAAAGCAAACAAGGCCGTAAGTGACCTGTTTACAACTCCCTTAAACTTAGCATTATTTAGATCTTATTCGCCTGGGTGGACAAAGGCTAATAAACTGGCTCAAATAGATCAAATCTTTCAAAATTTAGGCTCAGTTTACGGTAATTTAATAATCTACCAAGGAACGCTAAATGAAGTTAATGTGTTAAATATTAAAGTAACATAAGTCGAAGTATACCACGTCCAGAGTGAGTTATTATTTTTGTAAATTTTTAAATAACTTCAACAATTTTTTTGGCTTATAAAATTTTGAAAAAAAAAAATGCGGTTTAAAATTTTATAACAATTTTGAACAAAAATCATTTTAAAAGTGGCTTTAAATTGACAAAAATATTTATTAATAAGCAGGCAAATACTTATAAAAATATAAAATAGTAAGGCAAAAGAAAATTTGACTAAAAAAAGGTAAAAAAAAAGTTTACGACACCTGGTATTCCCAGGCGGTCACCCATCCAAGTACTAACCAGGCTCAACGTTGCTTAACTTCGGTGTTCGGAAGGGAACCGGTGTATTCAACGTGATATGGTCGTAAACGATATTTCAAATTTACAAAACAACTTTTTATTTAGGTAGGTTAAGTTAAAAAATGATTTTAATATATTAATACTTTGAATTATTTTTTTACATTGCAAATGTGTTTAACATTAAAAATATTTGTTGTTTTGAAGCTTTTAAGCATTAAAAATTCTGAGTATATAAAAATATTGGTTTAGCAATCAAATTAGTTAAAACTTAAACTTACTTTTTGATATATATTAAAGCTTTCAGTCATATATCATTTTTCCTTATGAATTTTATTTTGCCTTCAAACTTAAATTCCACCCTATAGTTTTGATCCACAATTTTATATAATGAAGGATGTCTTTTCATTTGAAAAATAAATATATATAATATTTATATTTTAAGTTCTAATATACTTAGTATATAAAATATGATCTTACATTAGTTTGCAAAAATAATTTGAGATTCATGCCTTAAATTGATTTCTAATTATATTCACATTCCTATATTTTGGGTCTATAATTTCCTACATGTTTGATATCAATTAATTTGAAAAATAAATATTTCATATATTAATTATCCTTTTGAGCTGTAAAAATATATAACATGTGATCTTACAGATTAGTTTGCAAAAGAATTTATAGTTTAGGAAAAAATTTATTATTTATAACCTCTCCTTAATAAGTGGAAAGATCTAAAGAATTTTCTAAATCTACGAAAAATTTAACAAAAAAGAAGCCATCCAATTATAAAGAATAATCTAGACATTATTCTTTTAAAAAATATTTGTTAAGGTTGAAATAAAACCAATTTGTAGAATTAATTTACTGACGTATCTTAATATATTAATCAACCATTAAAATAGCAATTACAATCAGTTTGCAGTCTGATTATTGCTACAGAAATCACAAAATTCAAGTGTATTTTGATTAAAAGTGAATTTTGAGTTTGATTGCACAGGCCCAAATATGAAAATTGAACATTTTTTGAACTAATTTTTAGATAAAAAAAACTAAACCTAAAGATTTTTAATTTTTATTTATTAGTTTGCAATCTGATTATTGCTACAGAAATCACAAAATTCAATATTTTGATTAAAAGTGAATTTTGAGTTTAATTGCACAGACCCAAATATGAAAATTGAACATTTTTTGAACTAATTTTTAGATAAAAAAAACTAAACCTAAAGATTTTTTAATTTTTATTTATTTTTTACTCATAAGTTTGAGAATAACTTAATTCTTAATGATAAATTATATATTTATTTTATGATTATTGATTTAATTATTTATTAAGATTTTTTACCAATTTAATATTTATTCAGAACTTTAGATTCCATATATAAATTTGATTATCCTTTTTTTAAATATAAATAAATTAGAGCCTCTTTTGAAAATATGTAATACTGATAAAAATTCATTATCTATAAAAATTGACGTAGCAAAAAAATTTTTAATAAAAAAACTTAATAATTAATGTGTTACTAATGATTTTGATAAATTTTTATACAATTACAATGATGCGTTTCCTAATATATTAAACATTTTTTATATAAGTTTGTTATTTGGCTCTTCAATGTCAAGTTGTGAGGCCCCATTTTTATATCAAAAAGTTAAAAATGGATTAAATTGGTGTACATGTATTTGCCGTAACCAAAAGGCCCCTGGTTTGGGCTGGAAAATGGATTAAGCCATCCCACATGTTTGGTCAAGCTCGCCATAAATTTAAAATGTGTCGGGTGGGCCAGTAAACAAAGTGTGCTAATTTGCTTGAACTTAATGCAAATATCCACTCTTTGAGTTTTGGTTGGAAAAAAGCCTGTCTCAAGTAGATAGCCTGGAAGGTCATTTAGCTACTTAAAAAGTGTCGAGGGGGAATTGATTTTCAAAAATGCAAAATAATATAACTGCGGGTAAAGAAAAAGGCGGGAGGTATTTATACACTTCTGATACGACCCTAAGGGAATTTTGGTTAAAAAAATTATATAATAATCATTATATACATATCATTATGTTTATATGGCTAAACTTCTAGCAGTTTGTTAAAACGCCATCTCGTGGAATAGTTTCCTTTATATTTTTCAAGTTTTTTGCCAGAATTATTGATATATACATTAAAACACTTATGGAATAAAAAATCTCGCATCTGTAAAGTACGCATACTATGTAACTAATTATAATGCTACTTTTTTTAACAATTTAAATAATATATATACAAATTAACTAGCAGAATAATATGTTAATTAACTGTCTATAAATATTAAGCTTTTTATGTTCGTCAATCACTCAGATTCTAGGCAAATCGCATAAATCTTTCGCCTTTTACTAAAGATTTCCGTGCCAAGGATCATTAAATGAGTTTTTCATGTTATATGAAAATTTTTTTTACCCTCTTTTTGAGGGAAAGCACCCATATCTAAATAAATTTAGAATACTTTTAGTTCCCAATGCTTTGATTTGATGCAATAAGTAAGCAGCATTTTTTACAAAATAATTACATAAGAAGAAACTTATTATTAAAATTAGGTTTCTTCTTATGATTTTCCTAATTTTTTAAGTTTAACTTATTAACATTGAAAATGTTTTTGTTTTAATATTAAATATATGACTATCTTAGTATTCAGGAGGATATAAAATAATTGAGTGTTTTTAAGCAATGCAAACGCAACTAACGGACAAATAAATTTATGAAAAGCGAGAGGGGAGGGGGGCATTTTCAAAATAAATATCGCCGTTTTTGACAGTTGGTGCCGTTTTTCTTGTAAAGTGTTAGGCATGATTTAATTTGCCAGGTTTAATTAAACTTGAAGTTGGGAAAGCGTGGAGGGGTTAATTAAAATGACATTTTTGGTAAAATGTTTTTTAACGCAGAAGAGTTTATGCAGATGCTAGCAACACAGTAGCAAATTGTATATTAAACAATACATGCTGCTAAGAGGAGTTTTAATAGGGTTTGATAATTCGATAGTCACTAGCAAAACTAAATTCAGGTATGGGAGATTGTTTAAAATCTTTGCCCTTGAACAACTAGAAATTAATTTGCTTAAATACATTGAAAGTCGGAACATTTTTCAGCTTAAATATAGAATATAATATCATGAATTTAATTTAAGGGAAGCTTAAATTCAACACACGCTTTGCTAAATCAATTGCTTATAAATCAAGGAGTTTATACTTTACGCTATTTAGTGCTTTTTGGAGTGAAGTAAAGTTCAAACCTGCGATATTCCGGCCCAGCCCACCCAGATATTTTTTAATTTAGGCCCGGCCCGGAATTCGATTAATTGCCAGGCCTGGCCCACCCAAATTGACATATACGGCCTGAAGATTTTATACAAGTTAAAATTCTAAATAATAAACAGGCCGTGTCTAATTTCATTCCGAAAATGAGAATAAGAGCACACGAATCATGACTGTTTAAAGGTATAATTTTCTCTGCGTTAATTATTGAGCGCGTTAGTTATTTAGGAATTTACGATAAAAATAAAGCATTTATAAAACACGCCTCTTTTTATTTCAACAATCACAATCGCATAAATATCTCTAAAAGTCCACATTCACACAATTTGGAATGAAAACATTATTTTTGCTAAGGGCACGTGCAAGGTGAGTTTTTATGTTCGTGAAATTTTCAAAATTTTGAAAAAAAATTTTTTTAAAATAAAACCCAAATTTTTAAAAACCAAATTTAGTATATGCGCATAAAATGCTTTTTCTGAAATAAATTCTTTTTTTAAAAATTTGAAAAAAATAAAATTTTCAAAATTTTTGAAAATAAAAACCCTGTGCCTTAAAAAAAAATCCCATTGCCAATATTTATAATGACCCTTAAAAATGTTTAAGTAAAAATTTTAAAAATTAAAAAGAGTTTACAAACTTGAATACCAAAAAGATTTAATATAAAAAAAGTTTACGACACCTGGTATTCCCAGGCGGTCACCCATCCAAGTACTAACCAGGCTCAACGTTGCTTAACTTCGGTGTTCGGAAGGGAACCGGTGTTTTCAACGTGATATGGTCGTAAACGATATTTTAAAGTTAAAAAATTTTGTTATATATCTAATAGCTAAGGTAGGCTAAGTTTAGGAATAATCATAGGGATAATATGATAAAGAAAATGTTTTTTTGTTATTCTGATGCTTGGTAACATTTAAAATGTTTTAGCTAAGATTTTGGAAAGAAAAAATGTTGGATTATGCAAATGATTTAGTTTACACTTTATCAAAACCGGGACCTGATTTAGGCCGGGCCGACCACGCCGATGTTATAAATCTAATTTTGCTTTATTTTTTTTTATAATTATTATTTATAAGAATAAATATGATAAATTTTATAACGAAGGGTATATACTTTATGGGTTATTTCATAACAAATTTTTTTTTGCTTGTAATATTGGGCCCTATTTTAAAATTTTATCCGGGCCTTAAATAAAAAACAAATTTCTAGGCCAATTAAAAATATGTTTAGCGGGCCGAAATATCATTGCCCGTTTGAAACTTTGATATAAACAAATCCCATTTTCATTGTAGATCATTTGATTCTTTCACCTTAGTTTTATCTGGTTTGATTTTTTTTAAATTAAATTTGCATCCTTGTGTGGATGCCGAGGCAAACTTATCTTTTTCAAAGGGGGGGGGGGTGAGGAATTAAAAAAAAGTGAGAAATTTTTTGAGAAACAGTATGGTGGGGTATGTTGTCATATAGGCCTATTTTTTATTGCATTTTAAAACGTTTTGCAAGAATGATTATTTAGCATAATGCGCTCGATTTACCCCCCCCCCCTTCGATACGCCAATAATCTATAATTTTCTATATATATAAATGATATCAATACAATTGACAACTTAGTAAATATTTAATAATAGTGGTAGATCTAAACAAAAGTGTTTTTAGGAAATTTCTAAAAAATTTGATAATAAAAGGTTGAATGGTATTATTTCTTTATACACTATCTTTTAGGCCAAAGATTGGCAACTAACCATGGAATAAATTAAGTTAAAATCCTTACAGGTCTACAAAAATTTTACAGATAATTTTTATTAGATTAATCGAACTTGTAAACTATATTCTTTTTTGTTTTTTTTTTTAAATTTTTTTCAGCGTATCATACATAAAATAGCAAAATTAGTGAAATTGCCAAAAATGGCATGCCCGATTTAAAATTACAATATTTATAAATAAGTTTTTCAAACTTATATTTTATTAATAAAAAATTGAAATTTAAATTATACAAATAATCAATTTAAACCTCGAACGTTAGAGATCGAGATTTAATTATTTATACATTATTTATAACCAAAAATTTTTATCTGGCAATTGGGCAGAGTATATAACTATCAGTGTTAAAAAAATAAGGGCAAACTTTATTTACCCTTATATTTTAATTCCAATTTATAAACAAATACCATCATAAATCATGAATTTATGAATATCCAAAATGTTGCAAATTATTTATTCAAAAGTTTTATGAGAATATATGAATATCCAATGTTTTAATTATACTGTTATAGAATAAAATTGCTGCAGGTTGGATAACAAACCTTGTTATTAAATTTTAAGTAATTCTATAAAGCGGTACTTTTACAAGCAAAGCCAAATAATACAATAAAAAAATTATAATATTTAAAATATTTTTTTAGGTGTATTAAATCAATATGTAAGGTAAAAAATTTTAACGCCCGATCTTGAGGGTAAAAAAATAAATATTTGATGCACGAAAAGCTGCGGAAAAAAATAGATTTTTTAAAAATGTTAGGTGCTAATTAACGGGTAAACAAGTAGATTGACTAGGTTTTTATAAGAGAGGGCTTGGTTAGTGACATATCAACCTTTTACACTTTTTTGAATTTAATCTAACCATTTAGCCGAGTTCGAAGCAAATTGCGGAAAACGGGGAAAATATATGATAAGGCTCATGTAGTTTATTATTTCCCTATAATTTTTGTCATTCACTCATTGATGGTTGTCGACCTGTGCTATGTAGCTTTTTTACCAAATAAAATTTTTATTTTGAACGCTGCCTTAAGAAAATTCACAAAATAATTTATTTTTAAGCCAAATTCCTATAAAATTAAAAAATAAGTAAGCAAAAAAAAATTGGATAAAAAAAATTGTAAAAAAAGTTTGCGACACCTGGTATTCCCAGGCGGTCACCCATCCAAGTCCTAACGAGGCTCAACGTTGCTTAACTTGGTGTTTTCAGCGTGATATGGTCGTAAGGGCACGTGCAAAGTGAGTTTTTATTTTCGTAAAATTTTTAAAATTTTGAAAAAAAATATTTTGTAATAAAACGCAAATTTTTAAAAAGTTGCCAAATTTAGTATATGCGCATAAAATGCTTCTTGAAATAAATTTTTTTTTTTAAATTTTGAAAAAAATCAAATTTTTTAAATTTTCGGAATTTTTAAAATTTCACGAAAATAAAAACTCACTTTGCCCCTAAACAAGATTTCAACGTTAAAAGCAACTGTATTATGTCTAGCTAAGGTAGGCCATGGTTATAAATTAATTTTAGGAATATGTTGATAATGAAAATATTTTTTTGTTACTTTAATGCTTTTTTAGCAGCAATAAAATTTTTTCTAGCTGAGATTGAAAAATTATAAAATATCTTGGTGTATGCCAATGACCTAGTATGTTTTAACTAAATCAACTCTTTTCTTCAAAAAAATACTGTAACTTACTTTTTAATATTCAAATAAATACCATAATTTTATTGTTTTTTACATTTTAAATTTCATTCGATTATTTTACCTTTATTAGTTTTATATGATTATCAAACTCAATACCTGCTTCTATTTTAAATCTAATTTTTTTAATTGTTAAACAATATCAATTCATTTGACACAAAAAATATATATTCTAAGGTTTATTATTTTTTGAAAAAACTAATAATTTAATGATTTTTTTTATAACCACACTATCTTTCAGGACTAGTGATTAGCGCTAACTATCGAAAAATAAGTTACAATATAAAGTTTAATTAGCTAACATAGGTCACTAAAGTATAAAAATTATATAAAATGGTTTTACTTTGTGTACTATATTTTATTCCCTTTTTTACAGTTTTGTTCGGCCTTTCGTATAATGTCAAAATTTGTGAAATTGTCAAAAATGACCATATTTACCGGCTCAAGGCTCAAGAAACTTTAAAAGTATGTTTTTAGGGCACGTTCAGAGTTCATTCGTTTTTGAAAAATTTTTTAAATTTACTAAAAAATAATATAGGTTCAATGTTGCCAGCTCATCATATGTTTTTTTAAAATTTGAACTTTTCTTAATAAAAATATAATCTAATGTTGAAAAATTGAGTGTAAAAGTTTTTAAAGGAATGATTATATAAATGAATATTATTAGCTATGATTATATTAATTAGCTATAAATTTTTTAAAGTCTGAGATATACTTTGAGCAATTGGTTAGGATATAAGTGAATATTGTTAACGATGATTAATGTTTTTAGATGTAAAAACCTTAATTTCACAAATTAAAAATTATTAAAATCTAAAATTAAAAAGAATGAATCTGATCGCACCCTTATATATAAGTTATTTATAATTTGGGTTTAATAAAAACTATTTTTAGGCTTTTTTGGATTTTATTTTAATTGTAAAATTAGAAAAAAAAGAAATTTATAAATTTAAATAAACACTTTTTCACTTGCACACACAGGGTTACCAAATTTAAAAGACATCTTGCGTCTACACTAATAAAAGATCTGCGGTAATTATTTTGACAAATAAACACTGAACTTTTCAAAAATTAATTTTCCAACTCGGTCCACAAATAATCCCTGACTATATTTCGGTAAATATTTACTTACCTAGCAAAAAAAAGTGCTGAGCAAACTGCCCTAGAATATATGAAAAAAAACATTGAAATAAACATTATTTTGATAACGATACAAAAAGTCAGATAGAAAAAACGAAAAAACAAAAAAACATATCTGGCATAATTAGGCATATGTAAAAAGTCAGTGTAAATAAAAAGATTAGGGTAGACCCTACAATTTTTACACTTTTATGTTTTAATTACAAATTATAAACAGATACCTTCATATTAAATTATGAATATTCAAAGTGTCAGAGTATTTTTTAAGAATTTATAGATTATATGAATTTCCAGAATTTAAATTATATTTTTAAAATTTTGAGAATTTATACAAAATGCGGATAAAATTGCTGAAAAATAGATAACAACATTATGTTTTATTCTGAACTCTGAAATTTTCAAATTTATTTTTTTGAAAAACAAAACAAAAACAAAAGTTTTTTTGTTTATGTCTTAACGTCTTGTCTAAACCTCATATAGCGAAAAAATAATTATATATTTTTTTAATAAGTATTCTATAAAGCTGTAAGAGAACTATTACAAGCAAGGCAAAATAAAAAAAAAATTGAAGAATTTTTTTAATATTGTGTTAAATCAATAGATAAAATTATTGCGCGAGGTTAAGGGTAATATACTAAATATTTAAATACTGATATTAAATAAATTGCGCGAATAAAGTTTATTTTTAAATATAAGAAATGTTAACCATAAAAGCGTAAACAAGTCACCATGAGCAATGTGTTTTTGAAAAGAAAAAACCGGTCCGTGAATATCGGCCTCTTTAAACAAATTTTTTTTTATCTAGCAAATTAGCCAAGTTCGAAAAAAATTTTGGACAATAATCTTGCAGATTATTTTCCTGAAGTGTCAAAAATCTAGTCGATCACTCATTGATTTTTGCTTGTCAGTAAACTTGTCAACTTTTTTTATGCGTTCATTCAAAAAATAAACGAGCGTTTTAAGCGTTGCCTTAAAATTGACAAAAATACTCATTAGTAAGCAAATCCCTATAAAAATCATAAATTAAACAGAAAAAATTGGTTTAATAAACGTTAAAAAAAGTTTACGACACCTGGTATTCCCAGGCGGTCACCCATCCAAGTATTAACCAGGCTCAACGTTACTTAACTTCGGTGTTCGGAAGGGAACCGGTGTTTTCACCGTGATATGGTCTTAAACGAAATTTTATCGTTTAAAACAACGATATTGTGTTCGGAAGGGAACGGGTGTTTTCAACGTGATATGGTCGTAAACGATATTTTATCGTTTAGAACAACGATATCTAAGGTAGGTAAATAATTTTAGGGACATGCTAATTAAGAAAATGTTTAAATTTAGCTAAAATTTGATATAAACTGTTTATATAGATATCAATCAGTTAGTTTTAATTTTATCAGCCCTTTTCTACGATAAAATACTATAACTTACTTTTTATGCAAACAAATACCATAACTTCATTGCTTAAAATAAAAATCATATGATTCTTCTACTTAGTTTTAAATGGCCTTTTAACAGTTTTCCGTTAACTCAATTACATACATGTATTTTGGATCTACAGATATAATGAGAGATATCTATTTATTTGACAATACAACATATTTATTAAAAGATTAAAAAAAAATACGAATTCTGAAAAAATTGTTAAAGCTAGTGGTATTTCTTAATAAAAACGCTTTCTTTTACGGCCTAGAAAAATAAACGAAGTTAACTGTTTTTAACAGCTCAACAGGTACAAAATTAGAGATTATTTAGAATAGTCCTGCTTTGTGTACTATTTTTCATTTCTTTTTTATTGTTTTTATTAGAATTTTAGCCTGTTGTAAAATGTCAAAGGTGAAATCGTCAAAAGTGACACATTTTGCCAGCTCAATCCTCAAACTAAAAAATACTAAAAATAAAGTATGTTTTTTATAACTTTGATTTTTGATAAAATTTATTTTATGTCTAATTTAAATTATATAATTGTAAATTTAAAATATATTTTAAAATTTTTAAATCACACAAATCAACAGTTTAAAACACGGAAGCTAGAGATTCAGATTAAATATGGTTAGTACTACTGATAGGCGTAATTATCATTTATAGCCAGCTGAATTTTTTCAGTACAAGTCGAGGTTATATAAAAGGACATATTGCGACTTCAAGACTCAAAACCTAAAAAAGATTTTAAGATTTTTTTGACAAATTAACACCTGATTCAGTTAGAAATAAATTTTTGGTATTTGTTAATCACAATCCACTGGTCGTTATTAATTCTCAGCCTTACTAACATGTAGATTCCCAATCAGGAAGTTAATAGCATTGGGCCGCTTGGCAAATCTTATGGAATATATTGAGGCCCAGCTTGTCTATTAAGGTATTTTGGGTACCTTCCTTAAGCTGGCAAAAATGAAAAATGTATTTTGGAGATATTTATTTGGCTAAAAAGCGTGGGCATTGCAAACACCCTTAATATATGAGACAAATTATTTATTGAAGCTATTCTATTTATGCATTATTTCAGTTTAAGATGTAAAAAAATATTACAAAATTTTTTTGCATAAATAAGAACGGGCCCGTCTGGCCAGGAATGAATTAGAAAAAAGGGATCAATTTCTCAATTCTCATTTTGTTTAATTTGTTAACTGTTGTGAATGAAAACATAAAATTATTAATTTATTAACACACGATAAAGGTTATTTCTAAACTCTGTATTTTATTGATAACTTTATTTAAAAAATTTAGCTGGTAATAAAAAATGTTTAGGCCTTGTTTGTAGATTGAGGCTGGGCCAGGCATACAATAAATAACCAAATGGGCCGACCGGGGCCTAAACAAAAAAATTTATGGCGGGCAGGGCAGGGCAGGATTATCACCACCAGGTTTGAACACTAATAAAGAAGTATAAATAAAAGATTAGGGTAGGCTTTATTTTTTACACTTATCTTAATTCCAATTTTTCAACAAATACCTTCATATTGAATTATGAATATCCAATAATGTAGAATATATTTTCAGAATTTTTTGAGAATATATGAATATCCAAAATCTCAATTATACTTTCGTATTTTTATTTTTTTTATATATATAATTCTCAAATTGCGAATATAACTGCAGAAGAATGGATAGCAAATATACGTTTTTATATTAAACTCTAGAAATTTTTAAACCTATTACAAAAATGTGGTGTTTTTAGAATCAAAAAATAAAATAAAAAAATCTTTTTATTCTTTTTTTTTTCATTCGTGTCATTAAAAAACGTATTATCTAAACCTAAAATGAGGCACAATTTATATAAATTTTTTTATTTGTAAATATTCATAAAGTTGTGAAATAACTATTAAGAGCAAAGCTAATACAAATTTTTTGAAATTTTTAATATTTTTTTCTCCAGTGTGTATTAATTTTAACAGGTAAGGAAAAAATTTGTAACGCGCTAGGTGTAAAAAAAAATAAATATTTATATATAAAATTGCGCGAAAAGCTGTGAAAAAAAATTATTTCAAAAATAAAGAGCGTAGGGTAACTTGTAAAAACGTTAAAATATGTATTACAGGCTGAGCAATACGTTTTAAAGGCGCGTTCAGAGTCGTTTTTACAAAAAATTTAAAAAACGAAAATTAACCCTCGTTTTTACAATATTAGCACTCAAAGCAATTGCTCTAAGCCTATTTAAGAATTTTTATAAATTTATATTTAAATGTATATAAACAAAGCTGATATAATCATTTTAACATAACTCTAAAATAAATTCTAACCCTTAAATTTCCCACTGAACAAATCTTTTAAACAAACATTTTAAAATTTGATGAACTCCTAAAAAAAAAACCTGTCCGTGGTATATCGGCCAGCCAAGCTGTTGCCAAGCATATACATTTCTTTTAGTTCGAAAGCCCCATAAATAATGCTTAGATTTCTATTATACAACGGGAAATAATGTGAATTGAAAAAGAAGTGGAAAAATTACATCTTCACAAATAATTTTTTAAATATTGAAATATGAATTACTAAAAATTATTTAACGTGAGTTTTTGATTCGGCTCCAGGAAAAAACTAGTTTTGAAAATTCCGCATACCTTAATTTTTAAGGGACGGCTTACCTGTCAGAGTCTTGCCCCTTATAAATTCAACTAGTGGCCCCTTACGATATGAGATTTAATACACACCGCTGATCTAGTATTTTAAGCCTCGGTTTACAAAAAGAAAGACGAGTTTAGAATTCATTTGCTGTTACTAGCTAAATAGGTTCAACGCTGCTTACGAATGTAGAACACTGCTTTCAAGTGTTCTAAACCAGATAATCCTCAAACTGCCCTAAATCAGGCCGAACTGAAATAAATATCGGTGGACTGGGCCTAAATTAGGAAAACTATTTTGGGCTCACCATTCGATCTTACATCGTCTTACTGGTTTTATGATATTAAATATTAATTATTGACTATAATTAAATGATTTTTTTTTTGTAAATCTCCCCTATTTGACTGATGTATTAATTTATAAACGATTTTTGTTTAATATTTTTAACCCGAGCCAATTATGAAAAACATGCTTAAGGGGACTGGCTTGAAAAATTGCGGCTTGTTTAAAACATTAAAAATACAGGTATAAATTAATTGTCAATCCAGATATAAGGGGTAATTTATAGATATTAATTAAACATACTAAGACTATAATTATAATGATAAAAAAACAAATTATATTTAGGAAAAGGTACTTTTATCCTCAGTGACCGAGCTGGCTATTGCCGAAATTTTATTTTCCATATTTTGTTATCCACTTACCATAGTAATTCTGTTGCATAAACTTATAAAAGTCTAATTGGGGTAGGGGAGAGCGGGGCGAGATGGTTGTTTTTTCACTATTTGATCATAACTTTTTTTTAAATGATCTATTCAATCATGGTATATCTCAAAAGATAGGTATTTTAAAACTGTATTTAAATCATATACAACTTTAATCTAAACTGTTATATTTTAACAGATATTTCTAGTCAAAATCATTTTTTTCCGCCACTTCGCCCCAACAACGGGGTGAAGTGGTGTATAAAGGGGGCGAGATGGTTGGTTAAAAAATTAGTTTATAATAAACAAGAAATAATATATATGGTTATTAGACATTTTTATTACATCAGATGATAAATATTTATTAAAAAAATTTTTGAATTTGAGAGTTTCTCCTTTTCTTAGGCTTGTTAACAATAGGTTGGAGCAATTACAAACTCATCCTTTTTAATTTTGTTTCAAGTTATGTATCCTACCTGTTTAGCACCTCTAAGGGCTAATTTTTCTTGGACAATGAACTGTAGTCAGTCCAGTCTCATCAGCATTCCAGATATTTTCAGGATTAATTTGTTTTTCTTCTGTGAATTTAATAAGATTGTCAAAAAATTCTTCAAACTCAGGCAAGACTTGTGGCTTCAAAAAAACTTCCTTGTTTCTTTTGAAAAACAGGGTAAACCAATCTTTAACAGTTCTTTCATCCTTTATCCAATTATTAGGAATTTTTTTATTTAAATAAACAGCATAAGAGTAAGCAAGCTTAGTTATGTAATTTACAACACTTTATAAAATAAACATAAAAATATCTTTTGGGCCTAGTCCATGTGGTACAATCTTGCAGCTTCTAGTATATATTCAATTAAACCCTTTTTCTTCTTTAGAAAAAAAAATATAAAGTCATTATTAGCAAAAGCCTTAATTTTCTTCTTAAAATAGATTACTTTTAGATATATGGGCAATATTTGTATATTGCCGGTTTTTAAATCCTTTAAAGCTAAATGTATAGCATTTTCGTTTGGTAATCACGTTTTTCGCTTGTAATTTCTCTTAATAATAAACAGCTGATAAAAATAAAAAAAAACCCAACCCAACCACATCGCCGCACACCCTCTTTGATATATAAAATCAATATATTACAAATAATTTGGCGTTTTAGGAGGCTTAACATATAGAATAGTTAAAAAACATTTTTTTTAATAGAACCTATTATAATAATTAATTTCATCGATATATTTGACCAAGCGTAAAAACAAATAAAAGTTTTTTCGAACGATGAAAAGTGCCCAAAAAATATTTACCTTATTTTTTTTATAAGAGGTTTTTTCAATTTTTTTTCTCATATTCAGGTTATGCTTATCAAAATATATTTTAGAACCCTTCAACCAATTTAATTTTACAGTGCCCAAAATATTTGAAAAAAATCACTTCGCCCCATTCGCCACCTCCCCTCGCTCTCCCCTAATCGTTGGTCTTATCAAAAATCATATCATAATTTCATCACACAACCCAACATTTGTCGTGTTAGGTTTGGGCCCATCCCGGATTTCAATTTATTACCGTAAATTTTGCAGATGACCATCATATTCATTGACTTCGTTTTAGCTCTATAAATGTCGTTTCGTATAGCTTCTACCGTTACATGAAGGTACTTACAAAATTTTTGTTATTGCTAAAAAATCTTAGCCCTTCAAAAATTTCATAAGGATAGTTTATTCTGCATAGGTGTATTTGACCAAAATCTTGCATGATTAAAAAAAATAAAGTATCTTACTTATCAGAGATATTGTATGTTATTACATTTAAATATAGTAATAAAAAAAATTACTTTAGATATGATAACCAAATGACGGCCAAATATTTTTTTTTCCACTTGGTAAACCAAATAGTTTATGTCAACGATTGACATAATAAAGTTTAAAAATATATCTATTTTTGATATCTTTTTAAGTCTCTTAAATGTTATATTAGGATATAAACAACTAAAAATCGTTAAAATTTGAAATAAAGTTTCCGGGTCATATTTGTAATTTAGGGCGTGGGCTAAACCGGACCAACTTACATACGGACGCCGGATTGTGTAAGGCGGACCGGATTATTATGGTTGGTTGAATAGGTTTAAAATAAATTTTAAGAAATCTCTTTGGTTTGGGGGCCGGGTAATAGAGTTAATGGGGGTAATATTAGGAAAATAGAGCAACTCTTACATAAATTCTCCGGGTAATCTAAAATATTATTTTTATTTTGTCTAATCTATCACAAATTAATAAAACCAGTCAACACATTATAACAATGCCTGTTAAAAAAAGATGATTATTCTATATACTAAATTAATCCTCCAAAAAAAAAGTTTACGACACCTGGTATTCCCAGGCGGTCCAAGTACTAACCAGGCTCAACGTTGCTTAACTTCGGTGTTCGGAAGGGAACCGGTGTTTTCAACGTGATATGGTCGTAAACGATATTTCAAAGTTGCTAAACAACTATTTATAAATTAGGCTAAGGAAAAATAATTTATTTTTAACATCCATAATCTTTGTTACTTTGACGCTTTTAAGCATTAAAAATGTTTAGTATTTAAAAATTTTGGTTTAGCAAATAAATTAGTTTAAATTTAAATAAACTTAGTTTTTGATATTAAATAGATACATTGCATTCAGCCATATATAATTTTTCCACTTATGAGTTTTATCTTGCCTTATGTTTCAAACTCAACCATAGTTTGGATCTACAATTTTCTATAATGAAAGAGATCTTTTCATTTGAAAAATAAATATTTATAATATTTTTATTTTTAATAAAATACTTTGTATATAAAATACATGGGATCTTACATTTTGCAAAAAAATTTAGAGTGGTTAATACTTTAAATTTTTAAGGACATTGCAAATGTTTTTTGAACATTGAAAATGCTTTTTTTGACGCTTTTAAGCACCAAAAAGGTTTTTTTTTAATTAAAAAATGTTGGTTTATGCAAATTTAGTTTAGCTTAATCAAATTTCTAACTTACTTTTTGATATTAAATAAATACATAGATCAATTGATTCTTCCACTTATATGAATATTTCTTGCCTTTAATTGATTATATTCACATTCCTATATTTTGGATCCATAATTGCCTACTTTGATATCAATATATATGAAAATAAATATCTCATATAATAATTATCTTTTTGAGCTGTAAAATATTTAATATATAACATGTGATCTTACAACTTAGTTTGCAAAAGAATATATAGTTTAGAAAAATTTGATTATTTATAACATCAATCTATTTTTAATAATTGGAAAGATTTGTTAAAGGATTTACTTAATCTACCAAAAATTTAAAAAAAAGGACCCATCAATTATAAAGAATAATCTAGACATTATACTATTATAAAAATATTTATAATGGTTGAAATAAAACTATTTGAATAATTAATCTACTGATGTATCTTATTCTATTAATCCACCATTACAATGGTAATCACAATCAGTTTGCAGTCTGGTTATTGTTACAGAAATCACAAAATTTAAGTGTATTTTGATTAATAGTGAATTTTGAGTTAGAGTGCATAGACATCAAGATAAAAACTGAACATCTTTTGAACTATAAAACTGCAAATATTGCAGACTTTTATAAATGATTTTTAAATTTATTTATTTTACTGTGGTATTAAACCTCTTATCAGGCACGATTCTAGCCCTTTTGGAGGCCCCCCTCCCCCAATTTTTGATTGCTCCCCCTTAAAAATACATAGTAATTTTGTTTTGCCCCCCCCCCTCCCCGAAATTTGTAGTTTATTTTTGCCCTTCCACCCCCAAATATATCTAAAAATTAATTTAAAAAATATATTTTTTTAAAGTTTATTCATATCAATACTTCTAACCCGCAAAAGAGATCTAACTAACTCAGAAATTATTTCTGTTATTATTAGATATATAGAAAAATATGATGTTTTGTATATTTGTGGAAGCAATTCATAAATCTGATGCCAAAGAAATTTACTCATTTGTCAACAAACTTTTGTTGGGGCAATTGCCCCCCTTTCAACAAAATTTCTTGCTTTAGAAAAGTTTCTGCATACGCCCCTGATGCTACGATGGGGCGAACGTAATGTCCGGGGAAAAAGTTTTGTTCAGGGCACGTGCAAAGTGAGTTTTTATTTTCGTAAAATTTCGAAAATTCTAAAAATTTTGAAAATTTATTTTTTTTCAAAATTTTTTTAAAAATTTTTTATTTTAGAAAAAGTATTTTATGTGCATATATTAAATTTGGCAACTTTTTAAAAATTTGCGTTTTATTACAAAAATTTTTTTTTTCAAAATTTTGAAAATTTTACGAAAATAAAAACTCACTTTGCACGTGCCCTCAAGTATTTCAAAGCAACTGAGCACCATTCCCTTATATTTACTGCTTTAACCACCGATTGCATCTTGTTGTAAAAGATTGTCTTGAAATTTTAAATGAAGGGAAAGATTTTTATAATAATTTTTCTTCCCTTCATAAATTTTTTCAACATGATGCAATAAAGGTAGTTGGTGAATGCGGGACCATTGCCCTATCGGTGGTGTGGTCACTAGGACGCCATTGTTTTTTTTAATTACATTAAAATATTAAATACTCTTTTTAAAATTAAAAATAAAAAAGTTTTTATATCTTCAGGTTACAGGACCAAAGCATCGGGGTTTTTTGACCATATTTCTAATCATTAAATTATTTTTTTGTATTTTTTGAAAAATTATTTAATTTATATAAAGTAATTAATGATCCAATGCAAAACGATATATGTTTCTAAAACTTTTGATTTTATACACCATTGTTTGATAGAAATTAAATAATTAAGAAATACAAATACATTTACAGATTTATTTAAAAACTGTTTTGATATATATAATACTTTTTTAAATGACAATAATTTATTTATAGATAAAAGAGAACCTAAAAATTTTTCTAATTTTTATTTATTTTCTAATTTGAGAATAATTTAAAAATTAATGATAAATTAAAAAGTATTTATTTTAATATTATATTATTTTATTTATTGATTTTTTTAATAATAGATTTTTTACCCTTATATTTATTTAAAATCTTTAGATTCCCCTTATAAATTTAATTATCCTTTTTTATAGATATAAATTAATTAGAGCCTCTTTTAAAAATAAGTAATATTAATAAAAATTCATTATCTAGAAATTAACGAGCAAAAAATTTTTTAATTAAAAAATTTAATAATTACAAAAATGTGTTACTAATGATTTTGTTAAATTTTTTGATGATTACAAAGATGCGTTTCGTAATTTATTTAACATTTTTTTTATAGTTATTGGGTTCTTCAGCGTGGAGTTGTGAGGCCACATTTTTAATAATAAAAAGTTTGAACATAGATTCAAATGGTGTACATGTATATTTTTGTGACCGAAGGTCACGGCTAATTCTGCCGTCGAAGGCGTCAAAAATTTTTTTTTGCCCCCCCCCCCCCCCCCAAATTGGAAAAGCTAGAATCTGGCCTGCCTCTTATATTTCGCTTTGGTAATTCCAGGTCCCTGGTTTGGGCTGAATCAAAAATAAAATAAACTAGGCCATCCCACATGTTTGGTCAAGCTCGCCCTAAATTTAAAATGTGTCGGGTGGGCCAGTAGATATCAGGGCACGCTAATTTGCTTGTTAATGCAAACATCCACCCTTTGAGTTTTGGTTGTATGGAAAAAAGCCTGAATCTTGTAAATAGCCTGGCAGGTCAATTAGCTATTTAAAGAATGTCGTGGGAGAATGCATTTTCCATAAATGCAAAAGAATGAAACTACGGGTAAAGAAAAAGGCGTTTATTTTTACCCATCTGACACAACCCTAAAGATATTTTGGTTTAAAAAATAATATAATAGGCAATATATACATAGTAATGTGTTTATAATGCTAAATATCTAGCACCAAGTTTAATAAACGCCATCTCGTGGAATAGTTATTTTGTTTTTTGAGTTTTTTGCCAAAATTATAGTTGTATACATTTAAATACTTATGGAATAAAAAATCCCGCATCTATAAATTACGCTTACTATATAACTAATTATTATGCTATTTTTTTTAACAATTTAAATAATATATATTATATGTTAACTAGCATATTAATATGTTAATTAACTGTTCATAAATATTAAGCCTCTTATGTTCGTCAATCACTCAGATTCTAGGCAAATCGCATAAATCTTTCGCCTTTTACTAAAGATTTCCGTGCCAAGGATCATTAAATGAGTTTTTCATGTTGTATGAAAATTTTTTTTACCCTCTTTTTGAGGGAAATCATTCAAATCTTAATAAATTTAGAATTTTAACTTTTAGCTCCAATGCTTTGTTCATTTGATGCAATAAGTCCAAGCAACAATTTTTACAAAATAATATTACATAAGAAATTTATTATAAACCAAAATTATATTTTTTCTTATGATTTACCTAATTTTTTAAGTTTAACTTAAGTTAAATATTAAATATATGATGATTATCTTAGTATTCAGGAACATATATTGAGTGTTTAATGCAAACGCAACTAAACGAACAAAATGTGTAAACTTTAGAAGGCAGCCCCCAAGCAAAAGCGAGAGGGGAGGGGGGCATTTTTAAAATAAATATCGCCGTTTTTGGCACCTGGTTTTTTTGCCGTTTTTATTGTAAAGTGCTAGGCATGATTTAATTTGCCAGGTTTAATTAATTAAACTGGAAGTTGGAAAAGGGGGGGGGGGGGGGGTGTTAACTAAAATGACATTTTAGTTAATAAAAATGTTTTTTAACGCTTATTATGAAAAGAGTTTATGAAAATGCTAGCAACACAGTAGCAAACTGTATAACAACTAGCAAAACTGAATTTAGGTATTTTATTCCTGAAAGATTGTTCCGAATCTTTGCCCTTGAACGACTTGGTATTATTGCTTAAATACATTGGGAAGTCGGAACATTTTTCAGCTTAAAAATAGATTATAATATCATAATTTTAATTTAAAGGAAGCTTAAATTCACTTTCGTTTTGCTATTCAATTGCTTACAAATCAAATTAGGACTTTACGTGTAGTGCTAAGTTTTGGAGTGAAGTAGTGTTCAAACCGGTGATATTCCGGCCCAGCCCACCCATCATATTTTTTAAATTAGGCCCGGCTCGGAATTCGATTAATTTTAGGCCAGGCCTGGCCCAGCCCGAATTAATATAAACGGCCTGAAGATTTTATATTACAAGTTTAAATTCTAAATAATAAACGGGTCGTGTCTAATTTCATTCCGAAATTGAGAATAAGAACACACGAATCATGACATATAAAGGAATTTATAATTTTCTCTGCGTTAATGATTGAGCGCGTTTGTTATTTAGGAATTTACTATAAAACTAAAACATTTATAAAACACGGCCCATTTTATTTCAACAATCACAATCGCATAAAATTTTCTAAAAGTCCGCATTCACACAATTTGGAATAAAAAAAATATTTTTTTTGCTAAATTAAAAAAAATATTGCCAATATTTATAATGACCCTTATAAATGTTTAAGTAGAAATTTTAAAAATTCGAAAGAGTTTACAAACTTAAATACTTAAAAAGATTTAATATAAAAAAAACCATTAAAAAAAGTTTACGACACCTGGTATTCCCAGGCGGTCACCGATCCAAGTACTAACCAGGCTCAACGTTGCTTAACTTCGGTGTTCGGAAGGGAACCGGTGTTTTCAACGTGATATAGTCGCAAACGATAATAAGTTTCTAATTAGGGTTATTTATGTTAAAGGAAAATTAATTAAAACTATTTTTCAGTGGCATTGCAAATTATAATAATGTTGTGCCTTCCATTCATTCATATTTTAGATAGCCTGCTTTTTGTTCAAAAATTCTGGTTTACCGCCAAAAATTTATAAAAAGTAATCATACATAAGAGCTTAAAAGTAATATGCATTTTAAAAGTATATAGTCATAATAGATAGAAGGAGGAATTTAATATAAAAGTAAATTTTATCACAAATTATAGCATGCTTAGTATAAAAGTAAATTTTATCACAAATTATAGCATGCTTAACACAATTCTAAAAACTATTTAAAAAAAGTTTTTATAATAATTATGCATTACAATCATCTCACCTATTTTATAAAATGTTAATATTTTAAAAATATGTGCTTGCAAATGCCAGTAAAATACACTATGTTGGGCTGTCAAATGCAATCTGATTTGCTGGAAGTTGATTGGACAAAAATATTTATTTTAGAACCATCTTCTCACATAAATTCAATTTTTTAATAAAGGTAAGTAATAAAGCTCACGCAAGTTATCAAAAATTAAGTGAAGTCCAGTTAACTAAGATTAACAAAATAATCCATTACATAGCACTTAGAAAAAGAAGTTAGAACACAGATTAAAAGATAACTTATATCATATTTTGGTATTAAAATAATACATTTTTTAACATTTATGCCTATATTAAAACTTGATTTGCAAGATGTTAATAAAATATATAAAAAATTTTTAACCTGCGATTGGTGGGGTGAAAATTTGTAACGCAAATGCTACAGCTAGAGTTTTAAAGTTTTGCATTTTATTTTTTAATATTTTGAAGATCTTTAATTATAATTAAGGTATTATAAATATATATTACAAATTATATTTAACACAAAGTAGGAAAGAAAAATGGGACTTCTCTATACATTAAATAAATGTTAAAAAACTAAATGTATCAATTTTATTGATCAAATCATTTTAGGTCTACATTTTCAGAAAGTTTCATAAATAAAATGAAATAAAAATTTATTTTTGGCTATTATTTACCATAAACTAGATATTTCCAATAGAAAAAAAAATAATTCAATATAAGACAAGCATTTTGTATACTTAATATGAAAAACTATTTATAAAAATAACTAAAAAATTTATTTTTTAAGGTTAAATTTACATTACAGCAATATCATGGTTTTCAACAATAAATTTTACCATGCGGGAACCATACGGCCCCCAAAAGTTTTAATTTCTAAACAAATTTTGTTACTACTTAGAGCAAATTTTAATTATAGTTTTGTTTATTACATATTTAAAAAAAGTAACAAAATTTTGGCCAGTTATGTATAATATTTTTGAAGATTTTCATAATTCAAGAAGTGCTGGGGTTATAAGGACCTCACAGTGCTAATTGTGGGTTAAGTGAGCATTATCGCTTACCTAACTTAGCTATTAATAATAAAGCTGTTTTTAACTTGAAAAAATTGTTTACGACCATATCACGGTGAATACACCGATTCTCTTCCGAACACCAAAGTTAAGCAACGATGAGCTGGTTGATACTTGGATGGGGGACCGCCTGGGGATACCAAGTGTCGTAAACTTTTTTCTTAATTAAATGCATCGCAATATCCAAACCCTAACTAGTAAATTAAAAAATCAATCCATAATTTTTTGGAATTTTGCAATTCAAATTTTATAGTCCCCCTAGCAAAGATGATCATTTTATCTTTCGACAAGCCTGCAATAGGGTAAAAAGGCATAACTTGACAAGTATATTTAATGTTTAAAAAAATCAAAATGCTTAATAAAGTGGTTTCAACATATTTTATTTTTAACATTTAATATAACACACATTTCTAAATTTATCGGTCAAAATCTTAAAGTATTAGGGACAAATTGTTGTGCGACATAATTAAAGACATTATAGTCAAATTGTTTGCCAAAAAATTCATTTTACCTGCTGCGCTTAGCACAGGGTCCATATGACCTTAGCACATCTTGAATTTTGAATATCTTTAAAAATTATTATATATTGTGGGCTAAATTTTTGTAATTTTCTTAAAAAACAAAATTAGTAATTTAAATTTGGTCTTTCTAATATTAAATTATGTTTAGAATTTAGAAATTGAATTGGGGTCCATATGGACCACCATCTCAATTTCAATGAAGACCATGTTATTGCCTCTATTTACTTAAATAAATG
Source organism: Acutogordius australiensis (assembly GCA_030555515.1). Taxonomy (NCBI): domain Eukaryota; kingdom Metazoa; phylum Nematomorpha; class Gordioida; order Gordea; family Gordiidae; genus Acutogordius; species Acutogordius australiensis. The sequence continues at coordinate 38,275,110 of CM060242.1, read as the reverse complement.
CAGCGTTTTTTCAGTTATTTTTTAAATAATTTTAATTATTAAGTATACAAGATGTTTGTATTGTAAAATTAATTTTTTTCTCTTTAACATATCTAGTTTTTATGGTAAATAATAGCCAAAAATAATTTTTATAATAAAATATATTTATGAAACTTACAAAATATGTTCTACTAGACGTAAAAACTCGATTTGGTTAAATAGTGACACATTTAATGTATTCGCATTATTTATTTAAGGTAATATGGAAAAATGAAAAATTTCAATTTTTTAGATTTGTTTCTACTTTGTGTCAAATAAAATATGCAATATTCTTTAATATAACTTTTATTAGTTTTAATTAAAGAGCACGTTTTTCTTTTTAAAATTAAAAAATAAAGATAATAGCTGGGGTCAGTATGAACCCTACCTAGCATTTGCTTTACATTCTAACCCTACCTACAGGGGTTAAAGAAAATAAATTTTACTCATATTTTTGGGGTTTATAGGTTTTATTAAGTACATTTATTGATAGACATATCAAAGCCATGACGGAGCCGTTTCCTTATTAGGTAAAGAGGGAGAAAACTCCTATACACAAGGTTTTTATCGGTTAATGTATTTGATAAAAAAATACACAAAATATTATTATTTGCCCAAGACTGAAGTATTTGACAGTGCTATCCATGAATTGAATACGCAGTCTAGGAGTATCCTACCATGCAGTAAAAACGACATATCCAGCACAATAAACGACCCTTTAATGGCTTACATTAACCCATATTATTTTACATATGAGCAATTAAACCCAAAGGTTTTTTGTTGGAGAAAATGCTATATATATCGGGATATTTTTAATATATTTAATACATTGCTTAAATATAAATGTAAAAATAACAATTGCCATACCATAAGTAAGTAAATTTTATAAAAAAAAAATTAAAATCTCTGCCGGATTTTCATTTCTACGCGATTAATTTTGAGCCATTCTTTGGCTGTCGTATCGTACCAAACTAGTCCGACACCATATCTCCCGTTTAGATTACATTTTTGACAATGGGAGTACCACCAACCACCACTGTAGAATTTGGCACAATCAATCGAACTAGCATCTAGGTCACTGAGAAAATCATATGCAATTATCTAATTAAATGTTTATAAAACCTTTTGATATTAATTTATTTGGCTAAAAGTCAAATTTTAGGGCAACAGAAATGCTTTTTCAGTCAATTTTTTTGTTGTACTAAAAATGGTAATCTTAACCTTTTACATAAAAAACGAGCACGCGGTCTAATAAGAAGTCATTCTTTACCGATAGAAAGCTTTAATCAAATTTACAAATAGATTTCAATTCAGTATGTTCAAGGGTTCATAAATAGTAAACTTGTCAATCGTGCTAAATTTCATGTGGTTATGGAATTGTCGCAAACAATCATTGGCTTGGAGCACGCCATCATGATTCCGATCCTCATGGTTGGTCATAATCTAGTATTATGAAATGAGGAGTTTTGTCGGCAATAATAAAAAAAACAATTAGGCTTGAGGTTACTTCTATACCTTTGCTCACATAGGAGCGCTATAACCGTTTTAGACGACCAATGCATTTGATATTGGCGACGGGTTAAATAGTTCACTCGCACGCCGTTTACCTAGGTATTTAGCCTAGGCTCTGACATTATCTTTTAGGGCCTACTACTTGAACAGGCCACTCAGCAGCTTCAAAATGGTAGCACATTCCTACTATTTTCCAAATAAACAAGACGCCTATGCATGGATTCAAACCCAAATCTTTTGCGTGTAAGATTGGGATGATTGCCAATGAACTATCTAAGTCGATTAATAAGACATGATAATAATTAAAATTTATGTTACAATCATAACCTCTGGGCCGAGTTCCAACGAGTAACCAGTGCTTTCATTTGAAATCCTAAACGATTCATATTCAATTCGGTATATCTCAGTGGCTTGATATTTAGGAAAGGTCTCACTTCCGTTTGATGGCACACGTTTTTTTTTACTACTATTTGCCAATGGAAAATGTGTCACCATGTCAATTCTCAAGATGTATGATTTGTTTGGCTGATTCGTAATTTCGTAAATGCGTTCATTGCCCAGCCAAAATTCGCCTAAAATTTATTTTAATAGATTCTGTCCATGGATTTTTAAATCATAAAAAAAAAACACAAAAATGCTTCTGATTGGGGTTGTCCCATAAGTCCAATATATCTGTTGTCATATGTTATCGTTCATGGCTATGTATACTTTGTATTTAACCAACATTTGCTATTAATTTATATATTTATATATATCAAAAGGTTTTCTAAAAAAGGGCGCCTAAAGCCTTGCTTAAGAGCTCTTGGCCTGTGGTATTATACAACCTTATAGTGGTTGCATACTTAATATTTCTTCAACAAGTAATATGCAACCAGGTTTATTGAATATTAGTTACTAGGCCCTCTACGATATTTGGCTACATGTACCTTGATGAAGTCCAACAAGTATGAAACTCACGGAGGTTATCTAACTAGTTCGACGGCTGAAATGATCTTCAAACATTCGTTTTGGGATTATAATACTGGCCGATAAACGATTAAACCCAATCTAAAATTATGGCTTTCACCAAAATTTCCAACAGATTTATAATAATTTTTATCAAAATATATATTTAAAATTTGCTAGACCATTTAAATCACCAAATCCATTCTTGTATTCTTCCCATGTGCGAGTGAAATTGACTTCACCATTATACCTCCTTTGTAAAACGGTCCAATAATGTGTGCGGTCATTGCCGATGTCACTCGTCCTAGCATGCCTTTGGTGTCTTTGCTTCGCTGTAGTGTTTGAGGATTTGTTTATCAATTCGCTATTATTTTCTTCGATTACCGTGACTTCTGTTTGTGCCTTTGGGGCTGACATGTCGCAATAAACCTGGGAAGGAAGTATATAAATAGACATAAAAATCGGAACCCGAAAGCCAGCTTTGACCAATATCGGCCCGCCCGAAAAACGGGCCGGGCGGTATATAATTTACCGGCCATATTTATGAATTCAAGCTGGGCCCAATCAATCCCGGCCTAAAATAAAAAACCAAATTTCGGGCCCGAATCGCCGCCCAGTTTAAACTTTAATCCACACATTAGTATTGGTAAAAAGGGCGAAAGTTTAAAAATTTGAGCGGGTCTAAAATTCCCATTAACGGACTCAACTCAGGCACAAATATTTAACTGCGAGCGAGCGGGGCTTAACAATAATACCCATGGAAATTACTAATTTGAAATTAGATTACAACCCACCTCTTTCAATTTTTATTTAATCTCCGGCAGGCCAAACTTAAATAACCCTTTTCCCCACCCCACAAAGTGTTATTTCATAATAAGTAAGACAAATTAAAAATATTGGTACCTGAAATATATCTTTTGATAGCAATGGATGTATAAGATAAATCCCAGTCTTGTAAGTTAATCCATCGTAATTCCAATTCATTGAACAGTCTAGTATCCAAAAAATATAAAATGCAAAGTTGTTAAATTAGAAATTTTTTTAAAGTATATAACACAGGTCAACAATTTTTTAAAAGTGAGAGTTATGAGTTAACTACAGAGATCAATCCTGCCATCTTAGGGAATAACAAATATGTTTACCGTTTTTCCTAATCAAATTTAGTTAGTCAGTTATAAACATTGAAAATTTTAGAAAAAAAGGTTAATAAACCAAAAAGATTTAAAAACAAAAATAAATTGAAATTTTATTTTTGCATATTTACAATAGTTAAACTGTTAAATTTAAACTACAAATATTATTTTTATCAAAAACCGATAATATATCGTGTCGTATTTAAGTTTGGACGCGAAATATTTTTTATTATCTAAATGCCGATGTAAGAGCTTTATATATTAATAAAATTTCTTTCCCATTATTTGTGATTATAAATATAAGTTACAAGGGATTTTAATATGCAAAAAAGATTTTTAAATTTTTTCGTTATAGGGTTTATATAGATCTGTCAATTTGGTTAAAAAAGGCTATTTTTCGTTATAGACGGATCTAAGGAGCCAAAGACGGAAGAAACTAAGAAAAACGAAAAATATATAATTTAGGCCATCATGGAGATGCATTCTTTTATGTCTTCATAATAATCTCGTTTCTGACATAAATATTTGTTGACCTGTGTAATGTATTAAGATAGACATTTAGTACAATTTATGTGATAACTAATGACCTAGCGATGGAAGCCTCAAATACAGCTGAGATATCATAAGCTAAACTTTATTTTCGCATATTGTAAATTAATAAAGGGTTCCAGTCTTAAGGGAATATTTGGGAATCAAAGATTCTAAAATTTTGTCGCCCCCCTCCCTTTCCCTTACCTTCACAACTTTTCAAAAATAATTTCTAAAGGCTATCTCAGCCCCGACTAAATTTATAATGGCATTCCGGTTAAAGCGCCGTTTTTGACACAAAAAGGACATTTTACAATGGTCCAATCGGTAAAACGTTTCTATTTCATTGCGTTCCTATGACTCTTGCTTTAAAAATTAATTACCCTGTGGAAATATCTGGACCAATTTTTGGACTGTTTTAGCTACGCCAGTTGACCGTTCCAAAATTGGGGCAATTTCTGTCGTTTTCATGTGTAAAATTTCTCGTTTAATCGCCCCTAAATTGTTCTTATGTGATTATAATAAATTAAGATATATATTGTAAAAATACATGTAATAATTTAACTAAAATAATTCTAAACCTTAATAATCACGTAATCTTCATAGCGTGGAACATGGTTCAATTTATTAACTGTGTCAGCTAACCTTTGAAAATTGAGGTTAAAAATTTAAGTAGTAAATAAAACTAGCATATATAAATAATATTAGCTTAAGTACTTAACATTTTAATACCAAAATTTAAATAAAATAAAAAATATTTTTTTTAGGGATTTAAAGAAGTCAGAAACAATTTATAGGCTGTTTTGTTACCTTTTCACTTAAATGAGTTTTATTACATAAGTTTGGTTAAAAGCTTTAACCATAATGTTTCAGAGATCGCTTATCTTTTTACAATTTTATAAAAAATGACAAAATATATCTATAATGCTCGTAAAGTTATAAAAAAGATTTAATTCCCCGTCATAACTGTCGCGTTATTATTTTGTTACCCTACCTGTCGCGAGTTACATATTTTTTAATAAAATTATAAACTTTTCGTTATTAAACGTGTTACGGGCTTGATATAATGATAACAAGTTTGCGAATAAGATATGATTTATTATAAAAAATGATGTTTGCACGCGTCCAATAAAAAATATATACTTGGTGGCCATTTTATCACTCCGTACGGTGTAATTATACAAACCGCGCTTGAGCTCCGATATATCTAGCCTCATGGAGAGTTTGTCATTCGCAGACTTGCAAACTTGTTGGGTCAGATTTAGAAGTTGGATTGCATGGCTCTCGACGGCACCATTGAGAACAATGTTTTCTTTTGCCAAGCTACTAACGTTCTTTTTCAGCTATAAAATTTCAGATTCTAAATTATTTCACGATATTAAACCGGAACCGATCAGACCTCCCAAGCCTCGCAAGGCTTTGTTATTAGGCGTGCGTTTGATTTTGTACGAGAAACAAACAGGTTTGAGGTCCCCATACCTTTCCCCATATATGGGCGACATAACCGTTAAGGGCTTTGACTCATAGTAAGATTTGCTCGCACCCCGACGATCTAAGTTTTTGGCCCAAGCCCTCATAGGCACATCGCGTAGGGTTGCCTTAGTAGGCCAATCAGCAGCTTTAAAGTGGTTTCACATGTGTTCTATACACTGAAGAAAAAAGACGCTAATTCAAACCCTCAGCCTACTGCGTATAAGACAGGAATGTTTGCCAATCCCATCTAAGCCGATAATTTTTGAGCGAGACGTAAAAGGCTCTATATTAGCAATCTCATAAATAATTTGCCTGATTTTGAAGTCCGACCATATCGACGTGTCCATTATATAGGACATCAAGCATTTCTTGCCGCTGAGTTCCATCAAAAGCCATTTTTTCCATTTGCGCTACATTATATTTTAATTCGTTCTTATAGATTGACATGATGGATTGAGATTCATTTTCTAATTCCGTATGCTTAAGGGTCAAATTCTCGAATTGTGCGAACAGATGGTCGATCTATCACCACAAGTTGAAAAATCAAGCTTCAATATGCAATAATGTTATTACATTAACGAAAAGACATAATTTGATTAAGCACCGTGATACCTAGTCATCTTTAAAAAACTAGCTTATAAAATTAAAGATAAATTTTTCAGAATATGGAAAAAGGATATTAGACCTGCCCTTTAAAACACAAATTCAAACAAATTTATAAGATTATTTAGATGTGATTTCTGCATATTTTATGAGAGATTATATACCTTACTTTCCAGATCTACTTTTTCCATGAGCGCAAGATCATGAACCATTTCAATCTTGTATGTTAAATTAACAACCAAATTTTCCAATTTGGACAAACGTTTGGAACAACCATCTAATTTAAGAATAGGCATCACCGTCTGAATTGTTGAATTTCCAAATTTTTTCGTAAATTGCAAGTTATTTGGGGCGTGAGTTAAATTTTGGACTAAATATTACGTACTAATTATAGAATTAAGTCGAAACCAGAAAGCCCGCCGGGCCTAATTTCTGGCCGGGCCAAATTTTTTATCCCGTTATTCCTTTGACCGAGATATTATTACACGTTGAAGGGTTTCACTTCGAATAGATAATAATTTTGTGAAAAATATAGCTATAAATATACATTTCGGGCCTTTGTTATTTAAATTGGATGGGCCAGGCGACTATCAAGAAACAAGGTTTGGGCCGGGTTAGCTCTAAGTTGAATGTCGAATAGGCCAGGCCAGAATATCAAGGAAACGAATTTAACACACAAAAAATAATGGGTTAAATTTAGTTTTTCCAGGGTTAGGTGATGGACCTATATTCTTAAAATACGAATAAACTTTCAGGGTTCAAAAAAATATATATTTTGAAGTAATAAATAGTTTGTAGTACCCGGTAATTTAATTAAACTGAGTGAAGAAGATTCTGCACTATCAGCAATAGTATTCGAGTCTATGTCGTCGTCTCGTTTTTGTTTTTTGCTTACACCATCTGAAAATGCATGAAAATTATATAAATTAAATTGCAAATTTTTTAATCAACTTAACACCATGTTCAATGAAATTATTTTACCTGAAATATTTTCACAATCTACATGATCATGTAGACTTTTGCGTAGAATGTAATCGTGTTCGGTTGATTTGTCGAGCAAATGCTAACATGCAAAAGAAAACAGATTGTTAAACGATTACTTTTCAAGCGAGTCCCTAATAACCGACCAGGGAGAACCCGAGTGCCAAATATAATTACTTTTTTTTCCAATTTATGATACATATGGAGTATGAAGCTTACATTTTACACCTTTTAATAGACTTAGCCTATTAAATATATTTTAAAATTTAGATCAATGAGACTTATTTTTTTTGAAAATGATTTGGGAAGGGCCAAATTTATTAAAATTCGCTAAGCTCTATGAATTTTACATTCACCGAGGAGCTGAGTTTCATTGGGGTTAAAATTTGACCATCGCTGAGGAGGACCAATCGGCTTTTAAAAATAATTTGTTTTTTAAATATTCTATATTTAGAGTTATAGGGCATAACCTCTAATATTGAATGTTATTTCGTGATCTTAAAGTACTTTTTTTAAATACCTCAGTATAATATTTTGTAAACAGTCAAAGCTTTGTAGAGTTAATTATATCTGTTTCGCATAAAAAGTGGCCAGCTTCAAAATATTAAATTTTTTCTTTAATTTTAAAAAATAACAATATGATATATATATAAACCTTGATTATGGCGTCTTGATTTTCAATTTTCCGGTGTAAATCTTGGATTTGCGCATGCTCAACACATTTTTCTACGGCATTTAATTTTTCGGTAACCGAATCCGGGCTAGAAAGTTCAGATGATGTAACATTTTTGGCTACTTTGTTCGATTGGATCTGCGCATCCTTGTGAGGAAAGATGGAAAAATCGTTAATTTCGACAATATCATTTGCCTTTGTCGCATATTCATCCGAAATAGTAGGATACAAAACTGCTGTTTGAGCGGTTGTAAGATTTAATGTTGTGTTTGACCCTAAAATTTTAGATTATTTGTTTACATTTTAAATGGTTAAAATCAACAAACATATTTAAATCAAAATATGTGTAGTTCAAAGTTAATAATGAATGATATTATTAGGAATTTAGATTGAGCCAGATTTGTAAATAAAGTCATTTTACCTGCTATTAGTAATGGAAAATTAGATTTAGTAGTTTGGATGGTCGTAGCCCTAAAACTGCTTAATGTTGGTGGATTTAATGTATTAGCAGTTTTTGGAATATTTAAAATTTTATTCTCAATTTTGGCTTGACTATGATTTTTGTTACGGGCCTTAATCGGAATGATGTATGATTTGAGATGTGTCAATGGTCTAACCAGAGATTCCAAAAGGGTTAAATTTGTGATTAACAGGGGCATCGTCATTGAAATATCTGTTGCTTTTGCCGTAGAAGGGTCGTTTCTTATAGGTACGGTTGAATTGTGAACTACAAGAATATTCTCAGCTCCAAGGATTAACTTTAAATCTAAGCTAATATTTGTAATCTCTGACACCGTAGATTTAAAAGACGCATTGCTGAAACCCATCATTGTTAAAGTAGTTGTGTTAATTGTATTTATTTCACCTAGATCATCGTTATAGGTTGTTAAGCTATTTGTGAAATTTTTAAGGTTAATTGAGAAATTTGTAGCATCGTCGGCTATAACTTGATTTAAATTTGAAATAAGAGAATCGTTAGTGCTAAATTTAGTTTCACGGTCAACGTGTAAATCACCCGATTGACCATCACTGTATTCGCAGTGGAAGACCAAATATAGGAATAAGAATATTTTGCTGATTTTTAACATTCTTTAATAATCAAATTTAATATTTTACATTAATGATTAGAGTACGTAACAAATATTTATTAAAGCACTTATTAAATGGCGGCCCTGAACCTACATAACTTTGTTTTAAAAGCCCCTACCAACAGCTGTTCCTAATTATAAAACACTTTTCTTCAGGGATCTCTGCCTGAGGAGCAAATAATGATTAATATGCTGCATATGTAATCATTTCATAACTAACGATTCTAAGTTGCCTTAATCACATGTGCATGGTGTAGAGGTCAATGTTATGTGCACTTCAATTTGTTCGTGGTATTCGTTACAAAACCAATATAATTTGCCGTAAAAGTAGAAAGAAATAATGTCGAGTTAAATAGTAGCACAACCCCAGTGCCGAAATCGATAAGATGGAACCTGGCCCGCATCTACTTCCTCAGGGTATTCTAATGGTGTACTTTCTGTAAAAGGGCGCGTTCAGATTTAATTTTTTCAAAAAAATTTTGTTTAACATTAAATTTGTAAATTAGTCATTATTAGCTATGTAGACTTAATAAATATTGATAAAATACTTCTAAAATAATATTGTAAAAATCAATGATAATAATTTTTTGTGCTAATCAGTTTTATAATAGTTGTAATTTAGAAAAAACGAAAAAAACTTTAAACGTTACTTCCCTACAAATTATTTTGTTGCCTCACCCCCGTTATTTTGCGTTATTGCGGCAAATTTTTTAGAAGCCCTTCCCCCCTTGACATATTTAGGTAAAGATTATGACCACATCACAATACAAATTTTGCAAGTTCCACGTTTTTAAATATACAGCCGGCATTAAACATTTTCTGGTCGCTTCAGCTAATAGAATAAACACATGTATATTAAAATGGACTTTTTATATCTATTTTTTTGCCTTTTCGATCTCAGAGCACGGATTATATTTCTTGTATTAAGGCATTTTTATAAAAATGCTATATTTTAAAAAGAATTGTAATGGACTGCATAAGCAATTCTTGGGCTTGTAGATAATGCATTAGATAGGGCTCAGTTTAAAACATTCGACTTCGATATTAAATTAATCTAAAGACTGAAATTTATATATTTAAAATTATTACTTAAACAAGTGTAAACATTTTAAATGAAAAATTTTAATTTAATGGTTTAAGCCATAAATGTGTTATTAATTAAACAAGCTAACTAAATAAAACTTTTCGCATTAAATATACATATTCCATAAGTCAAAAAATTTTTGAGAGTTATGAGTTACAGAGACCAAACTTGCAATCCTCGGGATTTCTTATAATTTTACCAGTTTTACCAATCAAACTTTGTAATGCTATTGACATTGAAAATTTATAAAATAATGTTAAAAATCAAAAAAGATTTAAAAACAAAAAAAAATTAAAAAATTTTTAATATATTTACAACAGCTAATGTTTAAGGTTTAAATTAATTTTTCATTCGCCCCCCACGCAATCTTTTCCTATAACCATTCACTTCCATGCCAAATATTCAATAAACAATAATTAACCCGCGATTAGCACTGTGGGGTCCATACGGACCCCAGCACTTTTTAAATTTGGAATAACTTTAAAAATATTATATATTATTGGCCAAAATTTTGTGACATTTTTTTATTAAATATATAATAAACACAACTAGTAATTGAAATTTAGTCTTAGTCTAATAAAAAAAATTTGTTTAGAATTTAGAAATTGAGTTGGGGTCCATATGGACCTCACCCTCTCAATTTCATTGTTGAAACCCATGTTATTGCCTCTAATTAAATTTAGGCTTAAATAATTAAAACCATATATTCTAGTTATATTTTTAAAAAATTTTAATTATTAAGTGTACAAAATTTTTGTAGTGTATTAAAATGATATGAATTATTTTTTTTTCTTTTTAAAATATCTAGATTTTATGGTAAATAATAGCCAAATATAATTTTTTATATCTAAATATTTTTTTTTCAAGAAACTCTATAAATAAGTTCTACTAGACGTAAAAACACTTGATCAATATTATCGATATATTTAATTTATTGAAATGATTTATTAAATATATTATGAAAAAATCAAAAATTTCAAATTTTTTAGATTTTTCTCTATGTGTCATATTAAATTTGCAATATTCGTGAATGATAACGTATATTAGTCTATAATTAAAAAACACGTATTTTTCTTTAAAATAATAAAAAATAAAGATCATAGTTTTTAATTCTTGAAGTTATAGAGGTTTTAAATTGGGGTCCGTATGGACCCCACCATAGCATTCGCGTTATCTCACCCTACCATTCGCGGGTTAATCATATTTAGCTAAACAATATTCAAACTTCAAATAATATTTACATTAAAAACCGAAAATATATTGTGTCATATTTAGGTTGGAATGCCATCTAATCTATATAATATAATTGTTAATACAAGAGCTTGATATATTATAATAATTTTATATCTTATTCTATGAGCTAAAAATTTGATACAAGTGATTTTAACATGATAAAAAATCTTGAGTTTTTTTTCGAGGTTGCAAAATATGTCAATTTGGTCAAAAATAGCCATTTTATAAATATGGACCTATTAAAATAGCACAGGGCGAGAGAAACACAAAATAACAGAAATTATATATGAGATAAGGCCATCACGGAAATCATTTTATTTTAGTGTCAAAAACTTATTTTTCCTGACATTGATACTTGTATTTAAATTTGTTATAACTATTCTTAATACTCCTAAATTTATATAATTTAAATTGCTAAAAAAATAAAAGCCATTTTAGTTAAATATCTAAACAAATTCAACTTATTTTGATTGTGATTAATTAACTTTGTAAAATAAATGAAGATTTATTAGGCCCATATATAAGCTGGTCGTTTTTATAAAATGGTACTTTTAATTTAACTTTTCCTGTCTTTTTTATATAATTTATACAAAGTTATTAATATTTTAATAAAATTTTTTATAAGCCAAATTATATCTAAAAGACTGTTTATTTGAGTTCTAAGCCTCTGACTTCGATCAACCAAAATCCTATTAAACACCTATGACAGCTTGCACCTAGACGTGTCTTGGAATATAATTCTTATTGTTAAATTTTAAAACATATGAATTTATAAATTCTAGACAAAAGCTACCGCCATAATATCACTATAGAAAAAGAGGCATAAACCATTGGTGAACAAAATTACAGTAAAAAATATGTGTATGTATGAAGATAATATTTATAAAAATTTTCAGCTAATGTTAACGGTTACTCTGAACTCTCTGATAAAAATGACGTCATTTTGTACATTATCTGTGATGTACAATATCTGTGCTTTTTCTTGGTTCAAGAACTATCACCCTCTAAAATTATTTTATAGTCATATACCATCATCATATATATGAAATATGTAAACTAATTGATTTGGTTAAAGATATAATGGCTGTATAATGAAGATTTATTTCATGCGCCATTTTGCTTTTTAGAGCAGAGTCACTCTAATCATGTTAACGCCCTTTTTTATTTTCTATATAATAATATTTTGCCAATGAGCAGCTATTTTTTTTTTTAAACCATAGAAATTTTTATAATTTAAAATTTGTTAATAACGCCAAATAACGCATGGGAATAAATTTTGGTTTATATGCTATTTACTTATTAAAAATGGAAAATTAATTTATGGCTTGCAAGGATTTAAACTAAACTGAGTTACTCAGCTGTTTCTTACGAACACTCGTGCAATAATTATTGTTATGGCTTTAAAGAAAAATCAAGGCTATAAAATTGTTTCTGATAAAAACATTGATTTCGAAGAAAATAAGGGGCTAAACGATTCATTGTCTAGCTCTTTGGAAAATATAAATTTTCAAAATCAACATGCTGCGGAGTAATTAATCTTATTTCTATATAATATAGAAAACCTAGTATTTTTACAAAAATATGTAGTGTTTGTCTAGTATTTTTGTTATTTCTCTCTCTTGTATTCTCTATCACAATTATTATTATGCATCTTGAAACTAAAATAGAGATTAGTAATTTGGTTATGCGTTTTAAAACAGGTAAATATTTTTTGTAAAATGATTAATAGTTGAGCTTAAAAATAATGACATAGCCTTTGAGCAAGATCTGCTTAATGAAAAGCTTAAAGATATATTTAATCAAAATAATGTAAAAAAATTGATTTTTAATTTATAGACTTATATAAATAAAGATTCTCATTATGAGATGGTGCATGTAAGAATTTATTATTTTTCCTAATTTAAATGTAAATTAAAAATTTTTTTTGCTTATTTTTTTAGTCTGTGAGGCTATTAGGAGCTGATTTAGGTAGATTGAAAGCTGATATATCAGAGATAAAGGACTCTTTTGACAGATATAGAAGTGGTTCTTGGGAGCCTATATTAAAAAAGCCTGTATATAAAAAACCACCTGCTAGTGTTTTGTTAGGGATGACAGATAGATGGAATACAACCAAAGTATAAATTAATTGTTGTTGTGATAATAGGTATTGTCATTTCTATATTTATTATACATATGTTATTAGATATAAAGTAGTCATGGTGCTTGACAAACAATCAAAAAGCAATTTGTATCTAGTCCAAAAAATCTTCAGTATATGCAGAATCTCTATTTTTTTAATTCTTTTAAAATATTTATGTTTTATATATAGGAGATTATATTCACATATCTTTAAATTAAATTTTTTAATAAAATCTATTTATTTAATATTGTAAAATAAATGATTTTACATAGATAAATTGAATTAAATACCCCACCCCTTTCACCTATTCCTTTAATAATGGTTATTATAGACAAAAAGGATTCATTTTAAGCAAAAATTACAAAATAAAGAATTTACATTTTATTTGAGATTGGCTTATCAATATTATAGGTATCAAATAGTAAATGCCAACTAATGCTTCAGCCTTGCCTAACAACACAAAAATAAACAGCCTATTCAAAATGTTTATTTGGCAAAAAGTCATGCCAAAGTTATATTTGTTGCTCTAGAATGTTTAATAAAAATAAACAACCAATGTATGTCACAGGTCAACAATTTTTTAGAGTTATGAGTTTACTACCGAGATCAAACCTGCCATCTTAGGGAATATCAAATCTGTTTACCAATTTTCCTCATCAAACTTAGTTAGTTAGTTATAAACATTGAAAATTTTAGATAAAAAGGTCAAAAAACCAATAAGATTCAAAAACAAAAATAAATTGAAATTTTATTTTTGCATATTCACAATAGTTAAACTGTGAAATTCAAACTTTAAATAATATTTATATTAAAAACCAATAATATATTGTGTTGTATTTAAGTTAGGACACGAAATATTTTGTATTGTCTAAATGCCGATGAAGGAGCTTGATATATGTGATTAAAAATATAAGTTACAAGGGATTTTTATATGAAAACAAGACAATTAAATTATTTCTTTTTAGGGTATATTTAGATCTGTCAATTTGGTCAAAAAAGGCCATTTTTTGTTATAGACGGATCTAAGAAGCCAAAGACGGAAGAAACTTAGAAAAACGAAAAATATATATGTGATTAGGCCATCATGGGGATGCATTCTTTTATGTTTTCATAAAATTCACGTTTCTGGCATTATTATTTGTTGACCTGTGTTTTGATATTTGTTAACCCATAATATACAAAAAATTTGTCACATTTTTAATGGCATTTTACTAACCTCCAAAAAATTTGTAATGACTGATTTATTTTCAAAAATAGAAGCTACATAATCTGCTAATTTGCAAAACCTAAAATGATGCTTACTTAATAACAAAAAAACGTATGTGTCAAATAAGCTAAGAAATGTTTTTAAAACAGGGAGGCATGTGGTACTAGCTTTTACCTGAATACTGTTAAGCTTTTGTACTACGTCCATAAAACAATCGACAATAATGTTTAAAAGACTTGACCATCGTGTATGGCAATTAGTAATCTTGGTCAAGTTTGATGCTGAATATATTCATTTTAGCCAATGGCCTAAATAAATTGTTGATGTAACAAATTCCCATTTTAGAGTATTTTGGGATATATATAACCTAGGCATAAAAACAAAAGTTTTTCATATTCAGATTACCATAACGTTTTAATTAAAATTTAAGTTTTTATTGCAATTAGTAATTTAGGTTATAAGATCCATTAACCTTAAATAACTTTAAAGTTGTTTAGACCAATATTTTACATTAAATCTAAATTTGTCAAAAAGTGTTTTTTCTAAATTTTTTTGAATCTCCAATATAAAAAATTGGAGGGCATTGGAAGAGAAACTAAATCTGAAATTGTAAAAATTCTTAATAACCTGAAAAACGATTCTATTAATTCAGTTTTTACGGGTCCACCTCTCCTTAGTCAATAGGTCCCGTCAGCTATTTTTATATTTACCCTCACGGCCCTGTCCAAACTTATAATAATTAAATAGGGGAAAAAATGGGAATTTAAAATAAAAAAAATGTGAAACAAGAAAAAGGTAATGTATAAGCACCTTACCATACTACTAACAGGTGAATTTTCCGGTCAGGCTTTGCCTAGAAATATTTTAGTTTATAATTCTCAGTTTAATGTTCCCCACCCAATTGTTAGAAAACCGAATTAAAAAAAATTATGTTATGATAACTTTATAATAATCCTATTTCTATTTTAATATCCCCAACTATCGCCACGAAGGTTTACTCAGAAAAAAAAGATTATTTTTATGTTGGTTAAATGATATGGGTAAGTAAAGATCAAAATTTTATATTTACATTCAAGGGCTTTTTTTAAAATGTGATAAAACCAAATTAAAATTAATAAATTTATTTAATTCTCTAAAAGGAGATAATATTACATTTACCTATAACACAATTATTATTTATTGCGACTAGTGTATAAAAAATATGAAAATACAAAACATTTATTAACATAGAATCAAATTTAGTATCAGCCAATTTATCTCGTTATTCGGAATGAGCCGCACATTCAAAGGCTAAAGTTATTCAAGTGCCAGTACATCATGTCGAATGGAGTGTCTTAATATTTGATATGTAGAAAATAAAGAGGTAATTTGTAACATTTTTAGAAAGACTGTTAATTTATTTTGTTTACAATCAAACAACATAAGGTAGGCAAAACTTTAGATTTTAAAATACGGCTTACTCGTCCGAAAAAATAAAGCTTCAAATATGGAAAATAGGCAATTAACATTAGCTCAGATGGGAGAAAAGAAGTCTTCGGTGAGCTATATGCAATTTTAGTCAAGAAAATATAAAATTCGAACTAATTGAGGTTTTTTTAAAAACCCCGATTAGTTTTTTTAAATAGATGAAATATACTTATGTATATAACAGTCATTGGCGTAGGAGAGGGAAGGGGGGTTTGGGGATGAACCCCCCCTCCCCCCCAAGCATGCCATATCCCCACCCAAATTAAAAATTTTTTAGTGCATATCCCCCCCCCCCCCAAACTAAAATACCAATTAAATATAAAATTAAATTACATTTAAAATATTTTTAAATATTTTATATTAAAATCTCCCTTCACCTCAAATTAAAATACTAGTTAAATATTTTTATTATATATATTCATTACATAATTGTATCATTATATAAAAATTTATTGCATATAATATATCAACAATATAATTTTCTTAATACCATATATTTTTTTTTATATAAAAATTATAAAATTCCCCCCCCCCCCCCCAAGCTTTACAACTTGCTACGCCCTTGATAACAGTATCATTTAGGTTATTTATTTGAACCTTCAATGTAAATATCTCCAAAAATCAATGTATTACTTTTTTTGCAAATTTGCCCACCAATTGTTTGCCTCGCTTTCCGTGTATCAATTAATATGGCAGTAGAATTTATATTGTATAAAAATCTATGGGCAAAACTGAAAATTTATTATAATCTAATTTTTCGGTATTTGGTTTTATTACCATATGGAAGAGGTGGGTATGTTTTAATTTAAGATAGCAAAATTTTTTAGTGGCCATGCTTCTATTATCTAACGGGCTCAAATATTATTGTATTAATTTTTGATGGGACATTAATATTTAAAGACTTAGCATCAAAGATCCTTAATTAGCTGTTTTCTTCAATTCACTGCCTTCAAGGCAAATGCAAAAATTTACTAATTAAATCTACTACATTCAATAATAATCTATCGGACTATATTAATAAGTAAATGCTGTATTTTGCTATTAAGTAATTATATAATATGACCCCGGCCTGTCTCCAAAGCTTTAGAAAACCAGTTAAGTCTATATTTTATGATACTAATTTCAAGTGGTCATTTACACTCGTACCTTAGTTTTACAACTTACACAGGTGACCACTACTGCAATGGCTTCTTAGCTGATTTTTCTACTGGTCTAAACTCGTTTCTTTTTTCTATTAAATAAAATTTGATACATTTTTGTACAACATATGAAATCTTCTTTGCTTTTAATTGTAATCCTTATATTCCATTTGCCCGGTATCTTGGGTTATTCCGAACCCACATTTAAAAAGTGAGTAACCCTTATTTAAAATTTTATTTGACCTTGTATAATGAAATGCTTTAATTAGATTAACAATAATATTAAATTTAATTTAAAAATTAAATAGCGAATGCTTTGAAGGATTTAAAAAATGGTTGGTTAAACATTTTATCGCCCGATATTAAAATTTTTAATTCAGTCAGGCTGAGCTGATTCTAAAACATTTGGCTAGGCCGTGTTAATATGGTTTTATATTTATGCTTAGCGTTAGCCTTATTAAAGAATTCGATAATTTTGTACCAGGTCACTATCGATTCAACTATTATCCTCAATTGGAAGAAGTATTCCTTTAAGCTATATTCGGGAATTTATTTAAAATAGGACATCAAAATAAAAATTATGGGTTCTCACTTTAATAAATGCTTTAAAATTAGGTTCGTTCTAAATTTTCGATAATTCAGTCTATAAATGAAAAGTTCATGCAATTGTTACTACATGATTTTTTTTAAGTTCTCGTTGCAAAATATTACATTATATTTCCCATAGGTTATTTTTACATTAATTTCCGATAGAAAGATCTAAAAAAAAATCTTTTGTTTTTCAAATGATATCTGAACGTGCCCTATATTATAATAAAAAATAGCTTTTTTTTTTAAATTTTACTAATTATATTAAAATATAAGATATACCAATGGCTGGACACCTTGCAAAAAACCCATCCGCGACTTGTGAAAATCGAAAATATTGGTCTAACTTACGAAAAAAAGTTGTTGAAAGTGGCTAAGGTAATTTTTTAAGTTTAGAAATGTTATACTGATAGATTATACGAAAACGTAGTATACGATTGATTATTTAGTACTTTCCCGAGCTTGTGAAAAGACCATTGCTGGGAAAACAGTTAGCCTTAAAACTTTGGCTCATTTTTTCCCAAACTAGGGCTAAAAAATTCCTATTTAGAAATGGGGCAAAAAAAGCCTGTAAAAAAGTAACCCTGAAAAAATTCCCCGAAAAGCTCAATTTTCTAAAAATCTTAAAATTCTAAACTCTAGGAAAAATTATTTGACTGCACTAAATTATATAATATTCATATTTGTAAGCATAGTATTCAAAAAATATTTTGATATAATCTTTTAACTTTAAATTCTCTCATATTTCTTCAAATGCGTGGCGGCAGCCTATCATATTTAAAATTATTTGGTCGGGCTGTATCTAAATTAACCTAAAGGTCTAACCAAACAAGTTGACAAAGCTCGACGTTCCCAAGTCATTAATAAATGTTGCCTTTTAAATTTTATGCCAGGTCCTTCTAGAGTTTCGGACCCATGATATTACGACCTGGCCCACCCACATGTTTTCAACTTAAGCTGATATTTCATTTTAGGCCCGGCCCCAAATATTAAAATTCGGAAATTTTATATTGCAAGCTATAAATTATTTGCTCTAAAATAATCGATAAACTACAGAGTATATTATTTTTTCTTGTTAAGGCAAAATGAAAATCTAATTGACTTTATTCGGCGAGGCCGGGCCCAGTTTTTTTTGAGCAAGCTGTCACCGGGTTGGGTATTAGATTTTTTTTAGTAAACTAATTATTAATAGCATGCCCATCAATAATAATTTTTTTTATCATAATTGATAACAAGATGAATTTTATTGTTACAAGGAAATGAAATACAAATGTTTATTGAGGTCGAAATATGTCTTTTTACAAAATTATATTTTTTTGGTTAAACAAATTATTTTATAAAATATAATGAATTATCTATAAAATAAGCCATTAATTTTTTCTTTTGGATTAAAAATGTGTCAGCAGCAACGATTTTGCAAAAATATGTTTATTTCGCCAAACCCACTAGGATTAACCATTTCGCCCCATATACGGGGTAAAATGAAACACCCATGGGGCAAAATAAAAGTGTGTAAAATTTATTAAATTTAAAGCTTTAATTTCAAATAAACCTTCTATATTGAAAAATAAATATAGATTTAGATCATTTTATAAATTATTATATCATAATCAATTACCAGTGGCCCAAAAATCCCAACATCAAGGGGTTGAAGTCTATGTGAACATTGAGATGGTAGTGTGACCACTTTAATCCCATTATCTTTAATAAAGTTCACTGCTTTTATGGATATATGATATACATGGTTATCCATAATTATAAGTGCCTTTATTTAAAATATAATTAATCAATTTACTGGATCCTCAGTTGAGCATTTAACATATTTTACTAAATGTTTTAAATACCCCACAAACTCTTCTTTTTTCATCTATCCTGATGAATTGGCACAACCATCACTCCCATTAGGACCATTAGTTAAAAATTCCACCTTAAACCTTTTTCTAGGAAAAATGAAATAAGGTGGAATTAATTCTGGATTTATGGCAATACACATGGTAACAAGGCTGCCCCTTTCAGCAGAAACAATTGTTCCTACCTAGTAATTAATTAATATAATGTATAATAAACCTGCTTAACACCCTTCTGTGCAACCACTTTAGATGGTGAAGGAACTGTTAATAAACCAGTTTCATCTAAATTGAATATCATGTGAGGTTATGATATTTTTCCATTAGATCTATTAGGTTATGGTAAAAACCATTTAATGCTTCTTTATTGAAACCAGATATCCTGGCTAGACTGGTACATTCAGGGCTTCTTATAGAAATGATAGGGTTTCTTTTTATAAAATTGCTGAACCCAGGTCCAGCTAATTTTTGTTCAATCCAACTGGTAGGGGTTCTTTTGTTAAGCATGACAGCATATTCATATGCTAGTTTTCTAATTTAATTTATTATAAAAATTATTTACTTCTTTAGTTAGGCCTAAATAACATTTAGAGGCAAATATAACATGTTGAACAAGAATTTCCTCCTCTGTGAGACTAACAAATTTGAACTTAGGCAGGTACATATAATGTTTGAAAAAAGAAGATGATGGGTTTTAAACTTTTTTGCCATTGTTGCATGACCGAGTCAAACAATTATTATTTAAAATAATCTAAAAACTTTATTTATTATATATTGTCGTATTACGCCATCTGTCGAACGCTTAATTATTATTATATTTGTTCTCTCAAAATAACAATAATAAATTTATAAGGCACGTGATTACTTCTAAACATTTTATATATAAATCGTATATTACGCCCATAACTAATAAACGACAACACAGTTTGGACGACTTTTACCATCATTTATGGCAATTGGTCCATGGTCCAGTTTAGTGCTCATAATGAATTTTAGTCCACCTTTTTTCGATGTAAAAAAATTTCCATTTTTAAAATATTTTAGTCTAGTTTCATTTAGTAATCTAACCTTTCTGTTGATTTATTGTTCGGGTATTATAATTTCCTACAATAAAAGGTCTTGTGAAACATGTTGAATTCAAATATACTTGCTATCCTACTTTTAAAGGTATTATAGGCTAACTCAAACCTAACTTTTTGCAAGCTCAATTAACTTAAGAATGAATTTATAACAGTTTATTAAAAGGTTTGATTAGGGCGCCTTTAGTGTTTTTTCAGTTTTTTTTGTTTTTTTTTTTAATTTTTATGAAACTTTTAATTCAGAAAAAGTATTTATCTGCTAAAAATCTATATTGGCAATTTTTTTAAAATGCGTTATGAAAAAAATGTTTAAAAAATTTTGAATTAAATCGCCCTTAAAAACCTATTTGAAACAATGGTAAAATTCTATAAACTTGACCAGGGAAACTTTCATTTTTATATACCAAAAATTAATTTAAAAATATTATTATAATAATAAAATTTTGATTAATAGATATTAAATGGAGATTTTTAAATGTATTTTATCCATATAAAAATCCGTTTATAGCCAAAATTACCATTTTTCAAGATATAAAATTTATTCGCCAAATTATGCAAACTTTGGCACTGAGGTTGAGCCCAAGCAATATTCCGCCCACGAAAATGAGTTTTGAACCTTGACTATAACTTCAAGAATCCTACCGGCTGATTATTGTTCAAAATCTGCTTAATATGGAGAACAGAATTATAAATATTGGAAAGCGTTAATTTCGACTGACAATCTGTGATTATGGATAGGTTACATTTAAAAATTATATTTATCAATCAATATTTTTGTAATGTCAAGTTAATATTATTAAGTTTTTATATTCATTTTAGGTGTAAAACAATTATATATAGAGACCCGTAAGCCCCCTAAAAAATCAGAACAAATAGTTACGGGCCGGCCGGTTTTTTGAATTTACGTTTTTTTAACTATTTAACAAAGACAGATTTTATACCACATAATAATCTACAAATATCAATGTCAGAAACGTGAATTTTACGAGAACATAAAGAATGCATCCCCATGATGGCCTAATCTCATATATCTTTTTCGTTTTTCTAAGTTTCTTCCGCTGCTCCTTAGATCAGTCTATAACGAAAAATGGCCCTTTTTGACCAAATTTACAGATCTAAATATACCCTAAAAAGAAAAAATTTATATTTGCATATAAAAATTCCTTGTAATTTATATTTATATTCACAAATAATGATTAACAAATTTTATTTATATATCAAGCTTTTACATCGGCATTTAGATAATACAAAATATTTCGCGTCCAAACTTAAATACGATAGATATATTATTGGTTTTTAATGTAAATGTTATTTGAAGCTTGAAGTTAACGGTTTAACTATTGTTAATATGTATTAAAATTTCAATTTATTTTTGTTTTTAAATCTTTTTTGTTTTTTGACTTTTTTTCTAAAATTTTCAATGTTTATACCTGATTAAATAAGTTTGAATAGGAAAAATGGTAAACGGATTTGATATTCCCTAAGATGGCAGGTTTGAACTCTGTAGTTAACTCATAACTCTCAAAAAAATGTTGACCTGTGTTGTATAAATTATCGGGCCATTGTAAACTCACAGGGTCGAGCCTGGCCTAAAATAAAAAACCAAATTGCTACAGGTTCGGGGGAGGGGGGGTAGCTTTTGAATAATATGTCATGGGGGGGGGGGGGGGAGTGAGCCTTAATATTACGGTTTGTTGTAAATTCTAATAATAATAAAAGTTTCCTTAGTCAAGATAGAAATTAACTATTTTATTTATAATTTTTTAGGGCCGCGTTGAGAGTTTAATCTTTTAAAGTTTTTCTCTTGGTATAAAACGCATTTATAAATCGCTAATATAACACAGATCAAGAGCTAACTGCGGAGATCAAACTTGCCAAAAGGATTTTCAAATCCGTTTACCGTTTTTTTATCAAACTTAGTTGGTCAGCTATAAACATTGAAAATTTTAGAAAAAATGCCAAAAAGACAGAAATTCAAAAACAAAAATAAATTGAAATTTTTTTGCATACTTACAAAAGCTAAATTGTTAAATTCAAATTTCTAATAATATTTTTATAAAAAACCGATAATACATCGTGTCGTATTTAGGCTTGGACGCGAAATATTTCTATTTAAATGCTGATATAAGAGCTTGATATACTAAATAATTTTATTTCTCATTATATGAGATGATAAATATAATTTATAAGGGATTTTTATATGAAAAAAGGATTGTTAAATTTTCTCTTTCTAGGAAATTTTCGATCTGTCAATTTGGTCAAAACAGGCCATTTCTTCGATATGGACGGATGTAAGGAGCCAAGACCGGAAAAAACTAAGAAAACCGTAATATGTATATGAGATAAGGCCATCATGGGGATAAATTCTTTTATGTTTTTATAAAATTCACGGTGATATTGATATTTGTTGACCTGTGTTATTAGCATTCCAATTTTTTAATAAAATAAATAAACTTTGAATGCGCCCTAACTAAACTGTTATAAAAAATTAAACTCACTTTTAAGTTAATCCAGCTCCCAATAGTTGGTTTTATGAAAAGTCATAATGCCAAACCTTCTAGTTAAAAGTTAACGCATTTGAAAGTAGGATACATGTACACTCAAGTAATTTGAAATACCTTAAATGCTGTGTATAGTAATCAGATTAAAAATTTACCAGAACTTTTATAATAGAACATTATGCATATTAAAAAACTAAATCGTTAGATAACAATTATTAAAAATATATGATCAAATTTTGTCCTTAAATCTTGACAATATGCCCAATTTTTGTGAAAATGTAATTTTTTTACACACTATCTGGCAAATTATATTAAAATTGGATTTACTAAATTTTATTTTCAAAATATGAAGCCAGGGGCCTTTCAAAAATTTAAATCTGTCAATTTGTCTTAAATCTTAAGACCTGCCAGAGATTTTCAAATCCGTGTACGACAATTGAACTTAGGCAGGCACTTATAGTGTTCGAAATAAAGAAGAAGACGAGTTTTAAAATTTTTGGCTATTATTGCGTAATCGGGTCAACCAATTATTTTTTTGAAGAATCTTAAAACTATTAAAATATATAGATGTAATTTATTTACTTAAATTTAATAGAAATTACGCCATCTATCGAACACTTGTTTATTATCATGTTTGTTCTTTCAAAATAATAGTAATCGAAAAAATTTTATTTTTTACCAGGAAACACGTCAATATTCCTATAATATTTATATTATAACTTTAGGGGTTAATATACTACGCCCCTAACTAATAAACGACAACACAGTTTGGGCGACCTTGACCATCATTTATGGCAATTGATCATGGACATGTTTGGTGCTGATTACGTTAAGGTCATGCCCACGATTTTTAGTATTTCGGTGTCAAAAAAATATCCATTTTAGAATAATTTGGTCCTTATTTATAAAATCTAGGCATAGAAACCAAAATTTTAAAACATTTAAATTAATCAAACATTTGTTTATAGAGGCGCATTCAGACTTCATTCGTTTTTAAATTTTTATAAATTCGAAAAATTTAAAATTTTTGTTTTTACAACAAACATTTAACGAAACAGGTATACACGTTACAAAGTTAAAATGTCTAAGCTTGCGATAAGCCACCATGCGCCTGCATCCGGCTAATTTTTCAAACAAAGGGCTTGAGATTAGAAACGTAGATGATACCTTTGAAATAAATCCTTCGATTGTCTTTTTAAACCATTATAAGGTTTTTTTAGCGAAATTAACTTTATCAATTACAGTAGACTGAGTGATTAATACACAATCAGACAAACGATAGGTAGCCATAATTGATCGCAGACATTTTTAGATTGGAATTACGTTCAGCCGTGCAAGTAAGTCGTTATTGTACTCATATCAGTTAAGGTATTCGACACCTTCAGTTAACTTTGGCAAAAGGCTTATTAAAATGTTTTTGGTAATTAGTTTCTTTTATCTATTCCATATTTTAGATTAGCCTTTAAATAAAACCCCGTAAATTTTTAAATTCTTTTTCCAAGTTATTTATTTCTGAGCTTGTACAACTGGTTAAATTTGTGTATGTATTTGGTCTCCAGCGAGTTTTTTAATATAATCAATCAGGGCTGGGAAAAAAAACTAAATGGGCTTTTTTTTAACAAGTTTTTAAGTTTTTTTTTCCAAATGCCCACAAACTCGTGGGCATGGCAAAAGAAAGAAAAGGGGCATGTTGAAAAAAAGCCCCTTTTCTTAAAAAAAAACTCCTAGGAGCTTTAAGAAAAAATAACCCACCCATCATTATTATAAAGAAAAAATCAAAATTTTTCGAAATTATTATAAAGAATACATAAAATGGGTTTTTTGGGGCTTTTTTAAGAACCACTTTTTGTGGGTTTTTTTTGCCTTTTTTCTTAGTAAGGGCTTTTTTTTAATTCTTATTTTGGCCCTTTATTTGTAGCCCCCTTTCTTTTTTTATGTTATAGGGGAAAAAATGAGCCAAAGTTTTTTGGCTCATTGTTTTCCCAGCCCTGTAATCAACAACATAAATGTGTTAATAGCTCATTTTAATGCTTCCAAATGCGGAAAAATTAAATGGCAAAAAAATTTTGGATTCAATATGGGAGAATATAAGAACAATAATGAAAAGTAAACAAGTGAAATTAAAAGGTAAAGAGTGGGTGAACCAATATTTATTTGAACTAGAATTTTTAAAGCTTAATTTTGCAATATCTGAATAACTTTAATTTAAAAAACAATTTTTTAATTTTTGCAATATTGTTAAAATTTACAGATTGGTTTACAACGAGAAGGACGAACCAAAAAAGCTTTTTGGGTGGATGGAGGTGTTCATGCTAGGGAATGGGTCTCCGTCACAACGGCAATGTATTTTATATCACAAGTATAAACTTTTAAAAATAATTGCTCGAATATTAATTTAAGGCCGCTGACTATTGCATTTTATTTTGCACTAAAAATTGTTTCCGTGCACATGATTCATAATCACAAGTTTAAACGTACCCAAACCGGAGTTCAAAAAAAATTATTCGTTTTTTCTACTTATTTTGTGCAATGAAATAAGCTATGTCGCGAAACAACAATATATGCATATTTTATTTAGTCAAGACCGCCGGGTTTGACCTTCAGGCGGGCCGGCCTAGGATCGGGTAGGCTTTCGGGTCCTTAATTTGATTTCAGCTTTATAACATTTCTTAAATAGTTGATTGTACCGACTGACAAACTAAAGGACGTCAAAAGACTTCGATCATTGCTACGAGATTATGATTTTTACGTAATGCCAGTGTCAAATCCAGATGGATATGCTTACACGCAATCTCAAGTTACTACTTATATAATTCTATAAAGGGTGACATCAGTGCGCGGGAAAATAAAATTCCACCGGCAAAAATATTTGCTTAAAGCTGTTTTTCTAAAATAATTAAAAAAAAAAAAATATTAGTGCAACAGTTTTTATAAAGTAAGGGATGAATTATATTATTATTAATGATATATGGGTTTTTTAACGAAATATAGATATTTAAATAAAAAAATTTAATTTATATCCTTTTTTTTACCTATATTAAAAAGAGCATGGTGATAACAAAATCAGCTTATCACAACGATTTCCACGATTTTATTCATACGGAGCCTATTAAAATGTTATAAATTTCAACTTCTCCGTCAATTATGCCATATTTTAATAATAATTAATTCGCCTCTTCCATTTTTTTTGTCTAAATAGGATAGACTGTGGAGGAAAAATCGACAGGAGCTTCCGGGTACAAACTGCACGGGCATAGATATCAATCGGAACTATGGGCATAAATCTTGGGGAACTGGTTATTATGATTTACCATATGACTTGATAATCTTTTATCGCCATTCCGGCACAGACCTATTGCATTTTCATTTTGAAATAGACTATATTTTTATGCATATAGATATATATATATACAATTTTAATGTCATTAAAAAACGCCGATTTTGGCGAGTGAGACAATAAACTTTACGTCGTAAGAGAAATCGAAAAAATATAATATATAATGTTCACACCACAGCCGTCCTATGTTTTGATTATTTTAATTTTTTTTAACTAAACTTGATAGTGTAAGACCTTTTTAAATTATATAATTTTTTCGAAACAAGCCGGCTATCATGTAATACAAGTCGGATGACCTTGACTACCTGGCAAGTTAATCAGCGATGAGCCATAGTTATTAGATGTGTAAACTACCCCCAAGAGCCTAGTCCTAAACTTAGATCGCTGGCGCGCTTGAAGTCTCATTATAAGGTTCGTGTCCATATCAAAAGTCCCGATAGAATTAGGTGCAAAGCTTTGGCAGTAACTCACAAATGGGAGGAAGGTTTAGGGGCAAATCCTGTATAGATTTTTTTTAACGGCGGACTGAAAATTATAAATTAGCTAAAAAAACCGGGTCGGGCCAATAACTTTATGGCTCACGGGGCCAAAATCGGATCGTGACAATCACTTTTACATGTATTTTAAGAAAATCCCATATATAAAATTAATTTTGTTTCTTATACTTATTTTTAAGTAATAAATTTCCTTAATATTTATTAACCTTCAAAACAAAAGCTAGTAACAGTTGATTTTAAAAATTTCGTAAATAAAATCAAGATTGGGGCTGCAAACCGAATTATAAATTTTTAAATTTAACTTAGAAATGGTATATTCCAGTGCCAACCCTTGCGACGAAACATATGCCGGCATTGAACCATTTTCATCCCTCGAGGCGCAAAGTATAAGACGCTTTTTCGAACGACAAAACCAATTCAACATGTCAAGAAAAATATTGAATAAAACCGTTGAAATTGGTAAATCAAACAGAATTATCTCAACCCTTTCTATGCATTCCTACGCCAACGTTTGGATCATGCCTTACGCTTACACTCGAAAACTGGCTGCAGATTATTATGAGCTGGTAAAAATGATTGAAAAGGGGCACGTTTTAAATAAACTTTGCATTTTTTTTGCAAAAATGTGGAATTGATATTTTGTTTAAATATGTTTTTAACGCGAGTAAAAAACATCGCTAAAAGTCTTTTTATATTTATGTTGATTTTTAATTACGGGGTGTATAGACAGAAATTATTACTACTATACTATTTGCTTAGTTTATATCTATTGAAATGAAATAGCATATATATTTTTGACTAAATAGGTTTTTTTCTTTACATAAATCGACCAAACAGGGAGAAAAAAAAGAATGGAAAAACTTTTTTTTAAATTGGAATTTGAACGTGCTATTAAAGATTAAAAAAATTATAGCTGGTCAAAATAAAATTTAAAACAGAATATTTTTTAGGAGTCAACAAAAATAAAATTGGGCCCATATCCAAAACCAAAAAAAATAACATTAAGTTAATTAAAAAATTTTGATGTTATTTTGCAAAATAATCAGACAAAACATATTTAAAGAATTAGTTGATCAATCCACATATCTATTTATATTTTATATAACAAATTATTAATAGCATGACATCTTACAAAAAGCACTGATTGGTCACACTGAATATTCAATTAGTTCGATTGGGGATACTTTATGTAAATTTTGATTTTATATTCATAAAAATCCATTTCAAAGACTTTAATTCAATTATTTTTTATATGTTTAATCAAAAAAATTTCTTTGATCTAAAATTTGACTTTGCACGTGCCTGTCTATTTTTAAAAAATCAAATTTTTTATTTTAATTTAAAACTAGGTCAAAATTTTTTATTTTGGAACAATATGTATGTATTCTGGCGATTTTTAACATTTAAACGAAATTTTTTGTAACAAAAGAAATTCGCACATTTAGTCAAAATGTTATAAAAATATATGGCGGCAACAAAGTAAATGATGTTTTTTAATGTAGACTTAGCCTCAGGATCTGCCCTTGATTGGTTTTACGATAACGTGGGCATCAAATACGTTTTTGGGGTAGAGCTGTATGATCCAACATTCACGAATGGATTTAAAGTCCCAGAACAATACATTAAACGTATAGCAAGATCAGCTTGGAACATATATTGGAAAATTGTGGGCCAAATATCTCAAAAGGAGAAAATGCAAGCCAATAAAACTGCTTAAATTTAGTTGTAGTTTCATACATTTAATAAACTTATATATATAATTTTACAAAGAACAAATCTTTACATTAAATTTAATTTCTCGAAACATACATATCCTAATTTTTTTCTTATATATGGGTAGCTACGTTATAAATTTGAACTTTTGGAATAGTTGGGTTTATGAAATTATCATCAATTTGGCGTTGTTTGAAATAATTTTATAGTTTTTATCATCAAAATCGAATTTCCAAATAACGAAACTCCTTAAAATTTTGCCAGTTATCATTTTAAACAAAAAAATACTATTTCTGATATTCAAGTTGTTTCCCACATTTTTAACAAAAATTTAAAATTTTAGATGATATTGAATTGCAATACTACACAATTTATAATTTTGACGAAGAAAAAAGGTTTGATAAGACCGTAAAAATAGAAGCTGTCAAGAAGAGAACATGAAATCATGGCAAAAATTATCAAAAAATAGCTAGTTTTTTAAATGTTGGCTTTTACGAAGCCATATCAATATTCTGGAGTTTTAAATTATAGAAAAAATTTAATAAGAACATTTAGATCCAAGGTCCCAACAAGAAAATTATTTAATCCTACATTTTGACACGTTTTTGTAAAAATATAATATAGATTTATTTAAAAAAATCAATTAAATATACAAAAGGATTATATGGAAAATATTGAGCAAAATATACATCTTGCAGTTAAAGAAAAATATGTTTTAAAAATTTTAATATATTATTATAATATAAATACATTATAAATATAATTGTTATATCAAAAAATAAGAGATTAGTATGGGATTACAGGATTATTTTCTCCTTATGAGTTACATACTTTTTTTTTGAGTTTTTGCGAAATTATAAGTTTATAGATAGCCAAATATATTGACAAAAAATGTAGAACAAAATTATGAATAGCATAAGCTTTAATATTAACCATTTTTAAAACTTCAAATAGCACCTCATATATATATAATAGCGAAAATTGTTAGTAAAAGTTTAATCATTTTACAGATTTTGACAAATTTGGGAAACTCATGAGGAAATAAGGCATTAAGAATTATTTTTTTAACGGGAAATTAAGGTTTATCAACACTATTATTGAGGATAAATGCATCATTAAAATGCGCCATCTCATCCGACCCTCGTGGATCTGAATAGGGTACGGCTTGTGGGTATGGAATGGCGTACGCGCAATCATTTTCGATGCCCAAATTGTAATCGGCCCCCTTACCATTCTTTGATTTACTGGTTACGATACGCATCCAACCTTCTTCACCCTAGAATTGAACAAAAACTTGGTTTATTTTGTAAAAAATCTAGCTTTAATATAAAATCACTTCTGGGCATTGTAAATTTTGTTTACATATTCTAGAACAGCACCAAAAAACATGATAAAAAAGTTTTAAATGCTCTATATTTAAAACTCGTTACGACAAAAAAGGAGATAAAATCTTCTTTTCAATCTTTGTATACCAAATTAAAAATTTAAGATATTAAATTGAAATTCAAAAACTAAAAAAATGTTCAAAAAAAATTTTTTCGGCAAAAATTCATATCCTATTTAAATTGAATAAGTTGTTGTAAATATTGGCTTGATATAAGTACACATTTCATTATCTCAGATAAGTTAACTTAAATCATTTTTTTATTGACATTATCAAGATCCAAAAATCAGTCATTTTGAAAAATTTGACCATTTGCGATTGCCATGAATCTGTAGTTGTCTCATTTAGCCGATTATTCATTGATTTTTGACGACGTAAGAAATTATTTAGTGGGTGTTGATTAAAAAAAATATTTTAACAACAGTATTTACCCAGAAATTTCCCCAAGAGTTGCGCAATATCCAATATTCAATTTCCTCGTCCCCTTGTTTTTCGACGCCCCATCCAGCGAGGGATACAATATGATTGCTCTGTATTATCATTATTACAAATTAATACTAAGATTACATTTTAAATATTAGAATAAATATTCCACAAACTCAATAAAAATGAACAATTTGAAACATGCATTACTTGAGCATCAGGTGCGTATTCATCATATAGTCCACCTGTATATTCATCCATTTTATCTGTTGCCATTATGCCACAACTGTATAAAAAATTATTGTTAATATTGTTTGTTAAAAACTTTTTAAATTACATAAAGAACATTGAATGTTAAAAAAAACCTTTGTAGTGTATTTGAAGTAAGACTTAACATATATATCATCTTTATTTTGCTAAAGTAATATTAAATAAAAAATAACCTAATAGGTCCATTCTTGAAAATTTCAGCTTTGATATTGTCATAACCGGTCACGGGACCGTAACTCTTAACCTTCCAAACCTTGTATGTTTTGAGGCGGGAACATCTATCCCAACTTTCACAGGTGCCGCATTTATTAAAAGAAGTACAAGCTAGTCGTGAAAAATATTTAATATGATATTAAAAAATTACGTTTAGTTTATACTAAAAATTATGCATGAATATTGGTATGTAGGTCATTAGATAATAAACAAAACAAAACAAAATATGGGAAAAGAGATGCAAGATGCACCAAACTGCGTGCTTATTTTAGAGTATAATAAAATTAATATTTAAAATAAAACAAATCTAAAAAAATGTTTAATTTTATTGACTTGTATAAAATATTGTTTTCATACAATCAGTCAATATTTAAAAAGATTGCTCTCATAATTAAGTTCACATGAATACCTCTTCATAAATATAACAAAGCCAATAAAAAAATAAAACAATACAAATTTTAATGTGCTTACATTGATCCCGAGCTTGATAATTGTTGCATGTTTCGTGGGGTATCCCGAAATGCAAAGCATAATCGTAAACGCCAATATGGCCGCCGCCCGCGGCGCATGTGCCGGCCCCAGCGCAATCAATTACATTTTGGACCGAAAGGTAGGCGAGGGGCCAACGTCCACCGTTGAGGATGTTAATACGGTCAGCTAGGGCGGAGGTACTGCCCATGGCCCAACAAGAACCACAATCTGTTAGTAAAAAGAGGTGTCTAAGCCACAATAAGTATAATAAATAAAATTATAACACAAAAGGTACAAATAATTCTTATAATTTCATGTTTGGGACTCCCCATATTTACAAAAAGTTTAATTTTAAGATTTACAATATAAATACATTAAAAAATTCAAACTAAAAACCTTAACTATTAAAAAAATTAAATTATTCTTCTTTTTTATTTTTTATTAATGTTTGTGCATCAAAAAGCAATCTATAGAGTCAGGTTTGACTAGTTAGTGATTAATTAATTATATAAAAACAAAAAACAGTCTATTATTAATATTAATATGAACACTTTATGCTCCAAAATATTTTTAACCTATAAGGAATGTAAAATTTTAAAAATTCCATTAATGTCATTTATTTTACAGTATATCTAAATATAAGCAAGCCTTAAATGGCAATATTTTTTTTAACAATTTGAATAAGCAAGCCTGTTCAGATTTTTTCTGACCTAATTCAAAAAATTAATATTTTTTTCTTTTAATCAGTTTCTTTTACTCAATGGTTTTGTAAATATCTGATAACACAGGTCAACAAATGTCAATGTCAGAAACGTGAATTTTATAAAAACATAAAAGACATCCCCATGATGGCCTAATCTCATATATATTTTTCGTTTTTCTTAGTCCATCTTTGGCTCCTTAGATCCGTCTATAACGAAAAATGGCCTTTTTTGACCAAATTGACAGATCTAAATATACCCTAAAAAGGAAATATTTAATATCTTTTTTGCATATGAAAATCCCTTGTAACATATATTTTTAATCACAAATAATGGAAAATAAATTTTATTAATATATCAAGCTCTTACATCGGCAATTAGATAATACAAAATATTTCGCGTCCAAACTTAAATACGACATGATATATTATCAGGATACATAAAAATATTATTTGAAGTTTGAATTTAACAGTTTAACTATTGTGAATATGCAAAAATATAATTTTAATTTATATTTGTTTTTGAATCCTTTGGTTTTTTGACTTTTCTAAAAATTTTAATGTTTATAACTAACTAAGTTTGATTAGAAAAAATGGTAAACGGATTTGATATTCCCTAAAATGGCAGGTTTGATCTTGGTTGTTAACTCATAACTCTCAAAAAATTGTTGTTTTATGTGTTTCTAGAATTTTTGGGTCAAGCTGATTAAACGTTATGGCAAATTATATTTTAAATATCTAGAATTATTAATACAATTTTTATACAAATTAGTGTATTTTTAAAAAATAACCTGGCTATCTTTTTGAATCAAATTTTTTGGCCCAATATTTGGGCCAACATAATATTTTCTTTGATTTGAAATTGTAGATAAAATGTAGAAAGTTGCAGCTTGGTAAATAATAGGGCACAAAACAAACATCCAGATTAATTGCTGATTTTAATAAAATGTTGTATTTAGGTCATATTTGAAACGTTACAAACCTATTTTCAAAATTTGTTGCTTTCTCTTAGCTTTGGAGATATTATTTATATTTTAAAATTTCCATTATATAAAAATAATCAGATATACCAAATTTAAAATTTTATTAATTAGATTAAATTCAACAAGGTAAATGTAAATCTCTTTTTAAAATTCTACAATCTTTTTTAATTTTTAAGAGATGTAGCCTAGAAAGTCCAAAAATTTACCTGATTAATGGATACCTATAAGTCAGAAGCTAATGTGGGCATTGGGGTTTAGGTTAATGTTAAGTTTGCCTAAACCCTTACAACCTAACCCAAAAAATTAAATGAATTAGTGAACTATAAACCTAACCTAACAATAAGTTGATTCTTGTTAAAAAAGGAAATATAAGATATGAAATATATGTGGTATTTAATATTAAAAAAGTAGAATGTTTAATCATCTCTTAACAGTGATTTTTATATTTTGACTTGCTAAGCCAACACAATGAATTGCCCAATTTTATAAGATTATTGCTGTGAAAACAACATTTGATTTTTAAAATTAAATTAAAATGTTAAAGGAAAACTGTTAAATTTAAAGGTTTTATATTAATATAAATATGAGATTAATTTTAGCATTTAAAATTGCATTATAAAAAATACCAATTCATTTGAAATCTATTGGGAAGTCCAATTAACTTAATTCATAGAAATTTAATTATTGATTATCTATGCTTTAAATAAGAAATTTGACAGAACCACCTAACTTAATGTCAAAGAACAAATATTTATTTAACAATCACTTATGTACATTTTAGAGAAAAAATAGTTAAAAACACAATGACTATTTTAATTAAAATTTGTAATTTTCAGCATATAAAAAGAATAATTATTAATTTTATACATTGAGGTATGTGTTGATTTCTAGTTTCACTGCAATAATTAACGCCATTTAGGTTCCGATAATCAAGTTCTTTAGGCAATGTTCCCATAATGGTTTGGTTTAGTCCATGAAATGATGGAACATAAAATTTTCTAGAAATAATTAAATTCTAAATCGAAACCCCTTCTTAAAAGGTAAATCCTGAGCCTTATCATATCCAATCCTATCGCGTGCTGTCACCAAATATATGCTGCAAATCAAGAATAATATTATCTCCATGGCGGCGATCAAATTATTTATCAAACAATTATACCGAAAAAACAATTAATTTTTTAAAATTTATTTATATAAAAAAATTATAATTGTCATATGTCGCGTGAGAGCTTTGAAGAATGGCATGAATTAGAAAGTGACCCAGGTTTTTTTTTTATAATCTATTAATATTTTAGGATTATTTAGTTTATTAGTTGAATCCTTAGGTATTATCTTTCCAATTTATATTAGGTGTCAAAAATGTGGAGGTGATGGATGTTTATGACTTGGATGAAATAGGAAATCAAAATTTAAAGTAATAAATTAATTAAGATTACTTTAGGAATGTTTATGGCTTTATTTTTCTCCACAAATGGGTGGAAGATAATTTTAAAAAAAGAAGAAAGGCTGATACTGAAAGCTTGTATGATCCAGCTTTATATGTAATGAATCAGGATAAAATTAATTCTATATTTTTTGCTAAGCAAGTAATGTTTTTTATATATTGATTTGTAGGTTATATCAAACTCTTGTGCTACATTGGCATTATTAAGTGTTATTATGAACTGTTCTAGTATTGAAATTGGCAAACAATTAGCACATTTAAAAGAATTCACAAAATCATCCACCCCTGAAAATAAAGGATTATCTATTGCAAATATGGCAGATTTGGCTTCTGCGCATAATAAATTTGCCAGGTTTTAATTTACAGTAATATATTATATAATTTTATTAACATACATGGCTACAAAAATTTTGCCAAATTTTTTTAGCAATCTTTTTTAAAAATGTTTTTTTTGGTTTAAAACAGTATATTTTAAAATATGAATTATACTTCAAATATCACAATTTTATTACATTAATGCTATCGTAATTATAAGCTAAAAAATGACATACCATATATTAGTGTATTAAGTAGAGGATTTTGGTTTAGATATTTAATTTATTAATTCTATGGATCAATAATTTTAATAGTTTTTTTTATTTTTGCCCCATTTAACTTTTTCAAAAGGATTAAAACCTGTTAAAATTGCATCTATTTATGCAATATTTCTAAATTTTATATCTATATTTAGCCCAATAAAAAAACAAGTTGTACCAAATTTCAAAAAATGGTTGAGACTTAGCAGCTGTATGTAATATGCAAAAAATATATCTTTTTATATTTAACGTTGCCCCATTTTCCTTTTTTATTTTTTAATTTAATTATGGAATTGTATTTTTTATAGGCTAAAAATTTGAAATGAAAATAAAAAAAATTTTTTTATTAATATTGGGCCTTGACTTAAATAAAACCTTTTCATTTTTAAATTTTGCTGTCTTTATTTTATTTTTAATTAATGAAAATAACACTTAATATTTTTGACAAAAGTTTGAAATGAGTTTGGCAAACCATTTTAAAATTTATTAAAATATACATTAGTATTTTGTAACTGTCAACACCAATTGTACTTATGATATATTCATTTTTATATTAAATTCTTTTTCTAGTCAATTTTTTGTATGACCACAATGCAATCATAGGCCTTTTGAAAGTTTTTAAAAAATCTTAAAAACTATTTTTTTTTGTTTTTTTTAATATTCACCAATTACCCTAATCCTAACTACACAAAATGAAAATCAGTACCAATATATTTAATTATCATTTAACATTGTTAATATATTG
The DNA here is from genome assembly GCA_030555515.1 of Acutogordius australiensis. NCBI lineage: Eukaryota > Metazoa > Nematomorpha > Gordioida > Gordea > Gordiidae > Acutogordius > Acutogordius australiensis. The sequence goes on along the minus strand of CM060242.1, from coordinate 38,239,134 downwards.
TAATAGGGTTAAAACGAGTTTTAAACAAACCAATAAAAGTTCTTCTGAGGACTCATTAGCTAACAAAGATGATGTAACTAAAGGTAATTTACATTTAATTATCAACATTATAATTTAATGTTATTTAAAACATATATTTGTTTTTTATTTAGCAATCACAACACCTTTGCCTAAAAGGTAAAATTTTTGCATTTTTTAAATAATTTTTTTTTAAATTATATAATATTTTAGGATATTGGTAAGCAAAAAATATTGCTACTGATAGATTTTCGCAATGCAGTTAAAAATTGATTGAATAGATCAACAAATATCATATAAAAGCATACATCCTTATAATGGCCTTTCTATATTTTCCGTTATTTGTAGTTTCTTGACTAAATTGACAGATTTTGCGACCTCGAGGATTCCCTTAAAAGAAAATATAAAAATCTTTTTTTTATATAAAATTCCCTTGTAACTTATATTTATCATATTAAATAATGAAATAATTTAGTATATCAAGCTCTTACATCAGCATTTAGATAATTCAAAATATTCCGTAAAAATATCATAAGTTTGATTTTAATAGTTTTAGCCATTATAAAAAAATTATAATTTTTTCTTGTTTTTGAAATTTTTTTGTTTTTTTGACATTTTTTTTCTAAAATTTTCAAGGTTTATAGCTGACTTAGTAAGTTTGATTAGAAAAGGGTAAAAGTATTTAAAAATCTCTAATATTGCAGGTTTGGTCTCTGTAGTTAGCTCATAACTTTTATAAATTTGTTAACGTGTGTTATTTATTTTTAAAAGAGTTAAATTATCTAAATGTTTTTTAACATTCGGAGTTCAATCGTTTTACCGTCGTTTATATATATAACCCTTATTTAGCCCACCATTAAACTGGTGAAAAAGGGGTGATAGTTATCCACAGAAAAATAATTTTTAAGTTTGGTCAAAAAAAATGCTTTAATAATATAGTTTTTGTCAAAGCGTGGTTGTCATAAGATATTTTACTTAAAAAAAGCTTGGGTACCCAAACTAAACTGAAACCTGGTTTGAATATTAAATCAGCTGACGGGCTTAACCAGACTCTTTTTTTAAAATGAGCTAATTAAATTTAAGTCCTGACGGAGACTTCGTTATCACGGGCCAATTTTTGAATATCTTCAGCATTAATATCAAGTTTAGCGCGTCGATTAAATTTTTTTGGCCCGGCTTAATTCGCGCCGTTAGCTTATCTCCACCCTAGTCCTTTATCTCATCTTTTTAGTTTTTTGAAATTTAAGGTGAACATTAAGCTAAACGATATAGATAATTTTTGAATTATAAGTAATGTTACAATGGTGAGCTAGCTCGAATACATTTTACATCTAATAAAAATGTTACATTATGCCAAATCTGGCCTGGAATTTCTCTCGAAAATTTTTCTATAACTGTTTAAACATTACATGTACCTATCAAATATGAATATAACGTAGGAATAAAATTGCTACTGCCCCCAAAATTTTAATTACAAACCATCCGAGAGACACAAACGTAGATGGGATTCCAAAAAATGCCGAATCTAATAAATCCAAACATAATACAACATCATCAAACAAATCTGTTTTGACAAACGGTATTTCCCACGCTTCTGCTTCTTCCATCAATAATACAGCAACCAATTACGATGATGACCGTTTTCACTACGTTAGTTTTGTACCCATAAACGGTGAGTTGTACGAGCTCGATGGTCTACGACCGTACCCCTTGTGCCATGGTATTACAAAAAAAACTTTCCATTATTTAGTTTTTCGAAAGAAATGTAAAATTGCGGTTTTTCACTTTTCGATTGTCAGCATATACAATTTTAATATTAATAGTCTCAAAGACGAAATAATGTTAAAAATTTAGGAATAATAAAAGGTTTAAGCTTTTATCAATAATTTTAAAAATCAAATAATAAAATAAATTAAAATTTTTATTTAAACTATACAAAAATGTGAGACATATATAATTATACATTTGTCAAGCTAATAAGTTTAAAGTAAATATATAAAATTGAAGGGTTTTATAAAAAAAAAGAAAATATGGACAATATATTATTTAAATTATAATATATGAATTTGTTGGTTTTTCATTAATTTTCTTTTTTTTTATTTCTTATTTGTTCTTATTACAAAATTGTAATTTTATGTTATTTTTTTTAATGAATAATGAAACACTTAATTTTTAGATTTTACTAGGACTGAGAATTAATTTATTTAGGTTAATTTATTTTTTTAATAGGTAAATGGTCACAAGATCAAAATTGGATTGATAAATTTAAAGATATAATAACTGAACGGATCAACAGGACTATGTAATAACCTTTTATTTAAACAAAGTTTTTTTCATATTACTTCATTACTTATATAAATATTATGTTTAGTATTATTACAGGTCGATCAAATTTTGGTGTTTAATTGTGTGCTTGTCTATTTTGAAGAGTTTTTGAGTATTTTCAAATTTGGGCTTATCCCACCCGCCTTTTTTGAATAGGTCAATTTTTTACTAGATGGGTTTAAAGTACTAAGCCTCAATATGTCCTATACGTTTAGGCACTTCTATTAAACTGGTTAACAAATAATCATCAGAAAATATTATTTTACTAAATCATAAAAACTGCTTATATTGTTATATGCCTTATCTTTAGATATTTACTTTTTTATTTAGTTTTTTAAACCTTTGATTTTTAAAATCCGTCCATAACAAAAAATGGCCTTTTCTGACCAAATTGACAGATTTTAATATTTCCTAAAAAGAAAAAATTAAAATATTTTTTTCATATAAAAATGCTATATTTATCATTACAAATAATGAGAAATAAATTTTATTAATATGTCAAGCTTTTACATCAGCAGTTAGATAATACAAAATATTTCGCGTCCAAACTTAAATACGACACGATATATTACGGATTTTAAAATATTATTTGAAATTTTAATATAATAGTTTAGCTGTTGTGAATATGCAAAAAAATATTTAAATTTATTTTTGTTTTTTTGACCTTTTTTCTAAAATTTTTAATGTTTTTAGTTGATTTAGCAAGTTTGATTAGAAAAAACGGTAAGTTTTGACATCCCTTAGATGGCAGATTTGATCTCTTTAGTTAACTCATACAAAATTTGTTGACCTGTGTTATGAGCAGGTTGCTGGATAACCTTGGTGGCGTTGTGCTATTACACAGGTCAACAAATATCAATGTCAAAAAAATAAGTTTATAATAATATAAAAGTATAAATTCCCCCTTATCTCATATACTTTCCGTTTTTCGTAGTTTCTTCCGCCTTCGGCTTCTTAGATCCTTCCATTACAAAACAATTGTCCTTTTTGACCAATTGAACCGATTTTGCGACCTCATGACCCTAATAAGTAAAAATGCAAGATCAAATCCCTTTTAACCTATATTTATCATCTTAAATAATGAGAAAAAAAAACATTTAATTTATCAAGCTCTTACATCAGCATTTAGATAATACATTTTGCTTCAAACTTAAATACGACACAATATATTATCGGTTTAATAAAAAATTTATTTGAAGTTTGATTTAACAGTTTAACTGTTATGAATAAAAAATAATTTATTTTTGTTAAATATTTTTTTTTCGACATATTTTCTTTCAATGTTTAGAGCTAATTTACTAAGTTTAATTGTAAAAACGATAAACGGATTTGAATATTCCTAAGGTGGAAGGTTTAATTTCTGTTGTTAGTCCATAACTCTCAAAAATTTGTTGACCTGTGTTACTAATTTTATTAGATTTTCACAATTTTTTTAATCGTGCGTTTGATTAGAATACTGCCATTGAGCCACCAGTCTCTCAATCGTTTAATTTAACAATAATTATATTTATTTTAGTGAGCAAAATCCGTGCGAGCGTTATAATTTATTAGCCGTTTGCAAAGATTCCCGCCACGTTTTCAAAAAGAAATTGATGACAGCTGGTTCCAATTTGATTTCTGGCCTGAACATTATTTCTGATGTTTTTCTTTCTTTCTCTCCCCATAAATATTTTTATGAATAAGGGCACATTCGATTGTGTTTTTTGCAAAAGGTTGAAGCTTTATTTGCTCATGTAAAAATCGTTTAAAGTCATTTTATTTATTTTTTGATATAGTACAAAATAAAAGATAAGAACGAAAAAAATAGGTTTTATTTATTTAAAAATTTGATCTTGAACATTGGAATATAATATTTTGCAAATGATATTATGCATGTCATAAGTGATTTTATATGTTTGCAACCTATATGAAATACATATTTTGTTTTAATTTATATTTTTACTATTTCTTTCCGCAAAAAGTCAACATTTGTGTGTATTTTCACTATCCAAATTTTATTTTATTTGATCTGAAACATTTGCTTCTAAGCTTAAAACACCTTTATATTATAACATTCAATCACATTGCAGGTGGTAAATGCCGAGTCCTTTAATGAGCCTTTGTCAAATCAGCGATCCAAAGAAGTATTTGTTTTTATATACAAATAATAATCCAAAAAGCGCTTTTATTTTTTAAACAGCAGTTGACTAGGTAATATATATGGAATTTATATTAAGAATAATTGGTACAGCAACTTGTTAATAGCGCATTTATGTATCCATTTTTTATACAAGAAATTAAGCTATTAATTTTATTTAGTTATACATGGCATTACCTAAATGCCCTTGTATACTTTAGCTATTAGATCCAGGCCTGGGAAAACAATGAGCCAAAAAACTTTGGCTCATTTTTTCCCCTAAAACATAAAAAAAGAAAGGGGGGCAAATATAAGGGGCCAAAATAAGAATTCAAAAAAAGCCCTTACTAAGAAAAGGGGCAAAAAAAAACCCACAAAAAGTGGCTCTTAAAAAGAGCCCCAAAAAACCCATTTTATGTTTTCTATAATAATTTTAAAAAATTTTGATGGGTGGGTTATTTTTTCTTAAAGCTCCTAGGAGTTTTTTTTAAGAAAAGGGGCTTTTTTTAAACATGCCCCTTTTCTTTAAGCAAGAAAAGGGGCTTTTCTTTTGCCATGCCCACGAGTTTGTGGGCATTTGGAAAAAAAAACCCAAAAACTTGTTAAAAAAAAGCCCATTTAGTTTTTTTTCCCAGCCTTGATTAGATCGCATTTCATTAATATATTAAGGTAATAAAATATGATAATTTTAAGTTTAGTCAAATCGCTTTAGGGCATCTTATAAAGCTTTTAATTAATTAATTAATGCTTTACAACATACATAGTAATATGGTTTAAAAACTAGTTGCTTATTTTTTGAGCTATTAAAATGCATTAAAATAAAAATAATATAATTAACGTTTTTTTATGATACATAAGATCCCAACCTTTCTTACCAAACTTTCTTTACCCTCACGACTTAACCGTCATTATAATCAACACCTTAATTCCCTCGATAAGACAGAATTCATAGATATTGGTAATGATACTGGTCAAACATCATTGCAACTTGATATTAAGGTATATTTGTTTTTTCTTTTTTTTATTATCAAAATTGTCATTTTATTTATCAATTTTATGCTCGTTTATTAGAATTACCTTACTTATCTTAATTCGCAATGCACCAATATGGTTACCTATCGGGAAAAACTAAATAAAGAACATGAAAAATGGGCTAGATATCAAGTTTTTATCACTTTTTTTAAATCACCCTAAATATTTTTTTTTAAAATATCGACTATATCCATAGGTTGATGGAATGTGAAAATAATGTTAAATTTGTGGGATTATTAAATGGATATAACAAAATCTAAATGCACTAATCACCAATATGGCATATTTTACTTTATTAATTTACATTGATCACGAATAATATTGAATTAAAGCTTAATGTCATTTTTAAACATTTCCAATTGTAACTCCAGTCTCTTCAACCTTCACCAAAAATAACACTTTTTCTTTTGTCACAAAAATAAACTAAACCTCTTTAAATTTCTTTTCTTAGTCTTTTGGCGAATAAGTTATTTTTGTGGTAAAATGAGTCACTTCTAAAAAAACGAAAGAGGTTTTATTGTCATCCCCAATAAACTTTATACAACTTAAATATTCAATTTCTTAAAATAAGCGCTATTTTTGTGAATTTTAAACGATTGTTAAGTTTATTATAAACCGGTATGTTTATATGTTTAAAATAAGCGTTATTTTTTGCATAGGTTGAAAACGAGAGGCGGACTCACAATTACGACGAATTTTTTCTTGAATTCTTCAAGGCTTTGGAGGAACACAATTTATTATCTGGGCTTCTTGAAAAAAACTCAAAGGGTTTTATTTATTGTTTTTTGTTCTAGTTAATGTTTAAACCTATTTACATATATTTTTTAAATAGGTTGTATTTCTCCAATCAATAAGAAGTCACGCCGCTTACTTGCTCAAAAATCTCATAATTAGTTCAGAATTTTTATAACGATATGAATTTAAAGCATGGAAAAGAAAAATAATATATTGCATAACTGTTGATGTGTTTCAGAGTTAAGAAGACATTTTACCTCTTTTTTGGTAATAATTCAAGTGAAATAATGTTAAAGTCAAAGCGCAAGCAAAGAATTTTAACAATAACACATCTCTTCTTATTTCCGATTCTCATAGATTTAATATATTACTATATTTTAAAAATAAATTAGTAAATCTTAGGTGATTTTTTTGTATACTGCAACAAATTTAAACTATTTTTGATTTTTCATTCTTCCTTATAATTTTGTAAGCCTGATATAAACTTCAAAATCCCTAATGAGAAATAAAAAAGCTTAATTAATTAAGTATTTTTATATTATTACACATATTGGCTAAAAATTACTAAGTTAAGTACCTGTAGTATCTTTAAATCTCGTTTACCATTTTTAAAATTTCGTCAAACTTCCGTTGTAATAATGATGTACGAAATTTTACGGTCATAACTCTGAATTTTATTTTATTTTAAATATTCAAATTGCTCCAAATTAGATGCAATTTATATATTTTCATCTATTTTTGACAAAAATGGATAAAGAAAACTTGTAATTTCAAGAAACGAAAAATAATATTTTACTAATTTATGTCCAAAAAAATTTCAATTTTGAGTTTGAGTCTTTTAAACCACATACAAGGCCAAAATCATCGGAAAAATTATATATTTTTTGCATGAGTGGACAACCATTATATAACAAAAACATAACTAATAATGTTGGCATGTTTGATAAAAGTGCGAACTGATTTTGAATAAGGGCACTTATTTTATACGAAATCTTATAGGTAATCATTATTCTACCAAAAAGTCGATATGTGTATGAATAAATTAGTTTAATTTAGTATAATAATGACAATAATTTTTATTTTTTTTTCAAGATGCCTTGGTTTAAACTTGTCATTTATTCAACATTATTCATCTTGGCAATTTTTCACGTAACAGAAAAAATGTAAAAATCAATCATTAGTTTTTTTGTTTCAAATAGATCTGTTAAATGTTTAAATTTTTTGATTTGGTAATCCGGGATTATATTTGTGTAGCCTCTATAAATATTATTGAAAAATCCTTCAAATTTGTTTTTTTTTTGTTTAAAATTTGAAATGATCATCTTTTAAAAACCGGTCGAACTTGAAGCATAAGAATTAAAACGGGAATTAGGGAGCGTTCAGTCATTTAATTTTTACAAAGCTTTTGTAAAACAGTAATCAAAATGATTAGTAGCTTCATATGGACTTTGATACAAATTTAGCCCGAAATTTTGTAATCTGATAACCGCAGCATTTTTTAAATGAAGATATCTCATAAAACAAAATATTGAAAAAAAAATCTTAATTATAATGTATTAGGGGCAAGGATTGGAACTCATTGAAAAAAGCTGGTACTAAGTTCCGAGTTCTTGAGATAATTTTCAAAAGAGCTGGAACTAAGTTCTTGGAAGTACCGACGAGTTCCAAAATATCGGAACTCAAGTTCCAATTTTTTTTACTAGACAAAAAAAAGATATATTACACATTGCACATTCAATTTATTTAACCATATAAAATGTAAACATTTATTTATTAAGCTTAAAATTAATTCCAACAAAAAGAATTTCATTTAAAATATCATCCTTTAGCCGATTTCTTTGGGAATCTAAGATAAAGTTTAAATAAGAAAATAATCTTTCCACTGACCTCGGTCAAGGGGACCGATACAACAATTAAAGCTAAGTTTGCTAGTAGCGTAATACAGCTTTGTTAGCTACCCACCAGCTTCTAATATTTTCATCCGCCTTAAAACGCGGCAAATTCTCGTATTTTAAAATTTCTATGTCTAATTGCTCGTATATCAGGAAGGCTTTTGAGTCATCATGGTTATAACATATTTCTTCGTCCTTTAAAACATTCTCTAAAAGTGAAAATTTTTCTGTTATCTTTCCAGAAAAATCTAAAATAAATTCTTCCTCGTGATTACCTAAATCTTTGCTTTAAAGAGATAGGGATTTTGATAGAAAAATTTTTAGAAACCTTTTAGTCTTCTCGCATTTGTTATTATTTAATTTAAAGTAGAATCTTTTATCTAGAAATAGGCCACAATTTATTATGTCATTGTCTAAAAGCTGGAATACTCTTTGTTCAATAAAATGCAAAAGGGATAAAGAAAAAACGGTTGATTGGGTTTTTATCACTGCTTTGCAGAAATAATTATTTTGTAAAAAAATTGCAAACATCTAAAATTTGAGCCTGAGCTCTATTGTTAAGATTGCTGCTGGGCCTAATGTTTCGGCTAATTTTTAAAAAATATTCCAAATATCATGGGGTTTTTCCAACTCACTTAAAATATTTTTGTGTTGATCTAAAAACGATCTTAATTTAATTATCTTTCTATACAGGTGTAAGTCCAGTTCCACCTCACCTGATGCATAAGTATGGATTGGGGAAGATTTTGGGATTTTAACATTGCTGATAAAATAGGCCTTTTAAGCTTAGCAGCCAATTGTCTTGCTACCTTGATTGCTAAAGTTATTTCAGGTGTGCTGACCAGAAAAGAGTTAACTGCTAATTGAACCACGTGCGCAGCACAGTTGAGATCAATGTTGATTGACGAGTTGAAATCATATATTTCACAAATCTTAAGAATCCTTTAATATTAGTTATTTTAAAAATAATTTTATTTTGATTGAAAAATTACAATAGGTATAAACCGCCTATATGCTTGTAAGCTAGAGTTATAAAACAATTTACAAATATAATTTATTATTTGTTTTTTAGACCAATTTTAGACGCTGATCATAAATCTAATAATAATTTTATAAAATTATTTTGTAATAAAATAATCGCAAAAGTACTAAAACGCCTATATGCGTGGGTCAAGCTAGGGTTATAAAAGTTTAAGATTATTAAAACTTTTTAAATAATTTCTTTAACAGTTTTAAAGGCTGATTACGATTATTTAGAAAAAATATAGTTTAATATAATATAATTTGAGATATATGAAATAAATTGCGATGGAACTCGAGAACGGAACTCGAGTTCCTTGAGTTCCACTACCTTGGTACTAAGTTCCAAGTTCCAAGTTCCATTTCAAAAAAAAAGACGAGTTCTTCGAGTTCCAAGTTCCGAGTTCTGGAACTAGTTCCAATCCTTGATTAGGGGCGTACTTAGAGGGGGGAATGGGGCAATTGCCCCCCCCCCCCCCCTTTTAGAATATATTTTTAATTTTTATAATATAACCAGCGGTTGAATTTATATATCAAACATATAAAAGGAAATAGAAATCTATAAAATTGCTATTTTTTGGATAAACAGCCTGATAAAATAATTTTGCAAATAAAATATCAATATTGAAATTAAATTTGCAGTTCTTTTTCTCCAAAAAAATTTCTTGCCCCCCTTTAGAAAAGTTTCTGCATACGCCCCTGATGGTATAACATACAATCCAAATAAAAAAAACATTAAATAAATGTGTCTATGTGCATGTTAATTTTTAAAATGTGGGGTGCTGTAGTCCCCAATCAGGTTTTTTTTACAATTTTAAAAAAAGAAGAAATTAAATTTTTTTTTTTTATATTAACCAGGAATTAGCACTGGGGTAGGGACCCAAGCCCAAGCACATTTTATATATCGTCAAAAAAATTATATATTAAATTTTTGTGACTTTTATCTTAAATATAGAATAAACAAAAATAGTAATCAAAATTTGTCTAAGTTTAATAAGGAATTCGTTTAGAAATCAAAAATTCTATTAGGGTCCGTATAAACCCACTCTCAATTTCACTGTTAAAAACCTTGATATTGCCTCAATGTGAATTCAAAATAAAAAAATTGCAAGCTTATTTTCTAGGTTTTTTTTAAATAGTTTTACATGATAAGCATATAAAATGTTTGTATTGTATAATAGTGATTTGAATTATTTTTTTTTCTCATTAAAATATTTAGTTTTTATGGTAAATAATAGCCAAAAATAATTAATATTAGGGGTTGTCAAAAGAGGGCAATTGCCCCACTTTAGAAATTTTTTTTTTATTTTTATGATGTATTTCGCGGTTGAATTTAAATATTAAACATATACAAGGGAATAAAAATCAATAAAATTGCTATTTTTTGGAAAACATACAGCCGTATTAATTAATTTTGCAAATAAAATATTAACATTAAAATTAAATTTGTAGTTTCTTTCCTCCAAAAAAATTTTCTTGCCCCCCTTTAGAAATGTTTTTGCATACGCCCCTGGTGCTAAATGTGGGTTAAATAATGGGAAATAAAATTTGTAAATTTTACATCAACATTTAGGTTAAGCATCATATATGACACCTCAACCTATGTAGGAGACGACATATGTATTGGTTTTAAATAAAAATATTTTTCGAATGTTAGGCTGTTGTAAATTTAGAAATACCTGCTCTAAAAAAATTGCGCATTAGGGCATGTGCAAAGTGAGTTTTTTTGTGAAATTTTTAAAATTTGAAAAAAAATTCTTTGTAATAGAACTTAAATTGCCAAATTTAATATATGCACATAAAATGCTTTTTCTAAAATTAAAAATTTTTTTAGAAAAAAAATAAATTTTCAGAATTTTCAAACACGAAAAAACTCATTTTGCACGTGCCCATATATAATAAACAAATTAGTAATTACAACTTGATCTAAGTCTAATAACAAAATTTGTTTAGAATTTAGATACTGAATTGGATTCCATATGGACCCCACACTCTCAATATTAATGTTGAAAACCATGTTATTGCCTCTTAAACTTAAATAATTGCACCTTATATTCGGTACTCCGAACTCTCTTATAAAAATGACGTCATTTTGTACAATTTCTGTGCTTTTTCTTGAACAAAAATCATATACCATCATCCTATATATGAAATATGTAAACTATTTGATTTGGTTAAGAATATAATTGCTGTATTATAAATATTTATTTCATGCGCCATTTTGCTTTTCATAGCATAGACACTCCAATCTCATATTCTAGTTTATCTACTATACAATTTTCAAACTCGATTTTTCTTTGCTACGCTAGATCTCGGAGATGGTTTGTAATTGAGCGACGTGTGAGGTGTGGTTTTGTAGGGTAGGTTGAGAAGGTGTGCGGAAAGATAGTTAAGAAGCGATCGAGACTTCCGGTGGGTGTGAAAAACCTGACTTTAAAAAGTTTTTTCGAGCAGTAGCGATAAAAAAAAATCGTTTGTCGAAAAGGTGCCTAGGAATGTCGAGTTTGTATTTTTATCCACTAGGAAGTTTTATTTTTTGTTTAAACGACGAAATTCTCTCAGGGCTTTAAATGGTAAGGTTTTATTTTGAAATTTTTTTAGGTTAATTATTATAATATTGCCCACGTTTTTGGAAAGTTTCGAGATTTTATCAGCTTCTGTTACCGAGATATTTAAGGTTTAACAGGGGATTAAAATTTGAACTTTACACTCAGGATCGGTTTGACAAAAATTCTGACTATAGATTTTTCTTAAATTTTTATCGAATCATTAGTATAGTCCTTTACCTTTTCTCAAAATTTCAGACTCTTTTAGCCCATAGGAGCCGAGTTAGCGGCCCGGTACCGAAAGGTACATAAATGTACCTTTTGGGATTTCGGTCTTAAAGAGTTGTTAAAAAATATTTTTTAAACGTCCTTATTCATAATATATGTAAGCAAGTTAGGTCCTTAAAATTTATGCAAATTGAAGCTCTTCGGCTATAGCGGTGTGAAAGACCTAGGGCGCCAAACCCTGGAAATCATGTTGCTCTGTACGAATTAAATATGCACACAAGAAGGTCGCCAAAACGATCAAAATTTGTCTTATCCTATTCCTTGATGATAGTTTTATAGTAGTATAAAGTGATTGGCATAGCTACTTTATTTGTTTTGCTAAGATTGGGCCATATATCAGGTACAAAAATAAACCTGCAGGCAATACGTAAAAGTTAAATTTTATTTATAATACATATATATTCTATTTGAAATGTTTATATTAATTTATTATATTAAAAAGTGGTCCGGGCCCGGACCCCCTTTGTTTAGTAAAATAATATTATACTGAATAATTGTACCTTAAGACAACTGTCTTAATTAAGAGGGTAAGCAAAATATTATGTAAGATATATAAAAAATTTTGATATATTTCATTGTAATTGTTTTTATAAAACAAATATTTGTCTCAAAAAATATGACATATGTTTAAAAAATATTTTCTTTTTTCTTTTTTTGAATTTAATATTAAACATATGTTAATTATTTCCTTCTTATTCCAGATAACAATACTTAGCCAGTTTTGATCATTGAAATTTTCAGGAATCAATTTTTGGGTTAGTAATTGATACATCATTTGGCGAAAAAATTTTATTTTGTGCTGCTCGGCACCAAAAACACAGCACGGAACAAAGTTATTTTTTTATTTTTTTAGATTCATCCTGTTACATCACCAAATCACTATTAATTAAATCAATAAATTCAAATATCCACACTTCAATACAAGTATTTTTCTTTTAATTTTTAGATTCATCCTGTTACATCACCTACAAATCAATATCAATTATACCAATCCATTTAAACATCCACACTTTCAATACAAGTATTTTTCTTTTAATTTTTAGATTCATCCTGTTACACCTACAAATCATTAATTAAATCAATAAATTCAAACATCCACACTTTCAATACAAGTATTTTTCTTTTAATTTTTAGATTCACCCTGTTAAATCACCTACAAATCACTATCAATTATATCAATTAATTTATACATCCACACTTTTAATACAAGTATTTATATTTTAATTTTTAGATTCATCCTGTTACATCACCTACAAATCACTATTAATTATAACAATTAATTTATACATCCACACTTTCAATACAAGTATTTATATTTTAATTTTTAGATTCATCCTGTTACATCACCTACAAATCACTATTAATTATAACAATTAATTTATACATCCACACTTTCAATACAAGTATTTATATATATTATTACCTTTGGTTACAAACATTAAATAATAATGCATCGCCTCAGATTATATGTAAGCATTATTAAATTAATTAATTATTATGAGATAAATTATATATGATTTACATATTTAGTGTCAAAAATAGATGAATATCATGGTATCCGTTATAATCTTAATCATTTGCATCCTCGCATTATACGTATATGGTCAATTCCACCTCAAATCGACAAACTTTTTCCCTTAAAGTCTCAGTTTTGGCTGAAAATTGGTACATTGGTAGGGTCCTTGGGTGCTGATAAAAACCTAAACTTTTTTTGACCGGAAGTGATTTTTGACCGAGATATGAGCAAAAATAATTTTCATTTTTTTGCAAAAAAAAAATTTGAGGCAACTTTGCTCGCATGTATCATCAAAAGTATTGTAGCTAGAGTCATAATTTTTTTTTTAATTTGAAGATCGTAATAAGGGCTACCTTAGATGCAAAAAATATTTAAAAAATTTTTTTTAAGTTACCAAAAAATTAAAGTCGAGTTTAGACACAAATAGCTCAAAAAACGTATCTTTGAATTTTCTGAAAAATTTATATAATATGGCCCTTAATAATGTTAATAAATATATGATTTAAAAAGTTTGGGACCGGCATGACTTTTTAAATAATTTAAAAAAATCAATTTTTTGCCGTAATTTTGGGACCTATTTATGCCCTTTGCTCTATATTAGAATATTCCAATGTGCCAAATTTGACAATATTCAAAAAGCAGGACATATGGGCAATTATGTTAGACCATAATAGTTTGGTTTATTTGATTATTACTATTATTAAATTTACAATGAAAAAGTGAACCTCAAAACCGAAAAAAGTGAAAATTTTGCCTGTTTTCAAAATCGACTTTCTGGTAAACCAGCCAACCTTTTTTTAATATTTAACATTTATTTTATAGATAAAATATTGCTTAATAACATATAATAGCCCCACCTTTTTTCACTCGATTTTGACGCTTCTACAAAAAAAATACCTAAATTTGCCAAAAAACAGCAAATTTTCAGGTGTCAAAAAACTAACGCAGATTGTATTCGTCTGTGCAAGCTTATTTTTTTATTATTTTGGCAAAATTATCTAAAAATATTTAGAACCTATATAATCAGTCATATTTTGCCTGTTAAAGTGAAAAATAGTATATATGTTATGTATAGAAAATCTTAAAAGAACTAGATAGATAAATTATAAAAAAATGAGATTATTAAATCATTTCATTATTTTTATTAAATTTGTAATTTAATGTATTTATTAAAACACATTTTTGTGTTAAAACTCGTAAGGAACACATTTAGTTATAAAAAACTTTAGGTCAATGCCCAAATCTATATGCCCATAGAATCAAGTAACAGTAATATTTCCTCTTTCTTTAATAGGTTTAGTGCGTCTATATTATAAAACTAAAATGTAATTGGAACTTAAATTGTTGGTTTTTAAACTTTATTAAGGTCAGTTAGATAAATATGGTGTTCCTTGCTCTAAATAGCCTTTCAAAAACTTATTTGGCATTTGTAAAAATTAGTAAAAAAGACTGAATGTCTATATTTTGTTTATATTAAATTGGGTCTAATATTTAGTCTTAAAATTCATCATTGAAGCTAATTCTGCCCGTTATAATCATTTAAGGTTGTTTAACCCTAAAATTGACTTCTTTTATGTAGTTATAATATCAAAAAACCATATCACTATGTTTCATAAAATAATTGACTTTTTACGATTATTTTAAGTTTGTTGATAATCATAAAAAAAGAAAATCTGTTAAATCATAATATTCTAAATAGGCCAAATATATTCTATTTTACTTTTTTTTGTCAGATTTAACGTTGTTGAGGCTGTTTTATTTAAAAACTATTAATTAATAGAAAAAAATTAATTTTTACAAATTTTTTAACCTTATTATTTTTTCTAAAATCCTCTTAAATTTTTTTTTATCCAATAAATTTAACAAATTTTTTGAATTTTGCCGAGTATAAATATTGAGAATTATGTACATATTCTAATATTGTTCATCAAACTAAAAATGACTAGTAAAAGTTAACATATATTAGCATAAAAATTTTAAGTTTTTATTTTTTACACCTTAAAATTTCAAAAAACCTGGCAAACTTTGGTTTTTATTTCATAAAAAGCATTGGGTACGTTAAAAAAAGTTGGGGGAAATATATGTTATATAGTGATGTTTTATGTATAAAATGCAGTTTTAAATTTTCAAATTGGTTTGGTAGTGACCCAGAAAGTCGGCTTTGAAGATAGAAGTAAAATACTGAAAATTACCAATTTTTTTGTTTTAAAGTTCTCCTTTTCTTTCCAAAATTGACAATAGTTTGAATCAAATTTATAAAACTGTTATAGCCTAACATATTTGCCCCTATGTCTAACTTCTTATATATAAACTAATTTGGCACTTTTAAATATTTTAATTTGGTACAGGGAGCAAATTTTTGTCTAAAGATCAAAAAAAAAAATTTTTTTTTTGAATTTTTTAAAAAGTCTAGTTGGTTCCATACTTTTGAGTTCACATATTAATAATGAATACTAAGGACTATATTTTAGCAATTTTTTAAGAAATTCAAAAATACGTTTTTTTAGTTATATCAAATTGAATGTTCTTTACAAAATTGTAAAATTTTAAAAAATAATTTTAAAATAATAAACACATGCAAAATAGCCCCTATTGTCCTCTTCAAAATAAAAAAAAAATTAAGTCTCTAGCTATAATACTTTTTGACTTATAACCTCGCAAAGTTGCATCAAATGTGAAAATTCACCTTGCAATTTTTTTTTCTTTTGCCCCTATCTTCGTCAAAAATCACTTCCGGTCAAAAAAAATTTCCAGATTATGAGATACTCTTAGATACTACGTCAATGCAAAATTTCAGCCAAATCAAAAGGGGTACCCTTCCCGGACTTGCTGGATTGAGGTGGAATTGACCATATATATTTTTTATACGTAATATCTACTTTATACACAAATATATACTTACTTTTTAATTTTATATTTATGATGGATAAATAATAGTTTCACCAATCGAAAATGGCAGAAGTAACAGGTTGTAGGTAACAACAAGGATTAGGTATTAATTAAATATTGCTTTATTCTTTTGATATGATGAAACTGCCCCCTCAGTTTATGATTTATTTTATGCAATCTGATAATTTAATTTAAAATTAAAAAGAACAAAAAATCACTAAATGCAAAAGTATTATATGTCTAAAATTTTTATTCAATATACTATTATATCTTTCTATTATGAGTTTACTGTTGATATACTTGCAATGGGAATAATTTCCATCACGTTAAATTATAAGTTATATGGTATTATTTTTAAATTTTATCTTTATTATTGTTATACCTTTTGAAAGCTGAATAAATCTTTGCTCTCAATGAGCAATTTGCTGTAATACGATAGAAAATATAAATATCATGTATATACAATTATACATTTTATATTTTGCTGTGTTTTTTATATTTTAATCAAAAATAAATATTTCAATATATCAACTAATTGTATTTTTCCTCTCAATGGCAGCGTCCGCATATATTTAGATACAAATGTCCGTGACCAAATTTTATTAAGAATTACCTAACAGCCGTTTTTTGCCTTTTAACCTAGCTTAAGATACATATTTACCGCGGACGATTTTTACATTATGAATATTACAAAAATTTTTTAGAATTTTAATATATCCACTAATTGTATTTTTGCTCTCAGTGAGCAAAATTTGCTATGAGAAAGATTTGCCTACCATTTTTTAAGTTAATATTTTGGTAATTACGAACTCCGATAACAAGTTACAAATTATAAATATATGTTTTTATAATCAAATTAAATATTTAAATATATCGACTGATCGTGTACACAGCCAATCAGTTTACTTAAAATGTCGTGTACACAGCCAATTAGTTTAATTAAAATGTCAAGTTGCCCGGGCGGAGCCGGGCCACATGGGCTAGTTTTATATAATTTTAATTATTAAGTATACAAATGTTTGTTTTGTATAATAATGATATGAATTATTCTTTGAAATATCTAGTTTTTATGGTGAATAATAGCCAAAAATAATTTTTTATATTAAATATTTTATTTTCTTGAAATACTTTAATTAGGTTGTACTCAGGGGCTTATGCAGAAACTTTTCTAAAGGGGGGCAAGAAATTTTTTCGGAGGAAAGGAACTACAAATTTAAGCAAAATTAATTTATAAGGCTGTATATTTTCCAAAAAAATAGCAATTTTATTGATTTTTCTTCATTTTTATATGTTTAATATTTAAATTCAACCGCAAAATACATCATAAAAAATTTTAATAAATTTTTAAAGGAGGGTAATTGACCCCTTTTGACAACCCCTAAATACGCCCCTGGTTGTACTAGACGTAAAACATCATTTGATTAATAAAATCGATATATTTAATTTAATGACATGATTTATTTTATGTAATATATAAAAATAATTAAGATCATAGCTTTTGTTGAAGTAATAGAGGGATCATAGCATTAAAACTTTTGAATATATAGGTTTAATATTGGGGTCTGTATGAACCCCACCATATCATTAGCGTTACAAATTTCTTACCCTACCATTTGCGGGTTAAATAAATATTGTGGATAACAATGTATCAATATTATTTACGTGTTTTCAGGTCTGGCAAAACATTTTAAAAAAGAGTTATAAAAAAATATAAAATAAAGAAGTTTTTGGCTATTACTCGCTTTAAAAACTATATATTTTAAAGTGAAAAAAAAATCAATATATATAATTGTTATGCAACAAACATAATATATTTAATATATAAAACTTCTTAAAAAATAACTAGAAAATAAGGGTGCAATTAATTAAGTTTATATTTACATTAAGGCAGTGTCATGGTTTTTAACATTGAAATTAATCATGTGGGGTCCATACGGACCCCAATTAAATTTTTAATTTCTAAACAATTTTTTTATTAGACTTAGACAAAATTTAAATCATTTATGTTTATATATTTAAGGGCGTTCAGACTCATTTTATTTTTTTTAAAAATTAAATTTCGAAATTTTTGAAATTTTATTTTATTTTTAAATTTTTTTAAAAATTTTTTCAGGAAGACTATTTAAATTCTAATAACAAAAATTGGTAAATTTTTGTAAAAAAGCGTTTAATGTCTTTAAAATTTTTTTAAAAAAAAAAATGAGTTTAAACGCGCCCAAAGAAAAAAGTTACAAATATTTGACCCATAATATAATAATTTTAAAGATACTTTAAAATGTGCTGATGTCTATATAAACCCCACAATGCTAATTGTCGGTTAATAAAATATGCGAACTTATTATTAATATTTAATTCAGTCTTTAATACAAGACATCACTAATTAAATCACAGGTCCAATAATTCCTCGTTAAATTTGAAGTAATCACGGTTTGTCCAATTAATATTAGTCAGGTATTAATAGCTAATTTTTAATTGATTAGCATGACAGTAAAAGAAACTGTTATATATCCAGAAGATCGGTTGGCCTTAAAATGGGACCTTTGCTTATCTGATGCCTTGCTTAAGACTGCTGTTGGCACAGGTCTTGGTGTTGTATTTTCAATGCTTGCTTTTAATAGAAGACCCTGGCCTGTTGCATTAGGCTTTGGTACCGGCTTAGGAATGTCTATTTCTAATTGTCGACATGAATTGGCTAAACAAAGGTTATTATCTGATTAATTGTTTTTTCCTAAAATTTCTCTACTTTTCATTTTCTCTTCAAATTTATTTTCTTTTAAGGTTTGATGAACAAAGTGCAAAGAAGAATTAATCTATTTAACCACTAACTTTTCTTCATTATTCAATGTTACAAACCTAGTCATTAAATTCCAATGTTTTTATCACTGCATTTACTGCTTTTTAGTTATACTATTAAATAAATGTAATTTTTAGATAGTTTGCTAAATATAATTTTAAAATAAAGTGCTTATATTGATTACAAAGATTAAATTGGTGTATTACCATATTAAAAATTTGTGTTCACACATTTTGTTAGTTTTTAAGTGAGATATATAAAAATTAATTAATAATTATGACAGCCAAAGTTTAATATTCATGTATTATATTTTTGTGATTTATGTTATTTTAAATATGAATTTGAAAAATTTGGTAGCTTTTTTTTTTTTCAGTGACTTTTTGCACTTGTTAAGATTAATTAAGGTGCTAATGCACCTTTTAATCTTTCTAATTTTATATATTTTTTATTGACGTTTGGAGGTTTTTATATATTTAAAAATTTTGAAATTTTTATAATTTGAGTTTTTATATCAAAAATTTTTCACCATTGGTTTTACAATATTTTTTAAGATTTAGAGCAGTTGCTTTAAGTGTATTTAGAGGATAAATTTATATCTAAATCTATAAATATAGCTACCATCCATTACAACATGATACTTATATAAATTAATTAACTTTTCAACATTAAACCAAAATTTATTTTAAGAATTTGTAATTATTTTCTAAAACACAAATGAACTCTAAACGTGCCCTTAATGATGTGAAATAAATATCTATAAGGCAGAATGCAGTTTTATCCAAATAAAATTCTACAATTTTATAGCTAATTTTTTTCAGAGCTAGTTAGAAAGATCAACAATTGGCATAAAAGGATTTGGGGTTTTTCATACCCATTTTTCATCTAAAATACTTAATTTGTAACTGTATCAGGCTCCCACTTCCACATTATACAAAATTTTAACCAAACCTATGATTCAGGGTTAAACAAATATATTATTATAAGATTGAAATTAACTGTTAATTGTTTTATAAATAGATTTAAATATTTCCACACTTTATTTTTTTTTAAATTGTAATTATTTATAGAATGCTACAAATTTTGACCAAAAAAATGGTGCATTTATATTGGAGTATAGTAGCCTTGCTTTGATTGAATCTTTTATATACTCAAAAATTTGTTGAGCTCTGTGATGAATAGTTATTTTTAGTAGTGTGCCAGCGATAGCCGTAAATTTATTTGGAAGCCCTAAATAAATATTGATATAATAAACAAATAGATGTAAAAATATCTTTAAATACCTGACTAAATTGGACTAACCAAGATATTTTGCACTTGTTAAAAATGAGTTGTAATTTGTGACCTATAAAAATTAAAATGTCTTTTGCCTATCATGAGTTGTTCTATTATTTGCAGGTGGAGATAAATCTAATGTTGGAAATACTTGTGCCTTTTAGTTTAATTTTTAAAAAAACATTTTCTTACTTTTTGACAGCTAAATTTTCAATGTAAAAAAATGGATATTAGAAATCCTTCTTTTATAAAGATTTGTTTTTAATAGTGCTTTTCAAAATGATTTGATTTAAAAACTTTCGGACAAAAAAATTTGAAAGAGTTGATATCTTGTTTATATATTTACCTTAAATTAGATGTTGATTTTCGTACGCCAATTTCAATAAATACTATTATTTCATATGTTAAAATTGAACCTTTAACATTGTGTTTACCTAATTTAAAATGTTTTAGCATATGTTTTAATTAAAAATAACTCTAGTTTAACATAATCTCTATCCAATATGCAAAAATCGCACTAAATGAATAGCCTATTTTAATAGAACATTCATTTAGTTACTGACAGATCTAAATAAAACAACATAGGGCATCTACGGAATAAGCTTAATAAATAATTTAGCAATATTTATTAGTTGAATTAGTATATCTGTAATAAAGGAATAAAATTATTTTTCAGTGACAATTGTTACAGCTAGGCAGATTAAAATAGGGTGCTAATTTGCAATTATTATCTATTAAAATAAAGTTTTAAACATAGATTCTTTATTAATTTACAATATATAATATTTTTTCATTTGAAAGATATATCAAAAAAAGGCTGGATTTTTATTTATATACCCAACTTAAATGACGGCCTGTTAATAACAAAATAAACACCTAAATATTAATTTAATGATAAGCTTATGAGTCATGACATGACCGTTTTAAATAGATTTTTTATGTGTTATAACGATAGACACATCGCTGCAAGTCTCGATAAAACTTCGCCGTATTACGGCAAGTATTACGATTACGAACCCAGGGGCGGGAACAACTGGTGGACCGGTTTCAACAAAGATCGCCGAAGAGAGGTCGGGCCCAAGTTCGTTGAAGTTGTGGAGGAAGAGACCCGGTACGATCCCAACTATTACAAAAACTTGAAGGAAAAGCTCAAGGACACCTCGGACCGAGCTGTGTACAAAGGTTATTATACTGTTGGACTTCATATATATGTCGAGTCAATTGCTTTGTAGTTAACTTCAGCCAGTCATTAATATTACATAGAAAAAGGATTTTTGCGCTGACGCCGGTTACTTAGGTTTTTGGCTTAGGCTTTCACTTAATTCGCTTATGGCCTAAAATGGCACTCAGCAGCTTCAATGTTATTATAAATGTTTACTATATTCCGAAAAAATAAAGGGAGGCAAGCTAGCAATTATTTTTTCCATTATTTAGACGGTAAGCTTTTTAATTATCTTTCGCCAATTGCAGTGAATCTTGCGCATTTAAGTCTTAGTTTCTTATTTAAATCGACAGTATCGTTTATCTTAATCTACGTTTTCCTCCTTTTTAGGTGAAAGGAAACTCGACCAATGGGGCAACGAGATAAAATCGACCTATGATTCTGTAGAAGGATCGGTTAAGTCAGCCGGAAAAAAACTCGATTCAAAACTTGATTCTGCGGGCCGGAAATTGGAGTCGGGCATCAAGCACGTAGGGCATAAAATTGAGGACGGTTTCGAAAAGATTGAAGATGGATTCAAACACGTGGGTGACAAGATTGAATCGGGCCTGAAAAAGGCGGGTACCAAAATTGAACGGGGCTTGCAAGGCACAGGTGAGGAAATTGACCGGGAGCTTCATTACGGAGCGAAAACGCTCAATCGAGGTTTGAACCGTGCGGCAAACAAAGTTGACTCAGCTTTTTATGATTCGACTTATGGGGCCAATCATTGGCGTGGGCGTACGCCAGCTGAAAACGTTGAGTATGCCGCCTGGAGACAAAGTCATGCATTCACCGATAAATAGTGGAACATTTTATAAGTTAGGCATGTATATCAGCCAAAACATTATTATTGAAGAAGTGTTAATGCATATAATTTCCCTCCCTATAGAATTGACCTTAAAATTTAGTGCCTTTATTTTCCTTTAATTTTTTAAAAGGCCCTGTTCAAAGTTTTGAGTAATATAAAATTCCGAAAAATTTGTTATTTTTTTTCAAAAATTGGCAACTTTTTGAGAAAATGAAATTTTTTACAAAACAAAATATTTGAGAATTTTTAACAAACTACCACCTGAGCATGGCCTCAATATGCCATTTCTCTCTTCTTCTATATCTATTCATTTTCTTATTTCGTATAAATATACAGTTGCTTAGTTAGTAATATATCATTATTATTGTTATAAAATTTTATTTAAACATTCACTTTTTTAACTTATTTTATTGCATAATAGAATTAGTTTATTCATTATACTAAATTGCAATTTATGAGGCTTTTCCTCACATTTAACATTATAATATAATATATACCCAAGCTAATTATAATTTATTAGATAGATATGTCTCTAATATTAATATATTATGTAATAACATTAACAATCATGTAATAAAAAAATAATAAAAGATGATAGATTATATGATTGGCTAATGGAATAATAGGTCACCGTAATAATTCTTCAATGAGCAAATAATTTTATTTCAAAATGATTAGTGTATAAAATAAAAAAGATCTAAGATGCCATCTAAATATTTAGAAATTGTTTCCCCTTGGTTGATTAATATGAAAATTTTTGGCAAAATATTCATTTTTGCTTTCCTGTACATGTTCCTTTCTTGGAATAGGTGGTTTATCATGGGCTACTTTAACAGCAGTTTCAGTAAAATCTTTGTTCCCCTATATAAATGAAAAGGTCAATATGAAAAAAAATAGGAAAATAAGTTTCAAAATTTTTTTTTTTTACAAATTGCAAAATAAATATTTATAACAACTTTTGGATGAAAAACTTTAATTGCCATAAAATGATATATAACACAGATCAACAAATTTTTGAAAGTTATGTTTTCAAATTTTACCATTTTTTCTAAACAAGCCTGGTTGGTCAGCTATTAACATGTAAAAATAGAAATATGCCAAAAAAAAATAAATAAAAAATTTTTTTTCACATATTTACAACAGCTTGTTAAATTTAAACTCCAAATAAAACATTTATTAAGAAACAATAATATATAGTGTCGTATTTAAGTTTAAACGCGAAATATTATATTATCTAAATTCTGATGTAAGAGCTTGATATACTATAAAACTATATTTTTCATTATTTGAGATGATAATATTACAAGGGATTTTTATATAAAATTTCTTAAATTTTTTCTATTTAGGGTATTCTCAATCTGTCAATTTGGTCAAAAGGGCCATTTTTTAATATGGGTGTAAGGAGCCGAAGCCAGAAGAAATTAAGAAAAACAGAATATATATAAGAAGGTTGTCATGGAGATATATTCTTTTTTGTTTTTATAAAATTTACGGTTGTGCCATTGAGATTTGTTAACCTGTGAAATTTGAGCCAAAATATTTTATATAATCATAACCATGCATATATAAATCATATATCATAAACATAACAGGTGTAAATATATACCTGTGATATATAGCCTGAAACATTCAAATTTTTATCTTTTTCAGCAATTTTCATATCTTCCTTTTCTTCTGGTACCTCTTTATGAGTGGCTGTTGTTACATGAGCCACTCTCATTCCACCAACTTTAACTAGATAATTGGGTTTAGAGTTTTCAAAATTTGCTTATTATAAAATATATTAATTTACCAGCAGGTGCATGTCCAGCCTTTAACTTTTCCTCAGCTTGTGGCTGTTCGTCTGACATTTTTATAGTCGTGCCAATAAAGATAAAAATGAATAGGTGAATAAAAAAGTTACACCTGTTTTTATGAATAATGTCTTATTTACATTAGTTTAAACATAAACTTCTTTAAAATTATATTTTATTTTTAGCAAAAAGTTATATGTTTTACCTAAAGTAAAAAATTGTTAAAAAAACTACTTATTAAATATTGCTTTTTAAATTTATTTTAAAAAAATTGTATATATTACAGCAGCCTAAATATAATAGATATATTTTATATGTGAATTTATTAGTAATAATGTATGCTAGTAAGGCTAATTGCTGTTGGGGTGGTTAGAATAATTACATCAAGTGCCTAGTGCGGGCGAGCGTATATAGCCTACTATAATATGAAAATATTAATTTACAATAATCCATAATAAAAATCTTTAAGAGAAAATGTGTTCTTTGAAAATAAAAATACAACATTTTTTATTTATATTTTTGTTCAAATTGACCAAAAATTAAGTTTTTATTATATTTTATAAATATTAGCATAAATAGTTACATCAAGCACAAAAATTAGGTCTTTGGGTTGTTAAACATTTTTACAAAGTATTATAAAATAATAAAGAAATAAATTTTTTTTGCCATAATATTACTCTTTGCAAGCATGCTTTACAATAAGACACAAATTAAAGGCAAAAATTTTATAAATAATTTAAATTAACCCGCGATCGAGTAAATGAGTAATTCCGGGAATACAAATGTATTTTTACACATATTAATATAAAGAGCGAATTTGGGCTCCGAACCCCATAACTTTTTGGAAAAAAAAGTAATACCTATATCAAGTTGCCTTATATAGCTCAGATCATATTTTTTTGTTATGAGCTAACTACGAAAATCAAACCGACCATCTTAGCTATTTTTATATTCATCCGTTTTTTATAATTAACTAAGTTAGTTATCTATGAAGGAAAATTTTAGAAAAGATGCTAAAAAAACAAAAAAGATTTAATAACATTGATTTTTTTTGCTTCACATCAGTTAAACGGGTGGGTCTGAAAAGCAAAATCCCAAAAAATTTACTTAAAATTGCTTAAAACATTAAAGAAATTCATAAAACACCGACAAATGCCAAAAAACGAAAAATAAAATTATTGGCTGAAAAGCAAAATCCCAAAAAGCAAAATCCTAAAAAAATTAATTAAAATTACTTAAAACATCAAAGAAATCCATAAAACACCGACAAATGCCAAAAAAAGAAAAAAAAATTTTTTGTCTGAAAAGCAAAATCCCAAAGAGCAAAATTCCAAAAATTACTTAAAGCATCAAAGAAATCCTTAAAACACCGACAAATGCCAGAAAACAAAAAAAAAATTTGTTTGAAAAGCAAAATCCCAAAAAGCAAAATCCCAAAAAAGCAAGTTTCCCGCCAAAAAATGATTTATTTCCTAAGGATTTTGCTTTTTGGGATTTTGCTTTTTAGGATTTTGCTTTTTGGGATCTTGCGTTTTGGGATTTTGCTTTTCAGACCCACCCCAGTTAAACTGTTAAATATAAACCTCAAATGATTATTTTATTAAAAAGCAATTATACATGTGTCGTATTTAAGTTTGGACGCGAAATATTTTGTATTATCTAAATGCTGATGTAAAAGCTCGATATGCTAAAAAGTTTTATTTCTCATTATTTGAGATGGTAAGTATAAGTTACAAAGTATTTTAAACGAAGAAAAGATTCTTAGATTTTTACTTTTTATCGAGGTCTCAATAATTCGGTCAAAAAAGGCCATTGTTTGGATATGGACGAATCTAAGAAGTGGCGGAAGAAACTAAAAAACAGAAAAAATATAGGAGATAAGACCATCATGGGGATGCATGCTTTTATGTTTTCATGAAGTTATATTTTGTAACATTGTATAACAAAATTTAAGTAATATATTCTTTAACAATATTGATATAGAATTTTACAGGTATATTATATATAAAAATAGTAATATACAAAGAGAATAACAATATTAATGCTAAATAATTTTAATTTTTGGCAGTTTTTTTGAGTGATATATGTTAAGTGAAATTTTTTCTATGTCTTAATTAAAAATTCATGCTTGCACAAAGCGATATTATGGCATCGATTTTTTTTATTTCTATATAAGTTTTTTATGAAACTTTGTAAAAATGTTCAACCACATCCAGAGACCTAATCTAAGCCCTGTTGCAACTCTTTTAAATGATTTATAGAATAAATTTAAAAATTAAAATAAAATTAAAAATCGTATTTTTTATCAATTTGTTTCTCTATCCCAGAATAAAATGCATAAATTGATAAAAAATGCATTTAAATTTAAAAGAACACGTAATTCCTTATAAAATTTTTATTGAAACATATTTTAGCTCGTATGGCACTGTGGAGTCCATGTGGATCCATGCACTTCTTATTTTGAATATCGTTAAAAATATTATATATAATTGGCCATAATTTTGTGACCTTTCTCTTAAATATATAATAAACAAAACTAGTAATTAAAATTTAGTCTACGTTTAATAACTAAATTTGTACAGAAATTAGAAATACTATAGGTGTCTGTATGGACCCCATGGTAAATTTTAATGTTGACCATGATGTTGCCTAAATTTAAATAATTGCATCCTTATATTTTAGTTATTTTTTAAATTACATGTTAACTGTATAAAATATTTGTATTGTATAATAATGATATGACTTTTTTTTTCTACAAAATATTTAGTTCTCATGGTAGACAATAGCCAAAAATAATTTTTTATCAAATTATTTTTTTTGATGAATCTATCTAAAATTTAAACACGATTTGAATTTTAATTTTTTAACGAGTAAAATAGGCTGGGGCAAGTGAAAAATAAGTTACCAAGAAAAAAATCGAGCGCATTTAACATTAAGGTGGCTAATGAATTCCAAAAAAACATTTTTAAAAGTTTTTTTTAAGGCATATCTTAAACGACCAAACATTAATTCTCATTGATATCAGCCGTTAAAAATTTTTTTATTTAAAAATATTTTTTTTACAATTTTTAAAATAGTGTTAGCCGCAGTAGACATATCCAAACCAAAAAACATTATTTCTTATTTTCTGATAATAACCGTTAAAAATTTTCTTTTAACATATTGGATATTAGTATTAGCCGTGGCCATAGTAATATGAATAATTCTAATTTTTCAGATTTTTTTCTACTTTTTGTTTAAGAGATTTGTATACATTAATATTAATTTATAATAATTTATATTTAAAAATTACGTATTTTTTTTTAAATAATATAAAAAAAGTTCATAGCTTTAAAACTTTTGAAGTTATAAAGGGTTAAAATTGTAGACCCTATTGTAGCATTCGTGGTAAATTTAAACATCTCAACCGCGGGTTAAATACCAGGTCAACAAATTTTTGAGAGTTATGAGCTAACTACAGAGATAACCTACCATCTTAAGGATTTTTAAATCCGTTTACCGTTTTTTCAAATCAAATTGAATTAGTCACCTACAAACACTGAAAATTTTAAAAATACCAAAATAATTAAAAAAATTCAAAACAAAAATAAATTGATTTTTTTTTTGCATATTTAAAACTGCTAAACTGTTAAATTTAAACTTTAAATAAAACTTTTATTAGAAACCGATAATATATCGTGTCGTATTTAATAGACGCGAAATATTTTGTATTATCTAAATGCTTAAGAGCTTGATATACTAAAAAATTTATTTCTTATTGTTTGATATGACATAAGTTACAAGGGATTTTTGTATGAAAAAAATTTTTAAATTTTTTCTTTATAGGGTATTCTCGATCTGTCAATTTGGTCAAAAATGGCTATTTTTTCGATATGGACGTAAGGAGCCAAGGCCGGAAGAAACTAAGAAAAACGAAATACATATATGGGATAAAGTCATCATGGGGATAAATTTTTTTATGTTTTAAATTCACAGTTGTGCCATTGATATTTGTTGACCTGCGATATACTTAAAATAATAATTTCAAAAAAAAAGCTGTCTATTTTTGATAAATTACACCGTACAACAATATTTGGACGACCTCAAGCACCATAATGGCAATTATTGTTTATGATTAAGTTTTTGGTGTTAATTAAGAATATGAAATCTGAATTTTAGCCAATGCTTCAGATTTTTAATTATTCGGTGTCAAAGTTGAGATTTTTTTATTAGGGTAATTTGGGCCTCTATATCATAAAACTTATGGGTAGTAACAAAAGTTTAAAAATACATTTAGATTTCGGAATTTATTATTAACGTAAAGCGATTGAATATTTTTAAAATATTAAACTTTTTTTATTTTTTCATTTTTAAAAAATTGGTGGTTTATGTCATAAAATCCGTATTTTAATCCTAAATAACTTGAAAGTAAATTGCTAATATTTTTAAGCTATAACCTTTAAATATGTTTTTTATAAGGAATCTTAGGCCAATAGATTTTTTGAAAAACTAGAAATTAACGGAATTAAATTTTATTCTAAACTTTAGACGCTGTTAACCAAATTTATTAAATGAAATGATTAAAGGCAATTTAAGGGAATTAAAAACAGAGAGGATGAATAGAACAGGCCCAATTCTAACTTTTCTATTTGGGGGGGGGGCAAAACTCGTGAGGGGCAGAAAATTTTTTTTTGCCACCTCACGGCAAAACCTGTACAACAATTAAATCCACGTTCAAAGTTTTTATTTTAAACAAATTAATAGTAATTTATAATATTCATAAAATAAATAAAATGTATGCGTTTATAAATTGGATATGTAAATTAAAATTAATTATCAATTGCTTAAAAAGATATTAGATTTGGAAATTAATTTTAAGTATACTTTTATCATTTGGTGTCAAGTCAATGCGCATGAAAAATAAAAATATGATATATATGAATGATAAAAATGAATAATATAAAACTTTGTATTTTAGAAAATGAAAAGTAAAATAAGATTAATTATCATTAAAAAAATTTTTTAAATATGCCAATTTGGAAGAATATATATGAAAAAACACTGGTTATATAACTAGTAATTAATATTAGGGTAAAAAATTAAATAAAACATGAACATAAATGTAAAATGCGCATAAAAAAAATTTGCAACCATGTGTTAGAATAGTAAGCATTAATTAGCTGAATATGAGCAGTGTATATTAATCTAACAATTTTATGCTAGAGGTGGTTTTGAATAAATTATAAAATTCATCAAAATTTAACACCCCAGTTAATGATTTTTTGTGTCCTAAAAGAACCAAATCACTGAGCAGGTCACTACTTGCCAGCCTAATAGAAGATATTATCCTTTTTAAAGAAGAAAATGTGGCCTCACAACTCGACGCAGAAGAGCCAAATAACAAACTTATAGAAAAAATGTTAAAAACGCATCTTTGTAATCATATAAAAATTTAAGTAACACATTCTTTGTATTATTAAGTTTTCTTATTAAAAATTTGGCTACGTCAATTTCTTTAGATAATGAATTTTTATCACTATTACTTATTTTTAAAAAGGCTCTAATTTATTTACAATTAAAAAAAGGATAATCAAATTTATAAAGGTATTCTAAAGATTCTAAATAAATATTATCGGTAAAAAATCTAATATCAAAAGAATCAACAAATAAATAAATAATGTTAAAATAAATACTTTATAATTTATCATTGATATATAAATTATTCTTAAACTTATGTGTAGAAAATAAATAAGAATCAGAAAAAATCTTTAGGTTTAGTTTTTCTATTATCTATAAAATTATTGTAATTTAAAAAAGTATTGTATATATCAAAACAGTTATTAAATAAATCTGTTTTGTATTTCTTGATTGTTTAATTTCTAACAAACAATGGTGTATTAATTCAAAAGTTTTAGAAATATAAATCGTTTTGCATTGAAATTGATCATTAATTATTTTTAATGAATAAAATAATTTTTCAAATGATAAATACAAAAAAATAAATTGATGATTATAAATATGGTCAAAAAACCCCGACGCTTTGGCCCTGTGACCTGAAGATATAAAAATATTTTTATTTTTAATTTTCAAAGGAGTATTTAATATTTTTATGTAATTTTTTTTAAAAAACAATGGCGTCGTAGTGACCACACAACCGATGGGGCAACAGCCGGGGTATGGTCCCGCATTCACTAACTTCCTTGATTGCATCATGTTGAAAAAATTTATGAAGGGACGAAAAAAATCAGAAAAATCTTTCCAAAATTTCAAGACAATCTTTTACAACAAGGCAATCGGTGGTTAAAACGGTGAATATACGGGACATGGTGTCCAGCTATTTTGCCTACAAACACTTGAACACCACCTTTTTCCCCGGGCATTACGTTCGCCCCATCGTAGCATTGTGCGATCTGGTTCTTTGGTTCTAGATTATATTCTAGCAAAAGATTGTTGACAAGTGAGAAATTTTCTTAGGCATCAGATTTATGAATTGCTTTCACAATTATAAAGCTTTCTGTAATTTTTCGATATATCTAATACAACAGAAATAGTTTCTGTGTTAGTTTGATCTCTCTAGCGGATGAGAAGTGTTTGAAGAAAACACTTTAAAAAAAAGTATATATTTTTAAAATAATATTTTTTAGATATTTTTGGCGGAGGAAATTTAATTATATTATGTGGAAGAAAAAATAAAATTTATACGTATTGGGGGGGGGGGGGGCAAACATGAAATTACTATGTTTTTTTGGGGGGGGGGGGCAAATTCAATTTGGGGGGGGGGCAAAAATAAAATTACTATGCATTGGGGGGGGGGGGCAATCAAAATTAAGGCAGTGCCCCCCTTTTGGAGGGCAGTGCCCCCCTTTTTTGGAAGGCAGTGCCCCCCCCCCCCCCCCAAAAAAAGGTCTAGAATCGTGCCTGGAATAGAAATAATTTATGAATAGGTATGAATTCCGAATGAGCGGATGTGAAATGAGTATAAAATTTTTGAATGAGTATCATGTGACATGTGCATGTCTTGTGTCTAAACAGACGCGGTTTAAAAAAAATTGGAGGCATTGGAAAAAAACTGAACCCGAGATTGTTATCGAAAGAAAATTCTATACAAAACCCTCAAAAAATCGTTTATGTCGCTTTTTTGTTGTTGTCCAATGTTATAAATTAAATATTTTCTTTGTAAATTACTTATAAAAATTTATTTGTAATATAAATTATATACCTTACCTGCATTATGTTTCATGCGACACTTAATAATAAGTTGCAGTAGTAGATATATTTTACATAAAAACAGAATTAAGATGCACATTGTATATGGCAACTTATTATAAAAGGCCTAATTATGTTTTCAAAAAAAAATTATCTTTGTACCTGGGTATCTTAAATCACCTAAAAAAATGATTTAATAATTTTTTTTACAAATTTTAATTTATCAAATTTTTATTTAAAACATTTAACTTGAATAGTCATTACGTTCGCTTGTTCCAAAGATATATTTGCTGGGGTACCCAAAACAAGTTTAAACCTCGTGGGTACACTGCTTTTAGTGTGTCATTTTTATCGCTGATAAAAATTAGTCTAATTTTATATAAATATAACAATTATTAATCTATAGAGCGTTGCATTTTGTTCATTCGCGCTTAAAGAACGTTGAATTTAAAACTATTACTTAGGGCACGTGCAAAGTGAGTTTATATTTTCGTGAAATTTTCAAAATTTTGAAAAAATTTATTTTGAAATAAAACGCAAATTTTTAAAAAGTTGCCAAATTTAGTATAAGCGCATGAAATGCTTTTTCTGAAATAAAAAATTTTTTCTAAAATTTTGAAAAAAAAACAAATTTTTAAAATTTTCAGAATATTACGAAAATAAAAACTCACTTTGCACGTGCCTATGAAATTAATAATATATCTATAACATTAATTATATTTTAATAGAGTATAATTTGGCTACTAAAAATACGAATGGTGGTTAATTAAATGTTGACGAAATAAATTTAGGTGCTATATCAATATACATAAATTTTAATATATTTTCTGATGATAGCACAATTTAATTTAAATTTAGGAAAAGTATATTACAAAATTTGTATTTTTCCACCCGTTTTATAAGATGAATTATTCAACATAAAACTGTACGAAAGTTGACCTTCTCTAAAGAATTTAAAAAAATAGTCTTTAATTGATTTTTCATTAAATCTTATGACGCTTCCTTTTTGTTCCCAATTATTTGGAGATATTACACTTAAGTAATTTAACAAGACCAATTTTCCTTTTTTGACATTGTCCTTCTTTACTGTAAGAAGAATAATTATAACTATATTTAAAACCTTCTCTTGAGCACGCCCTCTAGTAATTAGGGATTTATTAGGTAAATAAATTTGAAAAATGCATCGTTTTAAGCTATTTTGTTCGTCGATTTGTGGCTCATACATTCTGTTTTTCCCTGTCCCTAACAAAATTGGCTTTTAAAAAAAAATTAGGGAGTTAGAGGGAAGAAAGATAACTTTGCAAAATTCATGCCATCGCAACAGACAAATACAAAAATTCGGTAAAATAGTTCATTTATTTAAATATTTATATAATGTCCTTCCAATCGTGTTTAGATGTTTTTTTATAAATCGAGTGCACCGGCGAATTCGTCGAATACCCTTCCCTTCTTTGGAGATGACATTTCTTTCTAAGGGCTTATAAAGAAAATCATTGACAGGCCAAAATGTTTTTTAATAGATTATATACATCAAAAACTTAATTAATGGGTGTTTTTGATGATTGGTAACGTTAGGGTGCCGATTTATGACCTCTACTTTTTCTGTATAGGCTGTAGTTGACGTTTTAACAAACCCAATAGGCATTTGACGCCATAAAAGCCTTACCGGTGATTTTGCTTGAGCATGAAATGTATATAACGGCGCTTTTTAAAAAGGTTGATTTGTTTTATCTCATACACCATTCCCTGTTTAATATTTTTGGTTTGCATTGCACAGTGCTTAAGTTTTAGTTTATTTGTAATGTATATCAAATAGTATGTCAGCTTATTCTTTCAATGCCAAAGCTGAATGATCATGTGGAACCGGAACATGAATTAGAAATGCATTTGCAGTTAACGATAGCTATTTGCGTCAATCCATTAGGGTAATGGATTCCATAATTGACATAATAAATTAATATAATAAAAATATATAGAATGTTTAATATATTAATCTCAAATTTTTTAACGGATTGCCTTAAGGATTATTTTCGACCCTAGAGAGTTATAAAACATATTTATATAATATTTGCTGTGTAAGCTATAAGTAACTTCTTGATGTTTTAAGTACAAGGTTAAACATGTGGTGGCCTGTATAATATTTGTTTTTGATATTGCATTCTTTTACTGAGAAGTTTTATAGGGGTAAATCTTTTGAAATGAAAGTCTTTATTTTTGCTTTTACCTCCTATTTTTTATATTTTGTCAAATCATGCAGGTGTATTCAGTAATTTTTAAAACTAAAATAATAGAGTGGTCTAATTTTGTTTAATATCCATTATTGCAAACAATTTAATGAGATATCTCAGTTAAAAAATTTAAATTTTTGCTTTTTTTGCATTATAGAGCCTCGGATATTAAAACAAGAAATTAAACCCGCTGGTAAATTTTGTCATTATTTTTCTGTATCAAACATCATTCGTTACTTTTTTTGGGCACGTCAATTGAAAAGAAATTGCACAGACTCGGTTTTATCAAAAATTTAACTGTAATTCATTACACTGGACAACAAAAAAAAGCAACAAACGATTTTTCGAGGGTTTTGTAGAAAATTTTCTTGCGATAACAATCCCGGGTTTAGTTTTTTTTCCAATGCCTCCAATATTTTTAAACCGCGTCCAAAGTTCGGAAAAAAATTCACAAAATTTCTTAAACTATAAATTTTTCAAAAAATTTATTGGCATATTTAGATTCCTTATAAAAAACATATCTAAAAAAGGTTATTACCTAAAATATATTAGCAATTTGCTTTCATGTTATTTAGGATCAAAAAACAGATTTTATGACGAAAACCACTAATTTTATAAAAATAAAAAAATAAAAAAAAATTAAATATTATAAAAAAATTAAAACGCTTTACGTTAATAATGAATGTTTCCGTTATCTAAATATATTTTTAAACTTTTGTTACTACCCATAGGTTTTATGATATAGAAGCCCAAAATACCCTCAAACGTAAAAAATCTCAACTTTGACACCAAATAACTAAAAACCTGAGGCATTGGCTAAAATTCTGATTTCATATTCGTAATCAGCGCCAAAAACTTGACCAAAAACCATAGTTACCATAATTGATGCTTATGGTCGTCCAAATTTTGTTGTATAGTGTTTTCGGCATGATAAATTTTTGATAAAATGCAAATAAAATATTTTTAATATAATATTTTTTTTTCTTCTCTAAATATTGATTTGAGGTTATTAGTTAACGTAAAATAAATATTAATAAAATTCGTGACAATTTTTATTCTTAATTGTAATTTTACTAGGACGCGTCTAAATGTGTGTACAACATATTGCAGCAATTTCGTGGGAAAAAGTTATATTACTGTCTAATTAATTAGACCCGCAATTAACTTTATTCTATAAATTGTATATCAACTAAAAAATGGCCACATGTTAAACGAAGATTATTACACAGGTCAACAAATTTTTGAGAGTTATGAGCTAACTACGTAGATCACCTGCCATCTTAGGGTTAAAATACGTTTACTGTTTATTCTAATCAAACTTAGTTAAGCTATAAACTTTGAAAATTTTATAAAAATTGTCAAAAAAAAAAAACAAACAAGATTTAAAAAAACAAAAAGGATCTAAAAACACAAATAATTTTTTTTGCATATTCACAATAATTAAACTGTTAATTTAAACTTCAAATAATATTTTCATAAAAATCCATAATATTTCGTTTAATAAGTTAAGACGCGTATTCTGTATTATCTAAATGCTGATTTAATAGCATGATATATTAAAAATTTTTACTTCTCATCATTTGAGATGATAAATATATATAACAAGGGATTTTTATATGAAAAAAAGATTCTTAAATTTTTTCTTAGGGTATGCCGTGCCATTAATAATGAATATTACTATTAAACTTAATTATTTGTAAAAATGTATGTCCTAGGCGTTTGGCGTTTTTGATAAAGATTTAGCAAACTTAACTGTTAAAATATACTAAGAAACTGGTTGATCTGATAAAATTATCTTAATTTGTCAAGATTAAATTTTTTATGATATTGTGTTGAATGTAGTCAGTGCTGGGAAAACAATGAGCCAAAAAACTTTGGCTCATTTTTCCCCCCAAAACATAAAAAAAGAAAGGGGGCTACAAACAAAGGGCCAAAATAAGAATATAAAAAAAGCCCTTACTAAGAAGGGCAAAAAAATACCCACAAAAAGTGGCTCTTAAAAAAAAAGCCCCAAAAAGCCCATTTTATGTTTTCTTTATAATAATATTGAAAAATTTTGATTTTTTCTTTATAATAATGATGGGTGGGTTATTTTTTCTTAAAGCTCCTAGGAGTTTTTTTTAAGAAAAGGGGTTTTTTAAACATGCCCCTTTTCTTTAAGCAAGAAAAGGGGCTTTTCTTTTGCCATGCCCACCAGTTTGTGGGCATTTGGGAAAAAAACTCAAAAACTTGTTAAAAAAAAAGCACATTTAGTTTTTTTTCCCAGCCCATAACTAAAATTTCAGTTCTGCCCTTTTTTACGATTGTATATCTACAATCAGATAAATAATTTGATGCTCAGCCCGGTAGAGATGACAATTAAGTATATTAACCAACAAAATCTCAACAAATGCTTTACATTTAAAACTGTTCATCATTCTGACCTAAAAACTGCAATTTTGATTTCGAACTAGTTTAAATCAATCTTTATAGCTGTATTTGAATTTTATTATTACCTTCAACCGCCAAATTTCTTTCCATAAATTAAATTGCAAACAATATTTTGTTTAATATGCGTCAATTGAAGTTATGAAAAGGGCTCAAAAAATATATTGATAAAAAATGCCATTTCTACGCCTCAGGGTCCTTTTGAACAAAAATAGCCATTTAAAAATTGTCACATTTCTCACGCTATATAAGGGGACACATTTTTTTTATATACTTAGGATTGCGACATAAAATTTATGAGCAAAAATATGAATTTATGTTGAATTATGTGTTTTTGACATTAGTAAACTAACGTTAATATGTTTATTTATTTCAAATTTTTCCTTTATATGGACAGGAATGGATAGAATGTCCAAAATAATTTAGCATATTTTCATTTAAGGACTGTGTAACGCGTTGCTTGCTACTCTATAATTTTGACAAATTTGTTAATACAATATTGCATTTTCATGGCTTTCAAACAATGTATCTGTGACTACAATTAGCAAATTAATTCCAAATAATATTAACTTGGATGACATATTCTATTTGGCGACACAATCTAACTACTAAACTGTATTATTTACCTTGTCGGCAATATCTACAAATTTAAGTTTAAAACCACTACCTTAATTTCAATAACTTTAAACTATTACATTCGAAATTGCAAGCCTGAGCCAAAACATTAATGAACTATATTCCACGCATAGACAGACGACATCCATATTCCTAACTTTAAAAACGCCGACCAAAACACAAAGTTTTGCAGAAAGAACTACTAATTTATTCAGGCTGTTCCCACATCTCACAAAGACAAAGGAGTGAGATATTCATTAAACTTAAAAACCTGGGCTACCCTATCCATTTTTCGTTCCATTTATGTAACTATCTCCTAAATTGGGAAGAAAACAAATGGATACTTATGACAAAGTCCAATCACACAATGTAACCACTATTGGATATTTTTGGAAATGTACAGGCATGAATTGACTATTTATTGGCAAATAAATAAATAATTAGCTGTAAAACTATGTATATGTCTAACCACTAGCACAAAAACTATAAAGCTTTCCTTATTAAGGACATTTATTTTGGACAGAACCAAGCGTGATTTTTTTGTATGATTATCTTATTCTGATGATACAGAGGGAATCTAACCAAGTCTTCGGGGTTTGTGACAAGAATGCAATAAATTCGTATTAATATTCCACTTCTTGATTAATAATGCAGTAGGCAATTAGGTCCACCAAGAACAATTCACATGGGAAAAAATGGCTAGTTTCACAAGAAAAAATTTTCATTTGCTTGAATTTTACTCTCCTATTGCCTTTGTCACCAATTGTCATTTGGACATTTGCAACGGCCATGATTAAACAACACGAATCCATTATTCAGCTTTATTCAACCTTCGTCAATTATATTTTTAATCCTTTAGAACTTTGGTTTAATTTAATCGGATGATTGTATTATAGCTATAATAACTGTTTCAAAGAATTGAACAGACCAGATTTTCTAATAACTCAATTTCTCCCTCCTTTTGGGGACATTTTTTAGATTGGAAAAATTAGCTAAAAGATAAAGGTCTTTTTGATGCACACACAGAAAAATAGTCTACATTAGTAACAGTACTTTATAAATAAATGTATATAAAAATTTAAAAAAAAACAAAAGCCATAACTCAAAAGGTATTTGATGGTCGGGGCAAATATACCTATTTGAAAATTTCTGTATTACATAATTTCGTCGATATATTCGTTGGATCTTGTTAAATTGTCTTTAAAACTTTTTTATTTTATAAATTCGGACCAATTCTCATTCATTTAGCCCAATCTAAAAAAAATGTATTTGCATTTGACAACTTTTGACGTTTTAAGAATAAAATTTCTTTTGTTGTCAATTTTTATACACAAAATAACAAAAACCCGTGGGTCGCCTTGCCCGATGACAAATAATAATGTGGAAGATTATTCAGGAATTCTAGTTTCCACAAACGTCACCTGCTATAAAATTTTCTTGGGCATCAGCCCTGATTCTACCTCGACAAATATGACTCTAGAAACGACCGCATCTTTAGCTCTGAATTCATCGGAAGCGGAAAAATTTTGCAGCGATCTGCCAGGCGGGGAATGGGATTTAGCGCCTATCAATAGCTTTTCTTTACTAAATGAAATTCTGGAATTGGCCGTGACCAACAAGTTTCCTCTCCTTCCTTTTTGTTAAATACAAAATAGTTAGATGGCTAAACTTTTTAAAATGATTTACCTGTTGTCTTATTGCTTTTATTTTAAAGGATTTAGGTTCTGATTATCCAAAATTTTTATATTTCGTGCTAACGATAATTCTTTCGGTCATATAAAAGCTAAGACATGTCTAGAGATGCTACGGAATTTTAAATAAAAAAAGAATAGCTTTCAAATTATTGCAAAAATAAGTGTGTGTTAAGTGCGTTTGGCAAAAGTTTGCTAAGGGGCGGCCCCTGGAAGTCGTGCCCACTTTAGAGAATAGTGTTGCATATTTAATTCTTTAGTTCATTTTTACTTGGATACATTGGTTCTTTTTCACTTGGCTATCTGTATTTACGTCCAAAACTAAATTCAGCTGAAGAAACTTTTGTAATTTGGTTTACAACGTTCAAAACAAGGTGTTCCGATAAATCTGTCTATGAACAAAATTCATCGAATTAGGGTTAATTGTTGTAGGTCATTACACTAATTTCAAAATTCTGGGATCCCCTTTTTTGAGTTCAAAAATAGCTATGAGCGAAACATGTTATTTTGGACATTGTGTACAAAGTTTAAAAGAATATCCCGCCAACTTTACATTGTTTTACGTTCGATAATTTTGCAATTTGTTTGAAGTTCATTTATTTAGCACAGATCCAGCTCTCCTTGAAAATTTTTGGGTGAACTGCGACAATAGCTCAGACAACAATATTACAGGTTTAAATATTTTAAATAGTTACTAAATTTAAATACATCTGGCTTAAATGTCGTCATATTTAATATGGAAAGGGGGGGGGGGCAAATTAATAAAAAAAACTCCGCCACCTTGCAGGTTGGTTATTGAATCCCGGGCTCATCTAAAAATGCCAGGAATACTATATTATCTAAATAGGTGATTGCTATCTATGGTCACAAACCTATGCCGATGAAACGATACCCGCCGATATTAACGGATCCTATTTTTTGATGAAATTTGACGCCGCCACCCTTACTTGTGCCGAGCTGCATGGTTTCATCTGTAGCACGCCCAAAACTTTGGATGATATTTATGATGTCCGTACCCATGTATCAAATGTGGACGAAAATCAAGTTCAGCTAGGTATTTGTTTTAAAATTATGTTTTTATTTATTCATTTATTTATTTATCTATTTATTTATTTGCGTTATTACTAATCAAAGAAAGAATGAAGTTTGTCTAAATGAGCGTTGTTCTTTTTTAATTTATAAAAAGGCAAATTTTTGTGTTGGAAGATGGCGTTTTTAATGTTAAGTTATTAACCCGCGGTTACATGTGTAGAATATAGTACATACCCTAGCCCATCTTGACTTTTGGATATCTAGTTTAAGTGGCGATCTCATGGTTTGTATTAGTGTGAGTTTTAATTCAAGGCTCACATTTATGAAATTAGAAGATTAATGAAATTGATTTTTTTAATAATACGATATTTAAAGACAATTAAATTTATTTTTAAAATAACATATATAAAATAGGTTTAATGCCAATTATTAAATAATTGTTATACATATAGAATATCATTATTAGGGATATTAAAATAAATTTTATCATAAAATTAATAAAAATTTAAAATTATCATTTTATAAGTTTAAAATTAAAATTATTTAACTAATGAAAATAATTTTTACACCAAACAAAATAAAAAAAAGAATAGTTTTATAGCTCTAACACTTTTTTGGCTATGAGGGTTTAAAATTGGGTTTTTCCACCTTATATTGGTAATTTTTAAAGCATGTAGGTTAATGTCGGATTTCGATATTGAAATACATAAGCTTTCCAAATTTTTGTATAGACTATTTGAAAAAGATACATGACAAAATCCAAATAAGAACCTATTAATCACACGAGGGATATCATATTTGTTTATTCGATACGGCTTATTCCCATTTTATGTATGGAATAGATACTCCCAAGGGCCTTAACTTTTAGGCCCAGCCCACTTATTAATTAGGTCCAGGCGTCATGATTTTGGCAATATGTTCATTTATAGGACGACGCCCAAATTTCGATTCAATTCCTCCAACTCGACTTTGATTAAAAAAAATCTTAGGAAATGTTTTCCAAATCCTCCCTAAAATTGTAATTTCTTCCGGCAAAAATTACCAGAACCGTTTTGCAAATTCCGTTTCAAATATTGTCATCCGAGTATATTTATTCAGGAAAAATGGTTGTTTTGGACGCCTATATACCAAAAGTGTCATCATGCATTCTTGATACCCCAATTTTCAAAAAAAAAACTCGTCTAGGTCTATTTATATTTGCCGTAATATATGATAGCATCTTCTTTTGACCCTTGATAAATACATGGTATTATATCAATGACCTCTGATTCATCCAATCGTTAACTTCACGACTTTAAATTAACTGGGTAATGCTAATGTATTATTCATCAATTCCAATCCAATTTGTCCAGCCCTGTGTAAAAATTTTGTTCCCATTAAGGTTTGGCTCTTCAAATGTCGGTGAGATTTGTAAAGCCAAAAGGATGCCAATAATTTATGCAATTTACAATAAAAGTAATTGCTGCTCAGTTTTTAGACAATTTTCTTTATCATTAATCTCGCAGGTTTTTTAAATCAAATTAGCCCAATCGATGATCTGCCAAAAAGTGTTTTGCAATTAAAATAAGTGGTAGCTTCGTTACTTAAAGGTCTGGAATATTATAGATCTTTGAATGATATTTTTAACGTCTCGGCATGTTTTTAGTTGATGTACGGCTAAATGAAACATCAGGTAGATGGTCTGGTGTTCTTCAATACCGTTCCCATTAGGTCTTTTTTTGTTAATCTAATTAGTTGCATACACAGCCACTTTAAAACTGCTACTAGCCCTAAATATGTGTAATCTAGGGTCGCCGGCGTGCGATATCATCATTTGGCCCCACAGCATTATCAAATACTTTGACCGATTTGAAACGATTAAAGCCTCTGGCGCTCCTCAATTTGGGCAGGGGATGGATAAAAACCTTAATTATAATTAGTTAGTTTTCACGTTAGAGAGTATTTTTTTTATAAGGGCACGTGCAAAGTGTGTTTTTATTTTCGTAAAATTTTCAAAATTTTGAAAAAAAATATTTTGTAATAACACGCAAATTGTTAAAAAGTTGCCAAATATAATATATGCACATAAAATTCATTTTCTAAAAAAAAAATTTTTGAAAAAATTTTGAAAAAAAAAATTTTCAAAAATTTTAGAATTTTTAAAAATTTACGAAAATAAAAACTCACTTTGCACGTGCCCTAAGGAAAACATAATTTTAAAGCAAGATTAGCCTAGCTTCCGACAACAGACAACTTAAAATTTTGGGTTCAATATTTGTCACTTTGTAAAAATTGATAGTGCGTGACTGCAAAACAACTTACGCTTTATCCCTCCGAAATCCCGTACAAAGCATCAATGTTAACCCAAATGGACAATTGTTAAACCATTCTTATTTTATCGCAAAACAACATTACACGAATGGTTGTTATGTCAACATTGTGAACCAGTACCCGGGGACAATGGTCATCTTTGAGTTTAATGATTTTATCCTGCCTTACAGCAAAAAGTAACAAAGAATATTAAAATTAAATTAAAATTATATTAACTATGCGCATTTATCTGTTATTTACCTTGCTTTTGAGATTCATTTTAATAACGGCTGTTCTATTCTGTGTAAATAAGATCTTGTAAATTTACACAAGTTCATTTTACATAGAGTCCTGACTCGTTTTCTCTCTTTTAAATAGCTGTAAAACAAGTTACCTAGAAATATTAGCGAATATTGAAGCTCCAAAAGATTTAAAAGCTCAAAAAAACATCCTTCAAATTGAAGAATTTGATCGTCTAAATCAACTTTCGGACGTATTTACGCAACCAAATGAAGTGAGACAATTGGGCTCCAACATTGAAGGAACTAGGATTTGTGGGGATTGGCAAAGTGCAATAAAATTACTAAGATTCGTTGGGAGAGATCCAGGAATGCATGGATATTCAATCCACTATGTCGTGAGGTCAAGCACAATGGGGGATCCACCGGATTACAAGATCACACTCAAAGCCTATCTCGACCTAAGTAACAGTTAAATTTAGCAGCGATATTATGATTTATTATCTATACACTTTCATTTAAAGGGTTGATTCCAATCACTTGCTCTATGTGCATGAAATGATTGTTCTATGCGCATTAATTTATTGCCACACAGGCATTCATGCACCTAGAGCAATTATTTTGTGCGCATAAAGCAATCAATAGAAATCAACCCTATGTATGCCAATCTTAGACGTTAGATTTAAATACATTGAAACTAACTAATAGCTTTCAGATTTGCGTAGTAAACCTTCTCTACTTATAATTTATTGAATCTATTTAATTGTATTAGGCAAATTACGTCCAGCTCACTTTGGGGCACCAAAAAGCATTGCGTTAACGGCACCTTCGGGACAATTTTCAGATTTGTATTACCCATCG
The DNA here is from genome assembly GCA_030555515.1 of Acutogordius australiensis. NCBI lineage: Eukaryota > Metazoa > Nematomorpha > Gordioida > Gordea > Gordiidae > Acutogordius > Acutogordius australiensis. The sequence goes on along the minus strand of CM060242.1, from coordinate 38,196,319 downwards.
ACTAAAACATACCCGAACAACTTGAACAAGGAGATAAGGATTGTCATGCCGTACATGTATCGTGTCGAAATCGTGATTCAAACGATCGATTTGGAATATCAGGACTTATGCTTATATGATTCCTTAAGTAAGAAAATAAACTTGTCAGTTAATAAAGTACATCAAACATAGATGGAGGGCTTTTTTGTATGTTTTTTTACTAAATTTAACTTTTTTCCCCTAAATTTTTAAAACATGGTCACAACCATATATAAGCGAAAGGTTTGAGTTTTAAATTTAGATAATTAAAAAAATTTGGATTGTGGGCTCTTCGTGGCAGCATTTTAAGAGGCGCCAATATGCCATGGACCGGCCCCATTTTCGATTTTGAGACCATACCAGGTACTGACTGATATTATAAATTAATGCAAAAATCCCATATTAGCCGTTCAGGTGCCGGTCATAAATGCCTCGGTAGACAACAAATACCCCATGTTTCGGCTATGCGGTTATTACGATTCAAACTCATTTGACAGAAACACTGATCAAATACCGCGGCGAATACCTTTAAACATTCGGAATGCATTTCTAGGGGATGTAACGATAGCTACCGGGACTTTTAAATTAATCGAAACTATGTCAAGTTCGTTGAATGGCGCTAAATTGCCGCCATTACAAAACTCTATTCCCAATCTTATTTTAACATCGGTCAAACCACTGAAATTTGTCACTTCAGGTCCGGAAATGACCTTGATACTGAATTCGGACCATAACACTAATTCCGGCCGAGGCCTTTTATTCAAATGGCGAGGTATAGGGATGAGCCCATGCGTGGAACAAATTATTCCAGTTTATCCGCCCTCTACCGGGATAAATGCAAATTCACAAATACAGACACCATCGACAGACCCTATCAAATCCTTTTCGAGATTAGATTTACCTTACCTGACCTGTGAGACAAAGTTTGCAATTACTAACCTCACCCAAAAATTTATAAATATTAACCAATCTTCAATTGTATCCGTCCAAAATGCAAATGCAAAAATTCTTTTAAATTTCGATTCCATAGTTTTTGATACGGCTAATGTTCACGCTTCATGCTTCGAAGAATACTTTGAAATTATGTTTGGTGATGACAATAACGCTTCGGGAACCCAAACTATTTCTGAAAATTCAGATATTTCCCAAACAAATATAAATTCAAATCCAGAGAATGCAATTCGAAATTTCATCATATGTCCGGCTGACCTACGCATGAACAATTGGAATTTTCGTAAATTTTCGAGTTATACATCGGCTCAATCCATATCCGTCCGCTACCACAAAAACTCTGTTTACAATTACATCAAAAGCTATGCACTATCATACCAATATAGTAAAATTATTTATACACTTAAAACTAGTGTTTTTCATTGGGTCTTGTCGGCCTATGGCAACTAGCCGTCCCTCAAAATTTGGGCACAGCCGGGCTTTATTATACATAATTTAATATTTTTATACTGTGGTATAATTTAAACCCTAAAACCTAACGCCACCTTTTCTTTTTCAAACCTTTATAGAAAATTTATATCGGTATGAGTGGGCGAATTCGTAACTAGCTAAGGGGCCAAGCCGTAAACAAGAAATTGGCTGACGATCAGGGTCGAGTTGTGTCTTGAAATATTTAGGGAGGCCGAGTTTAAAATAACTATTGCTTGCAATCGTTTTTTAACAACCTCCTACTAGTGTAAGGAATAAAATAATGCCCTCACCAATTTAATGCTGGCACACCGGCAAATTTCACCCACCCTGGCTTAAAATTTCTTTTTCCTAATCAAATTTCGGCTTATTTTCCGGTGTCGGCCAGGAGGTAGAATGGGTAGGGCTATTTTAAAATGCTTATTTAATACTAAGGTTTTTAATCCGGTTTTATGATATACTCGTGTAAAGCAGCACTAAGCCTTATTATTACTTGGAAGGATCAGGTACACGGAATACCAAAAATAATACCTAAGATCGGCCTAAAATTGCACAACTCTCCAAGATTTGGTGTTTAAGCTGAAGGCATGCCTCCCCTATTAAAGCGGGTTGATTAAATTTTTTAACTAGTTAATATAATCTTATATATCCTTAGTTAAGAACGAAATTATTATCCTAACAAACATCACGGTCCAGCCTGCACCGCTTTATATGGAAAACACTTATGTTACCCTCAATTTTCCCAATCCCATTCCTACTGGCACGCGACAAATTTTGTACTTTAAAACAAACCAAAAATCAAATATTAGGATTTATGGGAAACCCGTACTTGTACCTGCTGCCACAGGTATGTCTCTAAAATTCGAATAAACAACTTAAAGATTTAGAGTTTTTATATTACGCGAACCCGAAACTTTATGGTATAAAACCTTTTAACCAAAATTGTTAAGGGTATGTTCAAAACAATATTATGGGCATGGTGGTATCCTAGTTGTTTGTAACCTTAAAAAAAACGATTTGTAAGTTCTATTGACACAAAATGTCATACATGATATTCCAAATTTCCTTAAATTTGAAGGTTTTGTTATTTTATTGAATAAAACATTGAAAACACAATACAAGGATATAATAAATTTTATTATTCATTTAATATACTCGTTATTAATATAAAAATAATAATAATTAAAAATGAAAGTTTTTTCAGTAAACGGTATTAAAATCAGCGATCATAACATAACTTAGACAATGACTGTATGACACATCTCGTCGTGAGAGATCCCTTTCTTGCACCGTTAGACCCTCAAACTATACCGACTACCTCTAACCAGCAAATCGCCCTGCCTCAAACCTACTGTATTCCGTCCCCAACTAAACAACATTTATTAAAAAAGTCCATACGAAAGATCAAAAGAAAAACAGCACCTGCGAATATGGCTCCTCATCATTTTAACAATACGATTGAATTAGAAAGCCCTACCTTACCTATGCTTATAGCTCAAAGCCATTTACATGTCTTGCAAATTGAAATTATAACCAAATCTTTCGACGCTAAACTCTTTAATTCTGTCGAAAAAGAAAACAACTTAACCCCTGGTTTCTTACTCACCTGGGACCTCGTTAAAGGTTAGGTAAAAACAATTTTTTTTTATTTTTTATATTAATTGTTTAGTTTATATTCAATATGAAGACATATATAGAAATATACAGGTATATAATATTGAAGAATAATAAAATGTTAGCACATATATGAAATATTAATGTGAAGTAAAATATGGTTAAGTTATTGATATATAAATAGGAATAAAGGGGGGAAAATAAATAAAAAAAAACGATTAGAAATGTGCAAATGTGATTTTGAAGCACGTGTAATTAATATTTCTAGTTGAAGTTTTTTAAGTAAATAAAAAGTTTATCATTTTTGGTTTATTTAAGTTTGATATTTGAACCTAAATTTTTACAATTGAATTGGGAAAAAATCGACTAAGAGATAAAATAAGTTTAGGAGAAAATATATATTCATTAAAGCCGGAATATTTTAATTCAAAGTAATTGGTAATAAATTTGTTGGAGTCAGGATTTATTTGAGGCAGACGTTTTAGAAGGCTTGCCTCGTTCCCAAGGCGTGATGGTATTACTATCCGGCCGCAAGTTAGAGTCTGTTATAAGAGGCTCTTATTTATTTTCATTTTTTTTAAATTGCCTTTATTCACAACGCAATTAAAAAGTTTTGTTTGCCACCTTAGGCCAAAAATGTTGGACCATAAATTGTGTAATTATTAGCACTTCATCACAACATCTAATTGACAATTAATCATATTTCTAAACATATTCAAGGTCAAACTTACCTGTTATTAATACCTTGGCTGAAAAACCTTGACATATTTTTGATATTGTGTTGATACGAAAACTTATAGCAAGATTCGTAAATATATTACAGGAGAGGTGATGTACAACTTAGAATCTTATATTACGAATAAATTAAAATTTTGCATTTTTTATTCATTATCTAAATTGCATTTAAATTAATTTCCTCAATCTAAGCTGGTTTGAGTGAGTCCTGAATAAAGTAAAAATACTAAATTAATAATAAACCTGATTTGCGCAGAGAATTCCCACTTAATTAATCTATAAATCTATACAATTTTCATAAGGCTACATCGATTTCTAATTATTATTTAAAAATGATGTTTATAACATAGGTCTTTAAGTTTTTGGGAGTTATAAGCTTAGAGAATCAGACTTGCTATTTTAAAGATTATTAAATCATTTTACCGTATTCTAATCAAACTTTATAAGCCAGCAATAAACATTGAAAATAATAAATGCTAAAAAAATAAAAAAAAAGATTTAAAAACAAAATATTAAATTTATTTATATATACAACAACTGTTAAATTTAAACTTCAAATAATATATATTTCAAAAACAATATATAATTGCAACTAGATTGGAGTGCTAAATATGCATTACCAAAAAGTTGTTGTAAGAACCCTTAAAATTTTATTTCTCATTATTTGATAAATTATAGTAAAATATATTAATATTAAAATTAATTTTTTTACTTTTTTTCTCTTAAAATCAGTGAATTTGGTCATATTTGACCATTTTTTCGATACATAGCTAAGAAAAAAGTCGAAGTCTGAAGAAACTTCGGAACACGGAAAATATATATGAAATAAGACCATCATGAAGATTGTTTTCCTCAGTGCTATAATTTTCTTTTTTTCACTCATTGATTTTTGTCAACCTGTGTTTTTTAGCAATGTTTGTAAACAATGAACTAAACGTTTTAGGGTAAACACTTTTTAATGAACATCACACATTGGTAACATCGGTCACGGCGGAAAATTAATTAAAACAATGTGTATAAAATAAGAGAGCGTATGAATTTCCATAATTTAAAAAATACTTTTATAAAATTGATTTAAACGGTTCATAAAATTTAAACTCGGTTTTTACAGCAATTTTACAGAGAATAATTTTTTTCCGTTTTCTACCTAAAAATATTACCCTATTTTGTCCAAAGTATCATATTTCATATATATTGTACATAAATTAAAGATGCTCCATTTTCTTGACTGTAATTGACCTAATCTTACATTTTAAATGCCTTATTATTGGTGGAATAGTAGCTAAAGGTACAATAACATCTTAGGATTAATTTAAAGTAGGGAACGAACAGTAGCCCGGCCCGGTGCCGATCTGCTTGGTTCCAGTCGAACCTAAATTTAAAAAAAAGTACCGGTTGAACCTATATTTTATATTTCATTTTGCGTTATTTTATTATTTATTGGTAACAAGAATTTGACTATTGCACTATAAGGGGTATTATTTCTACACTCAGTGTTTATTAATAATTTTGGAGCAAACAATTTTTATATTGCAACATAAAAATTCCTGGTGGCCTTATTTGTAAATATGGGCCACTAATATAAAAAACTAAGCAGGACCGGGCTGGCCTAAGAGATCTAGGGCGAGCCGGACCGGAACGCGGCCTGGTTTAAACTCTAATAAATAAGTATTTTTTCTAAGTCACTCTTTCCATAATCATTCCCAAATTATTGTTTTTTTTATATCCACCGGGACAGATGACCAATTTGACGATAAAATGGGCTTGTTGAGCCGGGACCAACTATACACCAACGAGTGGGATTATTGCTCGAACGGTGGAAATTTTAGCCCGTACAATGGATGCACTTGTGTGCCACCGTATACAGGTATAAGATAAATTAAATTTTTAATGTATATATGGCTGTGGCTAGTGAAAAAAAAATTTAAAGAAAAAAAAATCAAACGCGTTTAATTAATTTTATATAAAAGTTTTTTTAAACAATTTTTCGTTAAGCATATCTTAAAACGGCCAAATTATATCAATTCTCATTTTTTAGATATTAGGAGCTATTTTTTTAAAATATAATTAGTATTTTAGCTACACCCTATAACACAGGTCATCAAATATTTATCAAACGTGAATTTTATAAAAACATCAAAGAATGCATCTCCACGATGGCCTAATCTCATATATGTTTTTCGTTTTTCTTAGTTTCTTCCGTCTTTGGCTCCTTAGATCCGTCTATAACGAAAAATGGCCTTTTTTGACCATATTAACAGATCTAAATCTACCCTATAAAGAAAAAATTTAAAAATCTTTTTTGCATATTAAAATCCCTTGTAACTTTATTTTTAATCACAAATAATGGAATTTTTTTTTATTAATATATCAAGCTCTTACATCGGCATCTAGATAATACAAAATATTTCGCGTCCAAACTTAAATACGACACGATATATTTAATATCTGTTTTTAATGAAAATATTATTTGAAGTTTAAATTTAACAGTTTAACTATTGTGAATATGCAAAAATAAAATTTCAATTTATTTTTTTTTTGAATCTTTTTTGGTTTTATAACCTTTTTTTTCTAAAATTTTTAATGTTTATAACTGACTAACTAAGTTTGATTAGCAAAAACGGAAAACGGATTTGATATTCCCTAAGATGGCAGGTTTGATCTCTATAGTTAACTCATAACTCTCAAAAAATTGTTGACCTGTGTAATAAATTAAAATTACCTACATATGACTCTAACAAAACTCGAAAATTTGCCCAAGAACTAAATCACCTTCTGTGGATAGAAAATTATCAGAGTTTTGGCTAAGCGTGTCTTGGAAATGAGTATTAGGGGTTGGGAGATATTCTTAAATAAAATTATCTAAAACTATCAGACAAACACTTTAAGTTATTTGCAAGCCCTAATCGTTCATGTCTTTTGTTACATAGGCCCAATGTGTTTAGAAAACCCCTGCGACACCAAAAATTGCAATTTTGGGGTTTGCGTTATAACGGGCCCGACATTCAGGTGTGAATGCGACAAGCATCATGCCGGTCCTGAATGCCAATACGACGTTTGTGAATCACGGCACTGTAACGAACGTGGAATATGCTATAACCTCTTACATCCTATAACAGATCTCCTATTTAATCAAAGCTGTATATGCAATAGCGGGTATGGAGGTGAAAATTTATTTCTATGTATTTAGACGTGTTATGTTAGTATTCTCCACCAGGTCTAGCACTATCGTCCGAGACTGAATAGCAATGGGCGGGTCGAACAATAATTTAAAAATGGATTTTTTGCTACGACCGGGCTGTGCCAGAGTTCTATTCGGGCCCGCGAAAATTAGCTAGATATATATTTGTTCTTTTTTTTTTGTGGCGACCTAGCTGCCTGAAAGCTGTAATTAACACCAATTTTAGTATAAACGAGGTCGATCTATAACTACCATTAGTTAAAAGTAAATGCAACAAAATTTGAAACATATTAGTCCAAAAATTATGGTAATAAATTAATGTGTCTTAATATTTTGTTTTATAATTAAATTTGCGATTCCAAGGTGATAGGTGTGAATTAACGTTACCCATATTTCGGAATCTTTCGCCGTCCGAAAAGTTTTTTCAAGAACCATTCTGGATGGGCATATTCCTCGTAATTATCGTGCTAATCCTGCTAGGTCTCATCATGCTGTGTCAACGCAAATGGGCCGGAGAGTACAAATTAGTGTTCTGCGATGACTGCTTTTCCAATCAAAGTATGCCGAAATTTTTAATTGGGTTTATTTTCGCCTTTCAATAATGTGCAGCCTTGTAGTACTAGAGCCTCTTATATACATATTTAGGCACTTTTTAATCAAATATGGTAGCGAGTGCCTTGATATTGAAGTAGAGACGATGCTCATGCTATGCTTTCCCTATAAATTAACATGAAAGAGGCGAAGCTTATGATGAGATGCCCAAGGGGAGCCCAGGAAGTTTTTAGCATACTAATCTTGCAATGAAACTCCTCGAAAGTGTTTTATTTAAATATTTCGAGTTAAATGCTTCACCTCTTAGAGGGTAAGGTTAAATTACTGGCTTTATAACAAATTTACTCCCTTGTCCAATAATTGGTTAATAATGAATTCATTAATGTATTTTCTACTTTTAAAGTTTATATTTTAGCTCACTTTAACATAATATTTGTAGAAGAACGACTCTACAGGGAGCGTCTTAGGAGACAGAGCCGCCCTCCTAGTCGCTTTTCCTCCATAGACACCATCTTGACGACATTCCAAAAGCCTAAAGCAGCCGGACCAGCAAATGGCACCAAAAGATCTTCCTTTTCTCCCCCGTCCAATTCTATTTTTCCTCCTGAATTGTTGGCTAAAAAGCGAAGCTCCCTTGCCATCATGACTTCCCCCTTTAGGAATCAGCTGGCCTCACGGGCCAGGTCCAACTCGAAGCGTAGGGGTTCTAGTCCCCCGCTGGTCAACGAAAGGAGGAGGTCCTCATCACCGTTTCAAACGGGTACCGGTTTGCGAGTCAGTTCTTCACCCGGTCGACGTCGACTTAATTTGACGTCGAAATCAAACCCGGGCTCAAATTTTTCCCTGGCCGAATACGTTGATCATCGGCGAGCGAGTGAGTTGTACCGAGAAATGTCAAAGATCTCGGAGATAGAAGAACCCGTCATGGATGGCTTACAACTTTCGAACGGTAATAACAAACACGTGTTACCGGGAATTTTCCAGAGTATCAAAAAATCGTCAAATGGGTACTATTTCGTATATAAATATTAAAATTTTCAACAAATCAAACAATATTTTAATAATATTTTTTGTTTTAATTAAACCCGTTTACCGTTTTTCAATATATAGTTTAACCTCTGTTATTACTTAAAAATTAGTCACAACTAACAAAAGTAAATTATTATTACGATTTAATTGATCTTTTGGCAAATGTCGAATAACTTGAATATACGTATGCAATACTTTCTTCAAATAATTTTGTTACAAATGAAAAAAACAAAATTGTGAAAAAAATTAATGAACAATTTTTGAATATCTTCTTAAATAAATATCAGTTTGGATAATGAATTTAGGAAATATTTCACATAAAAAAAACTTTTTATTAAGCAATTTTAGAAAAATTTTCATTTCCGGTAACTTTTTTAAGCTAAATTAAAAGTTTTTTCGTTTGTAAAAAAAATGGCTAAAATAATGACATTGAGGCTTAAAAATTCATACCTATATTTGTCGATAAAATAAAACACGTAGACTTATACGGCATTTCACCACTGCCAAAAATGCAAAGTATCGTTATAACTCATCTCAATTAAGCCCAACACCGCTATCTGAAGCTGTAGGGATAGCTGCTAAATTTTTCCCAAGAATCGTAAAAATTGAGAAAAAGAAGTATTACAGATCGGCATCGGATGTTTCGAAAGCGATCCAAGATTATTACAGTAAATACGGAATCAATGATAATAATGGATATAGAAAGCCAACGTCGGATCTTAGGTATGGTCTACTGCCGACTACCGATTCAAGTCACTTGTCCCTGCTGAGTAGTGGAAATCTAACGATTGAAACGGGCCTCAGTGAATATCATTATAACCATTCTGTTTCACAGAGTTTCACAAATTCGCCTAATGCCTTGGCAGGTCCTACAAATAATAATTTTAATTATTTCCCCACTACAATCTCCTCTATAGTGACACCAGGTCACAATTACAATTATTATGAGAAGGATTTGGGAAATGACAATAACAATACCACAATTATTCAGCAACATGATATTCACCTCGATCAGAAGCCAACACTAATTTCTGATCTATTTCACTCCAAGGCTGAAGAAATTAGGACAAATGTCAGGGATGGGACGTTTAAATGTATAAATTTTAATGATAACCACATGCTAAACCATTATGAAATTAACCAAAAATACGATAATTTACGAGACATTCCTTCAAATAATGTACCAATTAAAAGCATAATGAAAGGTCGTAGTTCCTCACGGTCCCCTACTCCTCCATCAAAGCTCAAAACTCCAACTATAGTCATAACTGATCTCACATCAGTATATCTTGAATGTATTGTCGTCTGTAGCTTTGGCTTCGTGGTGCATATGACAGTGTTTTTCAGTGTTTGCACGATATATGCTGTTTTTATGTTTTTTATAAATGTGTTATTTGTATTGTGCCGTGTTTGTAAATTTATTACAAAGCACGACTAATCTAACGAACTGTAATTTACAATTAGACATAATTATGTAAAATGTTTGTTAATATTTTGCTTTTACGGTAAAAAATTGTTGGGTTATTGGCTCGGTAACTCACCTATTAAATCATTTTAACATTTAAAATGTTCCACTAATAAAAAAAAACCGGGGTTTCCAATTTTCGTATGAAGAGTTGTATTATATTTACTATTAGCTTGATATTCAACAATATAACTGTTTGTGCATGAAGTTTTCGAATTTTTTTTTCACATATATGCTTCATGAAATTTAATTTATTTATTTTTTTTTTAATCTAGAATTAAACCCGGGTTTTTGCCAGAAAATAATCCATCTCCTAATAAATTACATTCGCGGCCCCCATCTATCCACGAGAAAGCAAGTCCGAGACGAGGGTCGAGTTTACTCAGGCGTGCCTCGATATCCCGTTCAACCGAGGATTTTGCTCGATTGCTGCAACAGCATGCAGCTAAATCAGCCAGACAAAAATATAAATCTAAAAAAGTAGGTGGTGGTTACTCTAAGACTAGGAAAAATTTGCTAACGGCATATTCATCGACATTTATGGAACCCATATCGGATTCGGCACCGGAATTTTCCTCGGACGATAATTCGTCATTTAAAACGTCGTCACCTGGACCACTCTATAGGAGTGGTACTATGGAATTACCAAGTAAAGGTAAATTATTGTACTACAGAACTCGAAGAAAGAAACCATCCGATCAAGATTACTATCTGTCCAATCTCACAATGTTAACATATTTTTTAGTTTTTTACTCTAATAATTGTAACGTTTGTTCTTTTTTTCGACTTAAAGTAATTAAGTTATAAGATTTGAAAACAGACAGTTATCATTTAATCTCATTTATTATACTAATGACCCAAATCAATATTTATAGATTATTATTAATATAACAAGAACGAGATGTGCTTTTCTTCGTTTAAATTGAGACAATACAATTGATAACTTATATAAGTATTGCGAATAATTTGCAGTATTTTAAGTGTTCACAAAGCTTCACTTTTTATTAGGTCTTGCTAATAATTTTTTAAATATTCAAAAAAGTGTATTACACAGGTTAACAAATATTTATGTCAGAAACGTGAATTTTATGAAAACATAAAAGAACGCAGCCTACTCATATATGTTTTTCATTTTTCTTAGTTTCTTCCGTCTTTGGCTCCAGAGATCCGTTTATAACGAAAAATGGCTTTTTTGACCAAATTGACAGATCTAAATATACCCTATAAAGAAATAATTTAAAAATATTTTTTGCATATTAAAATTCCTTGTAACTTATATTTTTAATCACTAATAATGGAAAAAAATATTTTTATTAACATATTAAGCTTTTACATCGGCATTTAGATAATACAAAATATTCGCGTCCAAACTTAAACACGACAAGATATATTAACGGGTTTTAATGAAAATAATATTTGAAATTTAAATTTAATAGTTTTACTATTGTGAGTATGCAAAAATAAAATTTCAATTTATTTTTGTTTTTGAATCTTTTTTGGTTTAACCTTTTTTTCTAAAATTTTCAATGTTTATAATTGACTAACTAAGTTTGATTAGGAAAAACGGTAAACGGATTTAATATTCCTTAAGATGGCAGGTTTGATCTCTGTAGTTAACTCATAACTCTCAAAAAATTGTTGACCTGTGTTATTAGAATTATGTGAATGCAGCGGCCCCTATACTAAATTATATATATGCTTTAGGGGATGCTAAAACAAAACCATCACCAAATTCACGGAAAACTTCAGATCCAAAAATGCCAAAAGCGACGTTTTTGAACTTGACCACGCATGGCAACAAATTTTTGGGTAATAATACGGTCCGGATCCGAGATTCCCCACCACCCTTTATCAGAGCCCTCAGGTGTCCCCTCAATTTTGAGCCCTTCAACCCACCGGTTATTTCGCACACCTTTGGTCTGGCAAGTAGCAGCGTGAGAGTTAAGAAGACCGGGAAAAAACGGCGTGGTTCGGCCAGGAAACGGCACAATAGTACGGAAACTAATAGGGAGGAACTGTTTTAGCAATTTCCAAGGAGTGCTTTTGAGAAAATGCAAAAAGCTAAATAGTGACAGACATCTAAATTCATGTTTTTTCCTCAAATCTAATAAAACTTGTGATATAAAACCGACTGAACGGCATTTTTAATTAACGTCTTAGCACATGAGGGATCGTAGGTAGTGTTATCATCTCCTTTATCTTTAACTATAGGGTCTTATCGGAATCTTTATTTACATATATACAAACTAAACTATTTTTACTTTGTGCCTTAATTTATAAAACTCAATAAAAATTAATGAAATCAAAATCATATATTTCCAAATTAGAATTGAAAATAAAATAATCCGTGCTGGATATAATTTTGACTGTTTTTTCCTAATTTTGTCTTGAAATAAAGCTATTATACAAATTTTTACTTTAGTTAGTAAATGTTATTATATTCATAAATATTTCTAGATTGTATATTTTATTTATTTAAATAAAACTGCACAAAACAAGCACTATACAAATTATAATAATTATGTCTAAAATTTCTACAACCATAATGATTAAATTAAATAAATATTATATACATTAGGAGGAGGAAGAATTATTGTGCATGTAACATTTTATGGATTAAACATTAAAATGGTAAAATTGGATATGTAAAATTTGACATTTTTTTTCCCCTACCTCTGCATTTTCATACAAATAGTCATATAAATTTATAAAAATATTTTAAAAAATTGGTTGTTTAATATAATTTAAAGTATTTAAATACAGCTGGCAGTGTTTTAGAATAAAAATCATTAAAAAGACTTTAAAACACTAAAAAATCTGAAATTTTTTATATAAGGGCACGCGCAAAGTGAGTTTTTATTTTCGCGAAATTTTCGAAATTTTGAAAAAATTTATTTTATAATAAAACGCAAATTATTAAAAAGTTGCCAAACTTAGTTTATTCACATAAAATGCTATTTATGAAATAAAAATTTTTAAAAAAAAAATAAAATTTTCAGAATTTTCAAAATTTTACGAAAATAAAAACTCACTTTGCACGTGCCCTACACATTAAAAAATATTTGCATTAATCATGGGTTGTCAATTTCCGATCTGAGTTTGTCCTCAAGCTCCAATAACTGCAACCTCGATTTCTTTTCGTCTTCAATGAGTTTTTTCGATTCTGCCGCAATTTGAGCCATGTTATCAAGGACTTGTTGATTTTTGGACTCGTTACCGAGTGTGATCGTGGCCTGTTAACATTAATTTGCAAATATAAAAATTTAACCATCCCGTAGAGACACCTGATTAGTTAACCCGGGCTAAATTTTATTTTGTTAAAAATTTCATCCCTTTAATTTGCATTATCATTGTCGTAATTTAAAATTTAAACAAAGTCACGGCTATTTGTTTATTTTATCTTGATTATTTATTTAATAAATGGACCTCACCGGGTGCAATCATTTTTCGAGAACAGCAAGCAAGCCTCCGGTTTTTATATCAAAGGTCGACAAATATCAAGGTCAGAAAAAAAAGTTTCTAAAATAATAATGAATACATCCCCACGATGGCCTTATCTCATATATATTTCCCGTTTTTCGTAGTTTCCGCCTTCGGCTCCTTAGATCCGTCCATATCAAAAAAATGCCCTATTTTAACCAAATTGACAGATTTTGCGACCTCGAGTATACCCTAAAAAAATATGAGAATTTCCTTGTAACTTAAAATTATCATCTCAAATAATGAGTAACAAAATTCCTAAGTATGTCAAGCTCTATCAACATTTAGATTATACAATATATTTGGCACCCCAACCTAAATATGATCCAATTTATTAGAGTTTTAATATAAATATTATTTGATGTTGGAATTTACCAGTTTAACAATACAAAAATAATTTTTTTCAATATGTGTTTTTATTTCTTTTTTTTTTTTTTTGTATTGATATTTTAAAAATTTTCAATGTTTATAGATGACTTACTAAATTTGATTAGTAAAAACGGTAATTTGAAAATCTAAGGAGGCAAGTTTGATGTCTGTAGTTAGCTTGTAAATCTGAAAAATTGTTTTGTGTAATCATATTACAATGACCAAAATGTTTTGTCAGGGCGAGAAGGACCTTAATTTTGGCTTGTGGAAAAATTGATTTCCACAATTCAACCTTGGTAAGTCCCATTTTAAACCGATATCCTAAACCCTATCATCCTATTATAAATTAAAGTGACGTTTTTTGCAACCAATTAAAAAAATGAAATTGTTTACAAGATTCTTAATTGTAAAATGTTTCGTACCTAGAATATTAAATTGTAACTTTTCTAACTGGGATAAAATAAAAATGCTATCTTGGGTGAAAGTTTTAATTTCTTAATAGAATATTTTTGGTTTCAAGTCTCAATGTCGCAAAAAACATCCTTTGTCATTACGACGTTTATATTAGCAGGCTGTGGTGTCGTAGGAAAAAACGAAAAAAAAGGTGCGGATAAATCATTCAACTTCACTCTCTGATCGAAGTGTGTGAATGGCAATTAAACTCTTTTAGTTAAATATAAGCTCTAAAAATCATTTATTTGGATTGATCAACGGCGTGTATTATTTTTTAATCAATTTTCGTTTTATTATTACCATTTTTTTTATCCTGTCATTAGCATCGATATTAAAAATGCCATTTGCAAAATTAATACTTTAAAATCAAATATGGGTTTTTTGTAATATATATTTTTATAAACTTTAATAAAAAAAAACAATATTATTGTCTGATAATATTGAAGGAATGAAAAATATTAAATTGCAAAGGTGAACAAAATTACTAGCCTTTAAAATCATAAATTTTACTAATATAATATAGAACTAAAAATAATATTGTAATGTTTATTGTTAAAATTAATTAATTTGTAGAATTTAAAAAAAAATTATTTAAGGTATTTTTGACAGATATGTTCTAATGTGTATATGTGAATTTTTTTTGAGAAAACGGTGTATAAATCTTGCTAAATTTAAACCCAATCTCAAGACCTATATTTAGTTGACACGCGTTTTAAGCCCTTCGAAGAAATTGGAGGAATATATTAAAAATTTATAACCTTGTATAGCAACTTTTCGAGTTGCTTAATTTTGTCCTTGAGCAAATTGATATCGGCTTGGTAACCTTGTTTGTCAAAGTTACGACGTTTGAGTAAGTTTTGATATTTGGTTTCGCTCGCTTTTAATTTTTGATTTAGTGCCTCATTCCGGTCCTAAATAAAAGTGGATAAAACGATAAGGAAATAGGGAGATTTTAATTTTAAAAAAATTTAACATTCAAACTACACATATAAAAAAGCACATCTCCGTTTGTTTTAATAAAAAGAGCAAAAAAAAATATCAATATAACATCATTTCTTGTTTTTTTTTCAAAATTTACACAAAATTGCACATAACCTAATAAAAAATTGACAATGGCGGTATTTTAGCCTGCTATTACACTGGACAACAAAAAAAAACAACATTAACGATTTTTTGAGGGTTTTGTAGAGAATTTTCTTGCGATAACGATTCCGCGTTTAGTTTTTTGTCCAATGCCTCCAATTTTTTTAAGCTCGTCCAAAGTTCAGAAAAAAATTCACAAAATTTCTAAAACTATTAATTTTTCAAATAATCTATTTGCATATTCAGATTCCTTATAAAAAACATATCGAAAAAAGGTTATAACCTAAAATTATTAGCAATTCCCTTTCAAGTTATTTAGGATCAAAAAACGGATTTTATGACGAAAACCACTAATTTTATAAAAATGAAAAAAAAATTAAATATTATAAAAAAATGTAAACCCCTTACGTTAATAATGAATGTTTTCGTCAGCTAAATATATTTTTAAACTTTTGTTACTACCCATAGATTTTATGATATAGAAGCCCAAAATACCCCCAAAATTGAAAACCTCAACTTTGACACTGAATAACTAAAAATATGAGGCATCGGCTAAAATTCTGGTTTCATATTCGTGATTAGCGCCAAAAACTTGACCAAAAACCATAATTGCCATAAATGATGCTTAGGGTCGTCCAAATTTTGTTGTCCAGTGTTATTTTTGAGGGGAAAAAATTTTTATTAGATACAACAAGAAATACTATTCAAACTCGTGTTATCAAAAAATTTGAGGCTATTAAAAATAATGTTTAGCAACATATACATAATGGATAATCTTGCAAGTTTTTCAAGCTAGGTAAAATATAATCCGACAAACTGTTAAAAAGAGTTAAAACTAATTTCAAAATTCAAAGGTAGAAAAGGGCTATAATTAGAAATGGGCATATTTATTTATTTTAAATCGCCAATATGGAATAGTTTACCGAGTAAATTTGACGTTCGGCATTGTATTTTTCGGTCAGAATTTCGTATTCGTTTTCAAGTTCAAGCACCTTTTCCTTGTAATATCGAACGCCTTCTTGGGCAGCTTTGAATCTTTTATCGATGGCAGCGTCCTTATTAAAAAACATATATTATTTTACAATTTAGTTTTGTTCGGACAAATTATATAAGCTTTAATCATACTTGAAACTATTTTAGCTTGTTTATAGCCCAACCCAGATAATTCTAAAATTTTAAGCAAGCCCGCCCGTCTTTAATTTTTTATAAATTAATAAGGTAAAATTATAATGGGGTATTATTAAAATTTTAAATAATACAGCAGGTTAAAGAAAATGTAAAATGTTATATTTTTAGACAAAATATATCATATACAGAGCCGGTCCGATTCATCTTGATTATATTGGTAAAGTTCATT
Organism: Acutogordius australiensis; assembly: GCA_030555515.1. Taxonomy (NCBI): domain Eukaryota; kingdom Metazoa; phylum Nematomorpha; class Gordioida; order Gordea; family Gordiidae; genus Acutogordius; species Acutogordius australiensis. The sequence goes on along the minus strand of CM060242.1, from coordinate 38,179,564 downwards.
GAATTTTATGGTTTGGCCTATTGAGGGCGCATTTCAGAAGCCTTACCTAAGACACCCGGAACATATTAAAATCTATTTTAATAGGACAACTAAGTCTAAATACTTAACCATTAAACCTAATCATATTCTAAGGTTTCTAAAAATACAGTTAAGTGATTAATTTAGGTTAATGCATTCAACTAATACCGACTAGAAAAACGGATTAAAAAATCAATATAATTATTGACTAGTTATCGGGAAGGAAACACTAATTTGTAATATATTTATTATAGCCAGGTATAAATATAGATTTTGGCTATTTTTAAAATATTTAAACTGGACAACAAAATTTATAGCATAATTTAGCATTATTGACATTGGCCATGATGGGGTTAATTAATAATATTCTCCAAAAATTCATATTTCATAGTGATTTTAAAATTGTTAAGTTTTTTATATTGCCAATAAAAAAAAAAGGGCTAGGAAAAAAGATAAAAACACTTTTCGATATAATTTCTTTACTATTTTTTTAAATATTTTATTAAGGTTGAGGCCTTTTGTCACAACATTTGTTTTCGACTCATTATCATTCGAAAGTACCTTGATTACAAATTGTAATTAGTTTAAAGTATTTTAATATAAATATTGAATTGGATGAAAATGGTTAGGTTTAAATATCTTTTATTATTTTTTCCAACAATTCAACATAACACAGAATAGTTTAGGCAATGTCAAAATACCCTAATCATAGCTGCTACAAATATTTTGGTCACGCGTTATTTAGGTATAACATTCAAAAAACCGTATAATTCAAAAAAAACCTTAAATTTATCCTGTCCTAATCCAGTTAATTTAAGCGATAGATTGTCAGTCGAAAGGGATGTCGTCTTGATGCCATTTTTGGCGGAAAGATGCTCACCCGGACCGGTAAATTGACGGATGTGTTGAAGTTGAGACCTGAGTTCGATGATAGTGTTTCGGAGCGAGACCTCTTTCAGCTTGTAGATTTCTTCGTTTTTATAGTAAAGTCGTTTGAGATCGGCTAAGTCGCGGGCCGTTTGACATAACAATTCTTGGGTCGACGTTAGCCTACATGCAATTTAAGGTATGTTAGCACAAAAAATTAAAATTCACCCAGCAAGCATAAGAACGTTGTGGTTTAGATTTCAATTCAAAGCTCAGAACATCGGTGAAATTTTTTGGTGGAAAGTTAGTCGTCTATGCCAAAAGTGCCACTATCACGAGCATGTTACTCAAAAAATGGAACACAAATTCAACAAATAGAAAACGAATTGTGTTAGAAAATTGATCACCAGTTAATGATGTTACCTTATTCGATTGCTGCCTGGCAATTTAACATTTACATTGCTCATCATTCTTGTACAAACTCAACTATATTCGGGCAAGGAAAGCGGGTTTATTTTGTGAATTTTATTTCTTTGCAAGTCAATTGGAGCGAAATTAAAAAGGTTATATCATTTTAGAACTTAAAAAACATCAAACACACTATTAAAAATGTTTTATATAATTTTCTTTGTGTCAATTCACACTGTATTTTAATTAGATATAAAAATTCCAAAGGCGCCGGAAAAATGATACAGTGTAAACGACATGGAGCTAAAAATCTACTTCAATTGCAAATGGTATCATTCCCTCTTTCCACTGCGTCTCTTTTCCAAGGTCGATATTTATTTTTTGGAGTAGAATTGCAATTGCTCTAGGCGACATTTGAACCCTGGGGTTAGGATTAGGTTCCAATACCATAATACAGTTCAACAAAAAAATTTTGAGTGAAACGATGGGCCAGGCCAAAATTTAACTATAAGCAAATCAGATCTAAAAATGTGGCCTGCTTAACATAATTATAACAAAAATTCTATAAAGAATCCTAAATTATTATGCATCTTAATGTTTTATGTTGGGTATAACACAGGTCAAATTTTTGAGAGTTATGAGTATTACAGGAATCAAACTCTCCTGCCATCTTAGGGATTTTCAAATCAGTTTACCGTTTTTTCTAATCAAACTTAGTTAGTCAGGTTTAAACATTAAAATTTTTAGTAAGGCCAAAAAAAAAGATTTAGAAACAAAAATAAATTGAATTTTTTTGCATATTAACAACAGCTAAACTGTTAAATTTAAACTTCAAAAATATTTTTATAAAACACCGATAATATATTGTGTTGGATTTAAGTTTGGAGATTTTGTATTATCTAAATGCTGATGTAAGAGCTTGATAATATAAAATTATTTAACATTATTTGTAATGATAAATATAAGTTACAAGGGATTTTTGTATGAAAAAAAAATTCAAATTTTTTATTTTTAGCATATATAAAAATCTGTCAATTTTGTCAAAAAGGCCATTTTATGGATGGACCTAAGGAGCCAAAGGTGGAATAAACTAAAAAAAACGGAAAATATACATGAGATAAGGCTATCTTTAGGATGCATTCTTTATAAACTATTTTTTTGTAACATTTTTTTTGTTGACCTGTATTTTTAACCAACCAAGCTGAGCACCATTTTATTAATAGTTGATAGCCTACTGGTAGTCCTAATTTTAAATTTGTTAATGGGATATGTAGATTTTTTGTTACAAGCAATGGACCTAACTCCACCACATTTTTTGGTGAGAGGGTGAATTGCTCATTTGATTATAAAGCCTGTATATAGATTGAGTTTTAACATTTAAACAGTTGGATCAGTATGAGATTGAATTAAGATTATAAAATAAATTGCTGAGGTGGATATTTAAGACCTTTGAAAATTAAGGCACATGGGGTTAGGAGTACTTGATGACACCACATTAATTAAGACTTTATAAAAAAAGTAAATGGCAAGTATAAAACATCAACTAATTTGATACCTTTTAATGAGATTTTTTTGTTTAAGTGATTCCTTTTTGATTTGTTCTTCAAAATTTTTTTCATTTAATCTTGTATCTTGAATGACTTTTTCTAACTGAACAGATATAAATTTTCTTTGTTCTTCGATCTCTAATTTTAAGGCTTTGACTTGTAATTCATCTATTTGAGAATATTTTCTATAATTTTTATTTTAAAAAATCTTTACTTTTTGTCTTTTGAGCCTTTTTCTGATTCTAAATTATTAAGTGTGTAGTAACCACTAGTTTGACTTTTAAAAGTTTTAGATTTCTAAAGTTATCATTAAACAAAATTAAATCATACACTTTCATCTGAAAATAAAATTGTTTCAAATTCCTGTAGCCTCTTTTTATTTTCTATATTTCTTATCTTAAAAAATAAAATTAAATAATTGTTTACTCTCAATTGATCATTTTCTGCATTTAATCTTAAATTATTTTCCTTTTCCTTGACCATACAAATTTGCATTTTATTGATTATAGATTGGAGATGAAATATTTCTTCATTTTTTTCTTTAGTTTGCTCCCAATATGTTTGCTAAATATTGTATAAAATATATTTTTCTTATGCATTTTCTAAAAATCATAAGCTAATTTAAAAAAGATTCCAGTCAAAATCAAAAACTTCTGCTATTTATTTACTAAATTGTTTTATCCTTATTCACAATTGTCGCATACCTATTGCCTTATGATTTAAAGTATAGTTTTATATAATACATCAAAATAAAGACCAAGTATAAGTAAAATTATTGAACCTGACTTAAACTATTTTTTTGAATTTCATCAATTCTATTATCTAAATTTTTAATTTCCTTTTCACAATCTGAAGCCTTGTTTTTATAAAAATCCAAAAGATCCTGAGTAGGATTTCTATCGTTATTCATGCAAAAAATTTAAATTTTTGAATATCGTTGATCATATGATCAAATTTATAAACCGAATTTAAATATATTCGAGTTTTAGTTATTTAACACATGTTGGAGTTAGGAGATGGTGAGAGTAGATTTATAATCAAAGGCATTGAAGTTATTTAGTTGAATGTTATATAAATTTAGAATAACATTCGAATAGATGGAAGGAAAAATAACGAGTACAGACAAATATTTTTGGAAAACAATGTTTTGCCTAACTGCAGTGGATCATCCCATATAAAAATTGTAAATTAAATTTTTTATTCAAATTTAATTTTATTTTGCTTCGTTGATTAGGCAAATACAGAAGTGATGGTCGGAATAAAAACAGAAATATGTTCACCTGATTCAAGCAATCCTGATCAAGGAATAATAGATTTTTATATTGAATGGTAGCTTAATTCATATTAATTATTAGTTCTCCTAATTCTACAATAACCTATACAGATAAATCTAGTAAAGAAATTTGTGAAGAGATAAAATACATATTAAAAAAAATATACAAAGATGCAATAAATAGACATGCTTTACTAATACACCTTAAAGAATTTTGCTGGAAACTATTGATAGAGATCTTAGTAATTTTTTTTTAAATAAATATAGATTATTCAATATAGTGGCAATATATTTGATACAATTTCCTTGGGTGTTAAAGCTGCCTTATGGGACCTAAGAATTCCAATTGTTCAAGTTAAAAAGGATGAAGATATTAATAAATACTACATTGAGCTCTCTGATAATCCAAATGATGATTTTTCAATTGATACCAGTTTATGTCCAAGTTTAATCACATCTACCAAGGTAAGCATGATCAAAAATATATGAATTCATATTTTAAAATATTGATTTTCTGTAGTTAATTATTTTTTATAATACCTAAATTTTAAAGATTGGTGGTTACCAAGTGATTGATGCATTGGTTGAGGAAGAAAGCTGTGCCATAGCTAGCCTTGTAATTGGTGTATCTCCTGTTGGGCAAATTGTTTTTACCAAAAAGGTGGGAAATGGTAGCCTTAACCCAAATAGCATTCAAGAAATGATCAAAGTTTAATCAATAATTTGTAATTATATATATTTAAATATTAAATATTGGTTTGTCTAAAATTGTTATTAGTCACTGTAATTGTGATAACTGTCTATTATATTTAACATATTTTATTTATAGCTTGCCAGTGCAACTGGTATTGATGTTCATAACAACCTCATGTCGATTTTGTCAAAACACACAAGATAGCTATATGTTCCAGAAGAAAAAATTTAATTAGGATATGTTTAAACTTTTTAAACAATTAAATCAAATTGTTTGTTGCAAATTACATAAAAATAAATATAGGTTTCAATTAAACACTATTAATTTTTTTAGACTTTTAATATTATACATTTTTAATAAAACACTTTCCTTTGGTCTATATTTGTAAGCCTGCCATAAACAAAATGATAATACAAAAATGGCAGAATGAGATTCAAAAACTAAATTTTTTTTTTATTTAACTTAAATTTTAATTATGGTAAGAGTTTCTTTTTTAAAGTTGTGAAAAATATATAACATAAATGTGGATGTTGAAGCTTAATATAGTTGACAATTCAATATTTCAAGTAAAGAGTTTCGAGGCCACAAGCTTTTGCCATCATCCTTATCTCAATAAATTGTGGAAAAACGGAAAAATTATAGATATAAGTCCTTAATGTAGATTTTTATGCGGTTTCAAAAATTTGAACCTAAATATCCGTTGACTGGTGTATTATCGTTTGATGTGTAGCCTAATATTTTCTACTAATCGAAAGCTCTAATGAATTAAAAATTACATAAAAATAGTTTATAAAACAAAATATTAATTTTGATAACAATTTTATTTCTTAGGCCGTTTACCATTCGATCAGGTCCTATGCTATAACTTTCAAAGTTGTATAAACGGCAAAAGTTTTTGAAATCAATAATATAAATAACAAGATTTTAATAATTTTGATGTGCCAAAATTTTATGGAGTCAAATTTTTTTATAGCAAAATTCAAAATGTAATAAATACGTTTATTGTTTAAATTTAAGTCTTAACAAAACGAAAATATTTAATATTATTTAAAAGGCCATTTTAGTAATTTCTAAGATTGGCAATTTTATATAAAGTTATCAATTAGAAATATTAAAAAACTGTAAAAGAATTTTTAGGGCTTTAAACCACTTTTTACAGCTCTCATAAATAACTCCATCATTGATCATAGGTTAAAACTCAAGTTTTTTTAATTTAAAAAAACCGACTATACAATGACAAATTTTTATTTAACATTTCATTTATATATGTATTATTTGATATTTTAAGTAAGGATAAAAATAGATACCAAAAATGCGCACAAATATAGGAGGGACAAAACAGTCTGAAGTAATTTATTAGTATAGCTAAATTACTTTAAAATTTAGGAATTTCCTAAAACCAATTATCTGTATTACATAAAAATAATCATATTCGTTTAAATTTCAAAATTAAAAAAGGGCAAAGAAAAAATTATAATTTAAAAAAAACAATAAATATAAATCAAAAATATTTATTAGATAAATAAAAAAAAATGTAAATAAGGGGTTAAAGTTTGAAACTGTGTAAAAATTTAATTAAGACATTATTGAATCTAGTTAAATTGAACTCAAATGGCATTCAAACTCTTTCTTATGGCCATGAATAAAGCTTTAATATTTACAGAAATTTTTTAAAATTATTTATCTAACCTCAGATTTTTCCTAAAAGTATAAGAATTTATATATAATTACACAAAAATAAAGGGGTGGTATTTTTCTAAAATATTAAATGCAAAATCTTGCTATTTACTAACCAATATGAACTACTTAAACCGTCTAAAATATAAGAAAAGTCATTTTTAAATACACCAAGGACAATAATGTTTTTAAAATGTTTTAAAATACTTTTGTAGGCTCAAATATTTGGTTAAACAGGTCAGGTTAGATCAAAATATAGGAGGGAATTTAAATGCGTAAAAGATCCATTTTTAATTAGGGTGTACATAAATAAATTAGGACATAAGGATACATTAAGCAAAGAGGGAAATATAAAAAATAACATATAAATTAGATAGTGAAGACATTTAATTAGCTGTTTCAAACAATTTGCACTTTATAAAACAAGGTGAATTAGAAAGAATTGCATCTTAAATGAGTGACTAAATATAATAATATACATACATGTAAATAACTTATTAAGATAAATCATTAAAAAAAGTCACAATAAAAAAAATAATTTAAGAAATTCATGAAAAGGATATATTAATTATAAATTTAATCAGTCAAAATTGTTTCTGTTAAATATTATTGAATTAATGTTATAAATAATAAATTACAATTATAAATGATCAAACACAATAGCTATTAGCAATTATTTTGTTGTATATAAAGAACCTAAATACAGAATTTGTTAGCAATCTAATAGTAAGTAATCACCATGCGTCTGTGTACCTAATATCGCATTCTTGAAGGGCGGGCAATTTCTCCTAAAAACATGACATATTATAAGTTGAAAAAAATAAAGTCAAAATAGAAATTAACGTTTTATAAAAAATTTATAATACAATGTGTGTACATACCTTTAATCCTTCAAATGTTTTAGCCGAGAGATTGGTGCTATTAAGATTAAGTTTTCGTAGGTTTTTCATGGCTAAAAGATATTTTAAGTAAAAATATTATTTATTTGCTTGCAACAAACTTATTTTAAGACAAGAGAATAAACAAATTTTTTTATAAATAACTATAAAGAATTAGTCAATCAGACATACCTTTTGAGAAAATTAAATATAAGAATTTTCTAGTTCCTAATTTGGTGGCCAATTTGACGATAACATTAAATATGCAAAATTTAATATAAAAATAGTTGGCTTAGCACTAAATTAATTATAAAGAAGCTCAAGTTAGAAAAAATATATTCTAAAATATATGCTGTACAGAAAAAAGTTGAATACACATATTTTAATTTTTTGAGCAAATTAATTTCAAATTAATACATGTAAGGCAAGCCAGTCCCTTATCGGTAACGGGCGTTTCACACAAGTTTAAGACTTGGAGTCTATGCAAGTGCTCCGTGATGAGTTGTAGGCCGGCGTCACCAAACTGCGTCGACCAAAGGTTAAGGTATTTGAGGGAGGGCAGTTTGATGAGCAACTCGGCACATTTACTGGTTACATGAGTGAAAGCGAGGCTAAGGCATTCGAGATTGCCGAAAGAACCTTGAGAAAGAATTTTCCGGAGGTCGTTATCGGTCGATTTAGCCGGTAGGGTCAATCGTTTAGGGCCACCTTTTTGTTGCTAAAATGGGAAACGATAAAATTTTAGGGATTAGTTTTAAAACAAGCGAAATATAAATAGTTCGGCAAATAAAATAAAAAAGCTACTTTTTGAAATCAAACCTAATATTTTAGAAATTTTTGAATCCTTACTGTTTTTTCTGGTCAAACTTTTTAAGCCAGAATATATTTAAAATTTCAGAATATTTTTAAAATTTATGAAAAATGATTTGTATATCTAAAGCTGAATTTTTAAAACTTAGAAGAAAATAATTATTTTAAGCCAGTAAAAATTGGGGCTCATATTGCTTAGGGTGTATCTGTACAACATAAATATGGATATTAGAGTATACATTAAGTCACGTTTATTTTTAATATAGAAAAATTTTTTTTAAGAATTCTCGAGATCGAAAAACAGTCATTTTTACCAAGGCTATGACGTCCCGGCCCAGTGCAAAAAAAATATTAGAAGAAGGCTATCATGTAGGCTTATTTGCGGCATTTTCATAAATAACCAAACATTTGTAAATTTAGACCTATATTGGTGACCTTTATGTTTATATTTATTATTAATTGTTATAAAAACAATAAGCTCAGTTTTTGAGCTCTTCCTCAGCTGTAGATAAAAGAGAAGCTTCTACTTTTTATAATATATAAAAATGTCGATACAAAATTAAAGTTTGTTATATTTTAATCTTTCAGATAAAAAAAATATGAAACATACCAATTCTCGCAAAGCGGCCAAACGATCACAGAGGTCGGCATACAATTTTTTGCCTTTGCTCGTTGAATGCAGAGTGGTAACAATTTGGAGTTTAAGATCGTGATTATCAATCGTGTCTAGCTCAAGCATCGAACATAATACCTTTTGAAAAATATGAGTTAAAAAAAATAAAATGTTGTTTAAATAATCACACCAATTGAGGCATAAAACAAAAATCTCCAAATATCAAAATTAAATAAAAAATACAAGTTCAATTTAATTGATCCCCTATTATATTGTATAATCACTTCAAATATAAAAAAAACGATTTAAAATGTAATACAAAACAAATAAAATAGTTACTTCCATGGCAATTTCTTGTTCGCGTAATGCTAGGAGCATGCATGGCCCAAGCATTTTATTCATGTGGGTCAGAAATTTTTTGCGCTTGCAGCAGCAACCCATAAGGGTGGTGAGCTAAAATTGAAATATAAAAAATAAAATTTAACAAATTTTCGTTATTAAATAAAGGCCAAGCAATATTTCACAAAAGACTTATATTTTTTTGTAAAAAGTAATTCTTTTTCGTTTCAAAAATGTTATTAAAAAATCGTTTAGAGTTTTTATATATACGACAAAATGTTGTTTTTAAATTATGAGCTACAGAACAATTAAAATTATCATCCTTTTATATATTAATGCAATTATTATATTCAATTATTATAATATTTCGACAAGATTGGCAAAAAGAACAAAAAAACTTTTTTTTTTGTTATTTTATAATTAAACTTTGAACATGCCCATATATCATATGAAAAATCAAAAAAAAATGCGTTAAATATACTTAGTAATTTTATTTTCTTTAAAGAAAATTATCATACTTAAATTATAATTATGTGTTTGAACAGATTTTTAGCTACTTTCTCAGTGAAGTAAAGTCACATTAAATGTAATATTAACCATTTCACAAAAGAGTTTTCCCTCAAAATAGTCCAAATCATCGTCAAACGTAGCATCATCCTCTTCCTCATCATTTTCCTCTTCATTCATGATATTTTGAGAAGAGGAATCCTCTTGATCTGATTCATAGTCATGGTGTTCTCTATGGATGACAGAAGAGGCGTTATTAATGTTATAGCCATTCATAGCGGTGCAAGAATCGGTATTGTTATCATTTATGGTGAAATCCTCGACATTATTATTATTAAAATTATTGTTGTTATTATTATTGGTATTATTTTGAGTGAACACGGGATTAGGAGTAGGCGAACGAGAGGTGCTAGATAAGAAAAGATCATCGTTGGCAGTTTGGAAGGTGGTGGAAGGGCTTGTAGTTGTATTAGCGTCTTGGCCATTATGATTATTATAATCATGCGGACTGTTGTTTGTTGAATTAGCTGTAGTGAGTGTATTGACGCGTTGCCAATTAAGGCCTACCACGGCTACTGGATCACTTTCATCGTGGCCGGAAGATGAGGAGGAGATGGTCGATGTATTGGAACAGCTACTAGAATCATCAACGTTAACGCTTTGGGTATTATCCTTATAGCCGCCAGAAGAGGTCCCTAAAATTTCGTCTGGGGGAATGTATTATGTGAAAACTAATGATAGGCATGAAGATGTATCCATGAAATAAAACAGTTTAAATAATAAGCTTAAAAACTTAATAAAGAATATGATATTTTATTGATTGTAGCAAATTTCTTTTAAAGTTTGACCAATTTTTAACTATGTGAAAGAGATTGGAAAAAAAAACGGCAGAGGGAATATAAAAAGGGACATAAATCTATTTCTCTATTTTAACATCATTTCCTGACCAAATATAAAATCCTATGTGGATCTAGATAGGTAACAATTTGCACTTACATCCATCACATTTTCCATTAAGAAGTGTGAGTTGGGTAGATATTGGTTGAGAAACATTATTTTGGGCAGCATATAGCGGTTGATCTTCAATATAATTGATATCATTGGGTAAATCATGTCCGTTAATAGCGAATGATGGGCTCGGTAAACCTAAATCAAGGTAGAGAAGGTTAAAATAGCACAAAGGCTTTGCGATCCTAATCATATTTTTATTAATATATTTAAAAAAAATAAAACTAAAGTATTTTCTAACACAATTATTTTATATACCGGTTGAGGTTGATGGAGGTAATACATCCAAGGTCAAGGCGACATCACTGTCCGACAAGTGATTATAATGAGTTTCATTACTGGTAACTATCGTGGGTAGGGATTGTTTAGAATTTTGATTAGACAAAATGGGTATGGGTGTTGAAATTTGGTTATTATTATTATTAACGTTAGGTGAACTGGGTGCAGATATACCCCGTGGAACAATAGGCCTAGAAGGATTAGCGGGGGCAGTAATTGGAGTGGTATTAAGGTTATGGATACTGGTATTACTTTTATTATTTCCTGGACGTGATGTTAGGAGCCGTCGGTTCATAGTGCTCAGCGGCGCAACGAAAGATTGATTAAAATCGTAGTAATAGATCGAATTTGCCGGGCAAAACAGGTGGAGCCAGCCCTCTTTACCCTCCCGGACGCCCAAAAGGGCTTGGTGGACTTCGCAACGAGCATCTTTGGCCAAGTTGAGGATAACCTTTTCCATCCGTTTCATGAAGAGTTCGTGGCAAAGAGAACTAAAATAAGGTGAGAAACAAAATTAAAATTCTTGTTATAACGCGTGCAAATTTTGACTTATAAGGCGAGAAAAAAAAATAACTTACAAATTATGATGAGTTATGTTTTAATGGCTTTTCGATATTAAAGTAAAGTTAGACAACGGGGCATCGTTTAAAAACGAGCTTATGAATTTTTTTAATCAGACTTAAATTATATCTTAATTTAGGTTGTATTAAAATAATTAAGAAATTAACAAGTTAAAATCTTAAACATATCGCGAAATTAGAAAGAAAATAAAATTTACTAGTCCGGGAAGGGAATAGGTTGCAATAAGCTCGAAAGTAAAGGCCGCCAATCCTCATAAGTCGACATGACATGGATCATGGCCAAATAACATAAGAGACGCCTATCAATCTCCTTTTCTTTGATCTTGTATAATCTACGAGCTTCCATAGATGAAATATTATTTGTGTTATTGTTATTGATCCTTCCCAAAGCGGGGTAACCACCCCGGCTATCGTTTGAATTGTTATGATTATAATTTGTGGCATTGTAATTTAGGTTAGACGTTGGATCTTCTTCAATGTTAGTAGTATCATTGGTGTGATTAGCTAATAAAATGCTTTCTCGGCTTCTACTATTCCTGGTGCTGTGATGATTGGTATCTGGATTTGGGTTAGAGGGATCGAGGGCATCTTGTTTGAGTCTTAAGATAATTTAATATGTAAATAAAATCTTGAATGAATGTATAACTCTGTTAAATAATATACTGAATTAAAATACTTTACAATTTATTCAAAAAACAAAGGCTCTAGCAATTTTGTTTTAGAACAAGCGTTTTATTAATATATTTTTTAGCAAAATTGTAAATAAAAAAAAATAACGAATTAAATTTTATTTTTTAAAGTCCCGATATAGTTTTTTGGAATAGTAATATGTAAAAAAAAAACATATGCTAAAAAAAAAATTAAATATATATTTTTTAAACATCGTATGATAACAATAAAATAATCTTTAACAAATAAATAGTTCACTTTAATTTTTCGTCGTAACACGAATAAATGCCGGAGAGAATGACGGAAACGAGGTTAGGCAACAAGCCTGGGTGTGGACAAATACTGGCTGGCCCATGCATGCTATTACGTTAAATATTACATATTTATCAATTATAAATATGAATATTAAAAAAATACTTTTTATTAATATGAATATAATAGTAGTTTTTATCACTTAAATTACACATATCGACAAATTTTAACTTTCAACCGGGTGGTGACCTGTTAGATGGTAGAATAAAGTTTGTGTATAATTTTTTAATCCGATTGCTATAGTTTCGTCCAGTACAATAATTTTTGGCAAAATAAAATTCGCTTATAAAGTTTTTTTTGACTTAAAATCACTTGACCTCGTCTTTTAAGTTGTAAAAACATACATTTTTTATACATTAGCCAAACTTATTTAAAAAAATTTTTATTTTTTAAAATAACGGGTCTCTATTTTAATAAAACCAAAATTAAATGAGCTAAATAAAATAAAGTGTATCTTGAAAATCGACTTTGTGCTTAATCATATATAAAATACAATTTTAAAGTTTGAACACATTTTTGTATTTTCAAAAAATAACAATAGTGGTTTAACGATATAGCAAAAAACGACAAATGAATACGATAATAGGAAATAAAACACTATTAAATCAAGTATATATTCCCATATTTTTTGATTTTTGTTGATATGTGTTATAAAACATATAAGAGAGTACAAAAAATTAATCTCAAAGATATTGCAAAATTTTAATAAAATTTAAAACTTAATTTTTTATAGTTTTTGCACAATTAAGGTAATGTGATTTCAAAAAATGGCGAATGGATTATAAACGACAACTACTATTGCCATTTTCAAAATTTATTTAATCAGAGTAAAAAAAATTACTTTTTAACTAGCTGTTCAACCACTTCTATACCATTATTTTGAGAATTGAGGGCTTGAATATACTCTTGCACGAAAATTCGCATTTTAGGATACTTTCCAAAATCTTGCAAATTGCAGCACTATACAAATATTATATTTAATTAATCAAGAACAAGATTCGAAATATTTATAACTCATAAATAAAATTAAAACGAGCTCATAAAAAGGCTTTTAGCTAATTGGAAAAACAATAATTATTGAAATAAAATATTAATAGACAAATTTATAAGCCAAAAGAGGTCATAAAAAGGTTAGAATTAATGATATGGAGGCTTTTACCATGTTATGCTTGAGTATTCGCTGAACGACAGAAGTAAACATATCAATAATAACCGTAGACCGGGGGCTATCTTTGCAATGCTAAAATGATGGATAATATTGTTTTTATATTAGAATGTACAATAATTATAAAAAAAACAAAAAAGTACACAACAAAAAGAGAATAATAAATAAGATTTAATATAGTTAAATAATATTGATAAAAATATAGTACATTGGAAGTCGTCAGCATATAAATATTGAACTCAAAATCAAAGCAAATATTTATGATGATATTTTGAAAAACAAACTAACTTTAGTGAAAAAGTCACAAATTTCGGGGGAGGGATGATTGTTTTCAAGAAGTGGTGCTAAGGCTGTAATAATGCTTTCATGGATGGCTTTGGGTATGCATTTATTCTGTAAAATAACAAATCAAAATAGAAGTTAAATGTTTATTCAATAAAAACTATACATAAATAAAAAAAACAAACTTTCAAAATTTAAAAGCTCATAATACAAAAAAAGAAGGTGTATAATTCCTCTTAAAAAGGTCATAAAATGTTATCATTACAGATATATATATTTAAAATTTTCCACATTATAAATAAATTCAAGGTAAAAGATAAAATTATGGACTTTTTGTAGTAGGTCAGAAATGAGCTCAAGCGGTATCTGGTGTATTTCCTCGTCCTGCAATGGTATGCTCATGGCCAAATCGATTAGGTGCTATAAATTAATCATTCAATGACAATAGATAAATATAGCTGTGTTTAGTGAGACGAAATGAAAAAAAATACTTTCAAAGGGCAAACTTGTGGTTGATTTAAATCTAATTTTTTAAATTTCAAAAAATATTTATTTTATTTATGTAATATAAAAAAATCATACAAAAAAATCTTAACTAGGCTTATTTTTTCAATAAACATATTTATTTTTATAGTAAAATTAAAGATGTTTGTATGTGATTGTATTGATAATTCAAAAAAATGTTAGTTATAATTATTGTAAAACTTTTTTTTTAACCAAGCTTAATACATAGGATTTAGGTTTAAAATAAAATTGCTAAGATAGTTGATACCTTAATTTCACGCGTAAGCACCTCTGGTCGGGTAGTATTTTGGAGGATTTTTGAATATTTTAATACTTGTTTCTGTAATAAATGTAATATAAAAAGATGAAATATAATTTTCTAATAATTACCAAATAAAGGTAAAATTTTTTGATAATAAATAAAAAAAAATATTAAAAATAAATAGATTTTGTACTTTCCATTGGAGTGAATGCAACCATTGGTCCCGTAGATGTGAATTGTTGACCTAAATATAAAATTATTGTTTAGCAAGATAAAAATAACCCTAATGGTAAAAACGGTTTAAAAAATTTATCAGTAATATTTTTGCAAAAAAGTAATAGTCGTTTTATAATATTGACAAAATGCCGTTTTTAGATTAATAAAATGTTTATATCAGCTAACTGGGTTATTTTTATTTTTATTTTACGAGATAGAAAAAAACAAAATAAATTTTTTTGCTTTTTTAAATATGAAAACGTCCTTTATATAAAAAAATTGCCAAAGCTCTTATAAATTTTTGGAATTAAAAAGTTCACTCGATGTAAGGGCGAGAGCAGAGGTTACAATACTCGACGAGCACAACCTCAGTTGTTTTTTTGCGTTAAATTGAGGTAAGCTCACAACACTTCTCATATATCAATCAAATTTTCAGTCATTTTTACATACAAATTTAATAAATTTACAGACACATTTGGGAGTTTATTCTTTTTTTTTCTTAAAAAAATTTTTTATTTAAATTTTAAAAAATTTTTCTCAAAATATAGAAAGGAGTTGAAATAAATCCAATTTTTCAATTTAAACTCACTTCTGTTTTTTGGTTAGGTTAATAAAAAAGGAATGGATAGAAGGGATTGGTTTGGTCTAGTTTTATTTTTATTTTTTTTTTTTTATTTTTTCAATAAAATATTTTTATTATTAAAAAAAAAAAAATAATTTTATATATGTTTGGGTGTGGGTTGGGTTTGTTTATCTGTATGTTTATGTTTTTGTTTTTGTAGACGAGCATAGTCGGCCTATTTACTCAAAAATTAGTACACATGTAAAACCACTATAAAGCAGCTCAGTGGACAGGCATTCCTAATCGATAATCTTGAAAAAAAGAGCATAAAGACTTAGGCCGCCGGCGCACGATGATCTCACTATTGCTCCAATGGCTTGAATGCTTTGCCCGGTTTTAAAGAGTCGAGGCCCTAAACGGGCATGGCAGAAAGGGTATAGAGAAGACTTCCAAAATCCAATCTTTTTTTGTATATAATCACGTGTGGTTGTTAATGTGAAATGACACTATTGAAAGCACAAATGTGATATTGAATAATGATGCAAGATTATTGCCTTTAACACTGAGACTGACCCGCCCTCATTTCCTGACGCAAGGAAATTAAAAATTAATGCAAAAAAAGACATATTTCAACAAAGATGCCCGAAATCGATTTCGCGAGAAGGGAAGCTAATCAAGTTTACTGTTTCAGATTTAGGAGGTTGAATTTTTTTTTGACATGTCAGAATGATAGTTTAATTCGGGAAAAAAGGGGGCGGGCTAAATTATTCTGGATTGTGTCAAAGGGTTTATATTTTTTTTTTAAACTGATAGGGCTTCATGAATAATTTATTGAAACAAAGCGTTTTAAAATGAAAAAGTCTTTTATAAACACAGAAAAATAATATCAAAAAAACTTAGTTTAAGTGTTTGGGACATTAAAACAGACAGAATAATTTAGCGAAAACAAATTTTAAAAATTTAAAGACAAACATGCGAAATATATAAATATAAATGTTTTCAATGTTAAAATTGCAAAAAAAAATGAATTTTCAATTTTTATAAATAAACTTGCCAATAAACAAAGTTGATTATTTCGACCAACATTAGGTTAAAATAATAGTCAAATAATATATTATGTATATATATAGTTCTTATATGTTAAGTTATAAATTAGTCAATGAAGTTAGGTCTAGTTTAAAAATAGAATGTTCTTACTAAACTTAGCTTTTCAAACAAAAGCAATCCTACTTTAATGGCCTCAATTCCTTCGATATTTGGGTAAAAATTTGGATTTTAAGTGGCAATAAAATACACAAAGCCAAAAATTGAAGGCTCAAAAACGCTTTTTAGTATTTCATCGCAGCTAAGTGCCTTTGGTCGTATTTGTCAAACACTGGATAAAATTCTTCAGTATATATGATTGCAATTAAGTTAAAAGGAAAAGAGCATTTAAATATTTTAAAATGTTTTTATCAAGCAATAAATGATAATAAAAAGTATCCTACAAAAGAAGGCCATTTGCAACAATAATAAAGCAATTGGTTTGAGGTTTCACCCATACCTATTTCCATATGGGGGCGTCTTACCCGTTTAGGGCTTTGACTAATTAGCCCGTGCAAAGCAATTTATTTTGCCAACGGATTATATAGTATAACTTGCTCGCACGCCGGCAACATAGGTTTTTAGCTTGGGCTTTTACCTTAAGCATTAAAGGCCAAATGCCTCGGCAGGGCACTCGGCTTGGAAAGGATTGTGAAATGGTGGTACTGCTATCAACGGAAGAAAAAAGCTGTATATGCACTAATTCAAACCCAAACCTCCTGTAATAATATAATTGCCACTGAGCTATCTCATCCTATATTTGTATCAATAAAAGTTAACTTGCAAAAAACTTAAATCCCTCCATCTCCAACTCCTAAATCTACCTTAAATAGTGAACTTGAAAGAACCCTATCATAATTCCGATAGACTAAGTAAAATGAAAAATCAACCATCATTTTATTAGAGCACAAGATAGGTGATGAAAGGTGCAGATCATCAAAAAGGCAGCTCAACCTTGCTGTTTAAGAAAATGGTAAATAAGGTGGGCTGGAGAAAGAGAGAAGAAGCTTCGGTGAAAAGAAGGAAATTAAAATCGATATTTAATTAGTTTGTGGGGAGGGGACACTGTTGTCTCCTCTAGGTCCTATCTATCTCCTTTTTTCAAAGAGTGTGTATGTCCTTCTTCCGACAAAGTGGGAAAAGAATTAAAAAAGGGGACCGTAGAATAGATAAGGAAACTAAATAAATAAATTTTTAGATAAAAGAAAGGCGCCAACCCCTACTTTAATTATTCTTATCATTAACATTCAAACTGCTTTATCTTAAGCCAACATGGATGTTATTTTTAGCGCCTAGAGTGGAAAAAATGAGATAATGATTAAAATTTACAAATAAAATTGGGCATTTCTTAGCGGAAAAGGGAAGCTAGGAAATAGATCAGCCAAATTTTAATTAGATGATATTGCGCATGTGAATAGGTAAAAATGCATGTATAGAATTAAAGGTGAGGCTTAGATTTCAAATTTGTGGGAAAATTAAATAAAGTGATTATACATTCATCAAATTTGATACCAACAATTGCATGAATAATAAATAAACTTTTAATAGACAATTTTTTCATTCTCCTACCTTTGATTAGACAGGTCAAAAAATTTTTGAGAGTTATGAGCTAACTATAGAGATCAAACCTGCCATCTTAACGATTTTCAAATCCGTTTAAGGTTTTTTCTTTAAAATAAGTTAGTCCAGCTAATAAACATTGGTAATTTAAAACGTCAAAAAAACAAAAAAATTCTTAAAAATTTCTTTTTAGGGTAATCTCGAGGTCGCAAAATCTGTTAAATAAAGTTTTTTTTAATATAAACGGATCTTAAGAGCCAAAGGGGGAAACTAAGAAAAACGAAATATATATGATAGGCCATAATGGGGATGCATTCTTTTATGTTTTAATAAATTTATTTTGACATTGATTTTTGTTGACCTGTGTTATAACACTATAGCAAAATCTTTTGTGATTGATATTAACGCCATACTAAAACTGCTTATTCGGGTAAAGAGGAGTAAAATCTCATGTGTGTCCTAAACCCTCCGGAAAAAAGAATAAAGTGCATCTTTCTCAATACTAATATCTTTTGACCGCATTCTCCCACACTACGGCATGCAGACTTTGCTACCATGGGAAAATGGAAAGCAAGCGTCAATTCACCTGTTTATACCCACCCTTTGTCCTTCATCTCTTGAAAGGATAAATGCACTGCCCCTTAAATTCTTTTTAATAAACTCCGATCAAAGCCTATTGGGCTAGTATACCCAATCACCTAAATTAAATGCTAAGCCTTATAATGGTCATAATTGAGGTCTGGTATATTAAAATTTTTTAAAGAAAAAAAATTAATCGTAAAAAAACTTATGCTGATTTATCGATATAAAGATTCAGCTTACATATATAATGTTATTTGCATATTTGCCAATCACTCATATTATCAATTGTAAGCAATGGAATTCAAATAGCAATGGTCTAAAAAAGAGACTTTCATAAATAAGTGGTGCCAGAAAAGAACCAACTAAAACAGGGTTTAATTAAAAAAACCTATGTGTTTTTGGAATCGACCAAAAGAAGATTCATTACTGATTTAAAATGGAAATTCTCGCATAAATTAATATTATATCGGGGTAAATTAAATTAGCTCTATAATTAAGAAAAGGATAGGTAAGCAATCTAATTAAATGAATGCCTCAAGTTTATGGAACGCAAAAGTCATACAAAAAATGCGCATAAAAGATTATCATTTAGCCTAAAAAAAGTAAATTAAAAAATGAATTGCAAGAATGGCCGCAGCCTTGGCTCAAAAATTTCAAATTTCAAATTCTTGGAAATAATATATATATCACGTGGCAAAAAGATGTCTTAGATATAAAATGTTTTATGTCACATTTACACGTCAACACACACATCCTTTATTACCTTGATTAAAAAAATTTATTACTTAAAAATTGAAAGTAAGAGATAAAAAAAAGATCCAAAAAATGTTTCTTGAACTGAAAGATAACAAGAAAAGTCAAATTCATAAATCATTTATAGATCCAATCTCTCAACTTAAAATTTTAATAATTTAAAGTAATATTTAGTATCAAAGAGTCGTAGGCGGAGGCGAAAAAAGAATTTAAAAAATCAGATGGAAAGAAATATGGGTAAAGTAGTGTCCAACAAAATTTTCATTTATATTTTTCTTTTTGTAAAAAAGCGTTTTATGTCAAGAGAAATTTTTTTTATAATTTTTGAGAATCCTAATGAGCTCTGAACGCGCCCTAAAATAAGTTTACGCTTTAAATTTACAAATACTTGTAGGAGGATGCAGGCGTCAGGTATGTTGATTTGCACGCAAAATTTTTGGTTAGAGTCCCATCGTGACATGATATGAATGTCCTCGATAACAGAGTAAGGGATCGGGGTCTCCATAAAACCGACATTCTAAATAATTAATGGTATATTTTATAAATTTAAACAAAAATGCCAATTAAAGGGGTGGGATTTTAAGGTCAAAATTTTGAGGTCCTGTGCCCAAACCTAAAATTTTTTGACAGTAAACTAAAGTAATGACTACATGTGTGGTGTTATAGTAAACAAATTTCAATGGCACAACCGTGAATTTTATAAAAACATAAAAGAATTTATTGCTGGCCTTATTTCATATATATATTTGGCTTTTCTTAGTTTCTTCCGGCTTCGGCTCCTTACATCCGTCCATATCGAAAAAATGACCTTTTTTGACCAAATCTAGAGATTGAGAATACCCTAAAAAGCAAAAATTTAAAAATCTTTTTTTATATTAAAATTCCTTGTAACTTATATTTGTCATATCAAAAAATAAGAAATAAAAATTTTTAGTATATCAAGCTTTTATATCAGCGTTTAGATAATACAAAATATTTCGCGTCCAAACTTAAATACGACACGATAAATTATCGGTTTTTAATAAAAGTTTTATTTAAAGTTTGAATTTAACAGTTTAGCTGTTGTAAATATGCAAAAAAAAATTTCAATTAATTTTTGTTTTTGAAAATTTTTTGTATTTTTGGTCATTATATCTAAAAAATTCAATGTTTATAGCTGACTAACTAAGTTTGATTAGAAAAAACGGTAAACGGATTTGAAAATCCCTAAGATGGCAGGATTGATCTCCGTTATTAGCTCATAACTCTCAAAAATTTGTTGCGCTGTGAATTCGTAGCGAACAATTATAAAGAATGCAACCAAGTCAGCAAAAACCCAAAAATGTTCTAAAATATCACGACCTGAACAGTTTACAATTTTTAGACCCGACCACTAAAAGCGCAAAATTAAATATTTGAAATTGTCCATTAGGAAGGTTAACAACAAAAAATACTATGACGGTTTTTAATATTAATCAATGGTGATTACTAAAAGCTAATTTATAAAATGATTGATCACGGCATTTTGGAGGGTATAAATACCTGGTTCTAAAATTAACAATGTTTATTTTTAACACTACCTAGAATTGTATTTTAAGAGAAAGAGAATTTAAACTGACTTCATAAATATATTGGACACACACAAAATATATCCAAGTACATTTATTATTAGTTAACAAGACTTATAAAAAATGATAAAAAAAAACTAAGCAAAGGCCGTTTTAAAGACACAACCTTTAAATCTATAAATTTCAGGCTTTCTGCTAAAAACTAATAATATGAATAGGAGGGTTTGGCTATAAAGCCCAAGTACACGGGCTTAAAATTACCACGAATACGTGATATATACCTTATATCCTTTGAAAGACTTACGCTCAACTTAATCAATAATTAATTAGAACTCAGGTGTAAAAATTTGTGGTTTTCTGGCACGATCATATCGTTAATGGGCCTTGAAAAAGTTAGTCGGCATATTTTTAATAAGGCCAAAAAAAAGCAATAATGTAAAGTGGTTAAGTAGTAATTGAGAAGAAATAACGTATGTTGCAATAACAAGCAAGTTTATTGATTTTATTGGCTGCATGAAGAAGAAGGAAAAAACAGTTTTCTCCAAGGCACTTTTATTAAAAACTTACAAAAAAAATCATCATGGTTTAGTTTTTTTTGCTTTTGTATTAACAATGTTATTATCTTAAGCTAACTCAAACTTTTACGCTAGAGATCATAATAATAATGGTACGGGTGAAGCATGCTAATGTTAATAACACCAAACAAACCTCGTAGTCAAAGGGCATAGGTAAACAGAAAACCATTAACCTTCCACCCTTGCCCTAACCATTCATTCATATTAGCTTTGTTCATGTCTCATATAAATAGGTACGTACTCCTGTTTGTTAATTAAAAATTGTCAATTGAACTAAAAAGCTGCGATATTTTTTAGGGCAATTTCTTTAGAGTTCGATGTATCGAAATAATTTTCTTAATAACAAAAAGACTGTCAAGGATCCGACAAGACCTAAAAAATATACAATTTAAAAATATAAATTCAACTTACAAGTGTTTTTTTTTTAATACTATATACGAATTAATTAATAAAGTTTCAACCGAGGACATTTTAACAAAGGTTAAATATCAAAACGGTAAACAGTATATTTAAAGTTTATGCACTTAAATAGACTTAGCTTGTAAATTGAGATCAACATAATTAATAAAAAAAAAATGTTAAAAATAGAAAATAAAACCAAATTTAAAAAAAAGAATAAAACTAGAGCTAATAATAAATATTCCCATAGTGTAATGACGTCAGAGGAAGGATGAGTAACTAGATATTTATGCCAGAAATCTATATTATTCCAGATTTCTAAAGATAAACTAAGTTTACCATTAAATTTTATTTATAATCATGCACTTTGCGGTTAAGTATCACAAAAAAAAAGGGAAAAGAAGATAAGGGTTAAAAATTGTTAAAATGTTAGAGGGGAATTAAGAAAAAACAGATCCTCCATTAAATATGGCGCGATGTTTTATATGAAGATGATCGGCAGCTTTGCTTGAGTTAAAAGAATCAGAGTCCTAAACGGTGGCGCACTTATATGGCGAGGTATGGGATAAACCTCAATACCAATTGTTTTTTCAATATGAAGATGCCTATTCGGAGCAAGCTACGAAAGAACAACATTTAATTATTTTAAAAAGGCAAAATAAACAGTAAAAGACGCGTTTAAAGTTCATTCATTTATATGAAAAACATTGACCACTATTTTCACAAATTTTCTCTATATTTAATAGTTGATTAAATATCCATATATTAAACATAGCTGAAAATCATTTCAATATGCACCTTTGGAAAATAACGCTAAAAAATATTTTCCAACATATTTTAAATATTTTCTAAAAAAATGAATGAACTTTGTACACGCCTTAATACTGAATGGATTTTAGAATTTTATTAAGGTTTGATCATTTTAACATTGTTTTATATAAAATGGGAGTAGGGGGAAAATGGTATTATGACTTTATTTATAAAAGTACCAGAATCACTTTACTTAATTGGTTCAATAACATAATAATATTAAAACTAATGATAATGGTGTATCAAATTAACCACATTTTCAGTTAAAAAAAGGGCGCGACATGTTGGAAGGACATATATGAAGGGACTCATGGGCCTAAAACTTTTTCAACACACCATCTGTGAAGCAAGGGAATACATTTGTATTGATTTTCCAATAATTTTGTCCCGTTACATATATAAAAAAAGAATAGGGAACTAAAAACTAGCCTTTTAAAACGGATGCTTTAGAGAGCTGAAAGCACGACGAGACTTATAAAGTTAATGTCCATAAAATGACAATAATCGAGCTGGGCTGGTTCGTTAACACATCTAGGAAACAGAAAAAAATTTTGAAAAAAAAAAAGTCATATAAAAAAAACTCATTCCAATAATGTTTTGGACATAAAAATTTGTTATAAGTGTACAACGCAACTTTGTCATGACAATTTCTGTAATAAGGGCACGTGCAAAGTGAGTTTTCATTTTCGTAAAATTTTAAAAATTCTAAAAATTTTGAAAATTTATTTTTTTTCAGAATTTTTTCAAAAATTTTTTATTCCAGAAAAAGCATTTTATGTGCATTAAATTTGGCAACTTTTTAAAAATTTGCGTTTTATTACAAAATATTTTTTTACAAAATTTTGAAAATTTTACGAAAATAAAAACTCACTTTGCACGTGCCCTAAAGTGAAAATAAAAAATTAAAAATTAGCTAAATCTAAAAATGACAGACAATTCAGATGGAAAATCTTTACTCAGTGCGCAAAGGGCCAATTGAACTATATACGAGAACACGAGAAATAAATTAGGAAGTGGATAACACTAAGTTTGACCCATTGCAATTTAGGGTTGAATTAATGCAAAAAATAAGCAAACTTCCTTTATGACAAATTTACATTTTTGGGAGATTTGAAACTGGTTTACAGTTTTTATTGTGTACATTGGTGATGTAAACAAACTATAACATATTAAAAATAAGGCAAAAAAAAACTGATGACGGTCAAATTACGTAATATGCAAACCGCTATTTTAACATTAAAAATGTTTTTAATCTTGCCAAGCTAAATAAAAACTAAAAGGTATTATAAATGATTAATAAATCAGGTCTAAAAATTGGGATTAGTTGCCTATAGGGTATAATTGAATTAAACAAAATAGATATATTGGGAGAAAATAATCTTGCATCACAAGCAGCTAGGTGACCTCATTTGTCGTCCCATATTATTATAGTGTGTCTATATCGTGAAAAAAACCATCATTGAAGCTGTTATATAAATGCATTAAAACGAAAGACACAATTTCTTGGTGCCTTTCTATAGTTCCCATACATTATTCATCCTTTCATTAAATTCAGATGGAAATGAAGAAAAAAAATGATAAAAGGGTCTCTGAAAACGGGTTAAAACTTTGAGTGAATATAGGATTAAAGAATCAACTTTACCTATTTTGAGATGTAATGCGAACTAAATAATTTGAGACAATATATATGTGACTACTTGCTTTTTAATTAGCTCAATATAAGAAAAATTGACAACGAGAAAAATTTTGGCTTTGGGAAGCTAATTTAACAGTCATATTTTACATATAATCATATTTTCAAGAGTCAAATTGGTGAGCTTAGTAATTCTGAAAATAAGCAACTCTTTTAATTTATGATTTTTATGTTGAATGAAAACAAATTCTTAAACGAGCATTAAATTAATTTGCATTTCTTTACAAAATACAAGAGATTATATTTTATTCAATTGTAAAAAAATGAGAAATATGAGCTCACCTCAATATAATGCTAAAATACAGTGTTTGAATTTATTATTGTGACCTAAGATATTAACATTAATTTTAAATTGAAAATTTGGTCAGCATACACATTTTATACTTGTATTTTTTGTTTTTATAAACAACTATAAAATATGACAACATTAAATATAGTTTAATTACATAAGAAAAGTTGTTAAGCGCAACCTAATGTATTTATATGACTAAAATTATAATATTTGCATAATCAAAATTAAACTAAACAAGTATAATAATTTATTAATTAATCAAAGTAAATTTAAGATACATCATGTGGCCAAATAGTGTAAGATCAATTTGGCTTAACAATGAAATTATAAGTCTGGAATATCAAAAACCAATCAGATTATATATAATAGTTTTAATTTCTATGTATAAGGGTTAGTAACCTTAATGTTATAAAAACTGGTAATTTAAAACCAATTTATCACCATAAATAACTTTAAACAAAAAAATGTAAGTTTGGGATGGTACTATTTATAAAATATTATAATAAAATGTTAAAATTAACACCCAAAAACTTAAAGCCAAAATGATTATCAGGATATATATTTTATTATACAATAAAAAAGATTCAATAATTATAGTATAATTAATACTCAAAAAAATAATGTTTACGCCATGTATTCTATGGGACTAAATGCATAAAAAACACAATATAATAATTTACTGATAAAAGTAAATAACAATGTTAAAAAACTTACTGATGAAGAATATATCTCTGTTGGTGAGAGAATTATATAATGGTTTTCCCATCTTCTTAATAAGTTTGAAGATAAAATTTTATTTATAATATTACGTGAATGATTTATTCTACATAAATGCACATTTCCCTCATTTAAAAGCTTAAACTTAGGTCCAATTGAACGTCGTGGAGAATGAAAAGTTTTTATATTTTGAAGCTCCAATAATTTGACTTTGTCAACTTTGTTACTTTCAAACAAAGATATTTTGTGTGAAGGAAATATGGTGGAATTGGCTGAAGATGAAAATGGTTCAGAATTTCTCCTAAGCATATTTATATCCTGGTAGGCAGACGATAATAATGTGTTCATTTTTTGATCAGGACTTATAAGCCATCACGTGATTGACTACAGCCGATGTCATGAAGGAACGATGCAATTTACACGAGATGTCGTCCTAAGGCCACATTTTTTTCATCTGTTTTAAAAATAACCATAACCCAATATTTTTAATATTATAAATACAATTTTTACTACCTTTGTGTAACTAATATGCGTTATAAAAGTGTCATAAAATTTTAATAAACAGAAAAAATTAGAAAAAATGACTGTTTTTATCATTAAAAATAGCAAAAAAAATTTCACTATTTATTTAATTAAATTTACCAGTCATATTATAAACATTCTAAACAATTTTTATATTATTTTAATAGTTTATGAACTAAATTATTATGCATATGCAATTATTGCGCGTGTTAATAAATAAAACTAGGCAGATATTATATTATGCCATTTTTTTTATTAAGATATAATAACATCAAATCTAATTAATTATTATTAATTTTTTTGTTTGGATTAATATTGTAAATGATATAATAGAAAATATTCATATATTCATTTTTAAACTTTTTACCTATGTTTTTTGAAATCGTTTTGCATTTCGCAATAGGAAAAAATTGGTAGCCCAAGTGATATGGTGGGGTTTTTAGGACTATTTAACACCTACTACATTAAAAATTTTAAAGGTATGGACTTTATTTTTTATTATTAAAAAGAACACGTTGTAACTCAACGCAAACTTTTTTTTTATACATACTGTGCAAAATTGAAAAAGAAGTAAAACAAATTTAAAATTTTTCTATTTTATACTAAATAAATAACCTTTGAAAACAAATACAAATAATAAATTATTTGGTATTATTTACTCTAGACCATTGGCGTAGGAGAGGGGGGGGGTCCCCCCGCTTCCCTCCCCCCCCCCCAATTTAAAAATTTTTGTCACCCCCCCCCCCCCCCCCCCCCCAACAAAAAAAAAAAAAAAAAAAAAAAAAAAAAAAAAAAAAAAAAAAAAAAAAAAAAAAAAAAAAAAAAAAAAAAAAAAAAAAAAACCCCTCCCCTTACTCTAGACATTATAAACAAAATATATAAGTAAATTTTTTTAGGATTAATAGGGAATAGTAACCCAGTTTTTATTAAAATTAAATATAATGTCTTAGACTGACATTTTAAGGCTATAATTGTTTTAAACAAAAGAGACCACGTGGAGTTTGAACCCTGAATTTAAATAAATCTGCTATTAACTTCTATATATTAGTTTAATTTATTATAATACAATAAGTTTGAACAAAGCCATAAATTTATCGTGTCTTTAAAACTTTAATAATATTTAATAAATCGTCGCGCTCGTTTGAAAAGTAATGCATTAGAAAAGCTAATTTGTCATATAGATTTTCTTTCTCCTTTTCCGTCATTTGCAACTGATGCCACATGCTCTTATTGCTCTCTTCGTAAGCTTGTATATATTGGCTAAATGAAATTAACAAATAATTAATATTCCAAAACAATAACAATTTTAATTTATAAATTATAAATCTTGAGGACAACATTAAAATTATCAAGGGTTATTTCTTACCACCACATTTTTAGACCATGTGTAAATAAAAGAAGGCTGAATACAAATATTGATAAAAAAATTAATTATTTAGCTATATGGTCAGAAAAGACGAAATACGTCCGATTGCAAATTCTTCAATTTATCAAAAATTTAACTTTTGTTTTAGTTTTTAGGTGCAATTTAAATTTAACACTTCTTTCAATGAATTCGCTGATAACATAAAAACCGTATTTGTTAAAAAAAAATTATCTTAATATTAAGCCAATTGAAATAAGTGAAGGTTTTGGCCAAAGTATGGACAAAATTAGAAAAATGGTACAAGGTTTTAGGATGGCACAAAACACGAACACATTATAGTTCCTATCAAATATTTTGTCGATGTATATAAGATATAAATCGCCAAAATATTTGCTGAGGCATAACTGCAAAATATATTTCAAAGCCTGACATCTTTTCGTATGAAAGTAAAGTTGTTCATTTAGCTATCTTATCAAAACTTCATCAAAATCAAAATTTATAGGTACGATTTTTAGTCGGAGTATAATCACAATGATTGTTTTGAGATGAAAAAGGGGTGTTTTATGAGCCCATTGCTAATAATCAAAAAATTGTTTTGAATATTTTATTTTAGTTTTGACAAGCTAGAGTTAAAACCGTTCCGTTATATTTCAACCCGGTCCGTTTAACATATTTTTAATTTAGACCCGGGCCGGCCTGCTCAAGCCCAGCCCTGCCCGGAATTATACTTCATAGCCCGGTTAAGGCCCGGATATTATATCGCAAGCTTTAAATTTTTTGATTAATAAAATCTAGAGTGTAGAATTAATATCTTTAATCGCGTGATAATAATTTCTTCATTTTGAATTTTTTACCAATATTAAAAAAAAAACATGGCAAATAAGATGTGAAATTGGCTAGGCGTGTAATTTTTTTTTTCTAATTTAGACCCGACCATTTTTTAAAATTCGGTTAAGCCCGGTTTGTTTTAAAGGCTAGCCGACACCGGAGTGGCAGGTCTTGAGGGTCCCGACTTTTATCATTAATATACGTTTTTCAATTTAAAATTTATAGTTTTTATCCTTTATAATTAATAATCACAAAGAAAACAACAAAAAAAGAAATATCTATTTTAAATTAAATATTCGATTACCATCTAGTTATTGCAAAGTTTACGTTTTTAAAACCATAATGTTCTATCAGACAATCCACAATTTAATGCATTTGATTGCAATGCAAAAAATAATCCGCTTTGTGAAGAGAACCCTGGTTAAACTTGAAATAAATTTTGCTAAAAATTAAAAACTTTAATGAAATATGCATTAAAACTGCATAAAATTTAATAAAAGTATATTCATTTTTTACAATGAATTTGCCAATGTAGGATATCTTGTTTGCTCGCAGTCAAAATTGAAAAATAAGGGTACCTCATGTAATTTACAGTTTGCGACAATTGTTCAGTCTTAGGATACTCCATCATAGAGAAAGGAGAACGTGATGATCCGTGAATACCATTTTGATCTACCATGTTAGCATTAAAAGGAACGTTGCATACTGGGCACACAGCTGATACCACACTTATTTGTTCGGTCGTTTCCGTCGTGCCGTATAGTTCCTTTTGTTTTTGTAGAAGTGAATCAAATCTGTTTTTCAACGTCTCGGTTTCCTTTTCATTTTGCGACATTGCATTTTGGTAATTAATCTTAGCCTCTTCCAATTCTTTTTCAAGCTTAAGTTTATCGACCAGGTGTTCTTGGTGCACCAGTTCCAATTGCTTTTTTAGATCTCCGTTTTTAGATTTAAGATCTTTTATAACCGCTTCCTTTCTCTCTAAATCCATTTTAAGGCGATTTAATTCTTGATCCAGCCTGACATAAGCAAATAAATCATAATCAACGTACAATGAAAATTAAAAAAAAATTTAATATAATAATATTACTCTTTTAATTTAGTTTGATTCTCAGTTCCTGCTTTCTCCAAGCTTGCAAGTCTTTCCTCCTTTTGCTTTGCCGCAAATTCAATCTCCCGAGCGTTTTCCTCTGCTAGGATCATTTTGGCCACGAGTTGGGATTCACGTTGTGTCGACATGGGTTGTCGATTGTAAGCCATAAGGCTTTTGTTTTCCGGCCAATGGGTCTCTTCTTCGACATTTGACAGCTGAAAGTCTGCGGCGTTTTCTAACCAAAGGTAATTGTTGCTTTGGCGCGAAGTTCTCTGCTGAGAACTAATTCGTGATTTATTTGCATCGTTCCTTCTCAGGCTGGTTAATCTTGACGATGGAAGAGGTGTAGATGACTTGCGATCTCCCGCTTGCATCGAATGAATTGATCCTGCCAATATAAGTTAAAATTTGATGTTAAAGAGAATTAATTTGAAAAATTAAAAGAATAAGAAAAGCTGAATTTGTGGTAAAAGCATATCAGCAAATTTTAACTTTCGGTTGAGATAATAATGTTCCATGTGATAAAAGGATATAATACTGTGCTATTATAAAATCCGTTTACCGTTATCCCATAAATCTCAATCCAAGCCCAATTTTTTGGACCACAAAATTTTTATTTATTTTCGATTGGGAAAATAATCTTAATTTGGTTAACGTTTTGTTTAACCTTCTTGAACTGAAGATTTTTTGAACGGTCCCCTTAATTTCGTTGTCTCGGCAACTGGGCTATCCAATGACAATGATACATCAGGTTTAGCAAATTTTGAATCTTTGGTTGTTGAAACTTTTGTGGGATTGGCCGGTGTCAGCCAATTATAAGATTTACGGTCACGGGCAAGACTTTCGCGATATTCAGCTTTGGTGAGGATTTCCAATTTTTCTTTCGGGGTGCCCTTAGATCTAGCTTTCTCGGGCTGGGTTATTATTGGCGTACCTCCGCCCTGCCTATCAACTGAATAAAACGTGCAGATAAATCCATAAACCTGAAACTAAATATATAAATAATTTGTAATTTGAATTATATACCCCTTGGCATGCTAGGTTACATGTGGGAGGAGAATTTGCATCATATCAATAAAACATATATTTACATGTTTCATCGTCAATCAGGCTCGAATACGAAATCACGTCTTTTAAAGATGACGCCTTAATAGACTTTAGCCCGTTCAGGGGCCCTGCTTTAGAGAGATTTTCTTTATCAAATTGATTACAAAGTTCGTCTTTTACCTCATTCTCTAATTTATTCGTGGTGGTTCGGTGATCATCTTCCGGCCTTCCATATTTATGAATGATCCGAATTCCTTCTTCTCCCGTTGTCCTACTGTCGCTTGTTTTAAAATGATTCTCTTCTTGTTTGTGGAAAAAGGTAGTTTCCTCTTGTTGCCAGGCACCTCGAAGTGTTTCCCGTTCAAAGCCCATGATTTCTCGCTCAGCGTCTTCGATGATTCGTTTAAAACAGACCCCACACGGTGGATCCAATTGTTCAGTTCCTTTGACACGGGATTCAGCTACGTCGTTTAGGGCAGTCTTAAACGGCGAAACTGGCCTGTGATCATCCAAAAAACTACCAAAAAAACTATTCATTAAAATATTGTTTTATATGTTATACTCAATATTTTATACAAACATTAATACATATTGCGCTAATATAAAATTAGTGGCAATATATATATGCGTTGATGATTGTTAACTCCAAATGTAAGCTCCTAGGCTAGCGCCTTTAGCAAATGATATGTCTAATAAAGATCAAAAAGTCGGGCATGGCCGAAATTTTCACCAGGTCTGGTAGACCGGGCCAGAATAAAGGATCCCAGGCCAGGCGGTCCGGGACTGATAGATAAAAGGATTTACTGACCGGATCGGGCCAACTTTATATATCTCAAATTTGCCTTAATAATTTTTTTTTATTATACAGGTCAACGAATATCAATAAAAACAAAATTTTATAAAAATATATATGAATACATCTCTATGATGGCCTTATCTTATATATATGTTTCGTTTTCTTCGTTTCTTCCGCCGTTGGCTCCTTTGATCAATCCTTATCGAAAAAATGGTCTTTTTAAGAGATTTTGCTACCTCGTGACCTAAAATTTAAGAATCTTTTTTTTATACAAAAATCTCTTGTAAGGGCACAAAATAAGTTTTTATTTTCTTAAAATTTTGAAAAGTTTTATTAAATAAAACGCAAATTTTTAAAAAGTTGCCATATTTAGTTTATGGACATAAAATGCTTTTTTTGAAAAAAAAATTTTTTTAAAAAAATTTAAAAAGAAATAAAATTTTTAAATTTAATTATACAAAAATAAAAACTCACTTTGCACGTGTCCTAATTTATATTTGCCTTCTCAAATAACGAGTATTAGTATGTCAAGCTCCTCCATCAGCATTTAGATGGTACAAAATATTTCGTCCAAACTTAAATACGACAGATATTATCGGTTTTTAAGAAAAATATTATATGAAGCTTACATTTAACAGATTAGCTGTTATGAATATGCAAAAGAATAAATCCAATTTATTTTTGTTTTTAAATTTTTTCTGTTTTTTTGGCATTTTTTTAAATGTTTTCAATGTTTATAGCTGACTAACTAAGTTTGATTAGAAAAAAAACGGTAAACGGATTTAAAAATCCCTAAGATGTCAGGTTTGATCTATGTAGTAATCTAATAACTTCCAAAAATTTGTTGACCTGTGTTATAGTTAAAATATTAAATTTACCATGAGCGATTAAGGGTATTACTTCCACACTCTGTATTTTATTAATAATTTTAGAGAATATAAAATTTCTGGGCCGTTTTTGAATTTAAGCCGGGCCTAAATAAAAAACCAAGTTCCGAATCTGGCCGAACTATAAATTTAGGCGTGAGCCTCGCCATCGGGCTGGCTTGGTAGGAATATCACGGCCTTAGTAACACTTTATTGTCTTAACTTCTGATAATAAAGAGGTGTCTAAACTAGTGAAAAGTTTAAAAAAAATAAATTTATCCTAAGTTATATTACAAAGGGTTGTTTTAGAACTCAAACCTTTCCATGATATTCCGGCCCGCCCAGCCCGGCATATTTTTAAAATTAAGCACCCTGCTCGTAAGGTTTTTTTATTCTAGGCCCGGTCCGATTACCCGTAAATTTTATATAGCAAGCTCTAATTTTTTGTTCAAATACTTAAAAAAAATTATAGAGTATTTAACGGATGGGGAAAATTATAACTTTATTAAGTTACAGTCGTAGTTAATTATTTTAAACATTAACTACATTTTGGTTAAATTTTTAGTCTTGACTATTAACTTTATGTTAAATCAATATTGTTTTTTACATTAGTTGAGTTTCATCTTAGCCAAATATTAAGGCCAACTTATGTCAATTTTTTGGTGTATTCTGGCTATAAAAAATTTTTAGTGACATAATTATAAGAAATTTTTAGATTCGATTAGGAATGATGCAAGTTTAAAAGCATATTTAATAAAATCCAATTAAGTGGTAAATCCATAAGCGTAATATTTCGACCTGAATTGCCTACTTTGTAATCTGAGGCCTTTGGGCCCGACCTGGCCTGGCCTAAATTTACAAATACTACCCGATAACAACATATTTAAGATAAAAAATTTTGTTTTAAAATTATCAATAAAATACAGTGTAGAGAAATAATACCTCTCATCGTATAATAAGGGCGCGTTCAGACTCATTTCAAATTTTTAAAAAATAAAAATTTTATTTAAATTTTTAGATATATTATTTTTTTTTCAGAATGTTTAAAGACTTTTTTAGAAAAACTATTTAAATGCTAATAACAAAAATTGGCGACTTTTTGTAAAAATTTTAAAATTTTAAAAATAAAACGAACAGAATCTGAACGCGTCCTAAAAA
The DNA here is from genome assembly GCA_030555515.1 of Acutogordius australiensis. Classification (NCBI taxonomy): domain Eukaryota; kingdom Metazoa; phylum Nematomorpha; class Gordioida; order Gordea; family Gordiidae; genus Acutogordius; species Acutogordius australiensis. The sequence continues at coordinate 38,146,406 of CM060242.1, read as the reverse complement.
ACAAGGGATTTAAAAACATATTCGGGTGCACGGCACCGGGCTGGGCGGACTTTCATGTTCTGAATCTCTTGTTCATATAAATCCAACTTATTTTTTTTTGGACAACTCTAACCTTTATAATAATTATAATACCCTTTTTCAGGGCGCGTTTAAACTTCATTAAAATTGAATATATCTAAAAATAATATTGGTCGAACGTTGAAATTTTTTTTATGGGTTACAGCTTTTTGAGAATCTTGTTGAAATGATTATCAATTATATTTATATATATTTAGTAATAAATTTAATAAAATTTCGAAATATACTTAGAGCAACTGCTCCAAGTGTTTAAAAATATTGTAAAAACAATAGTTAATAATTTTTGATGTAAAAACTCAAATTTTTAAAATATTTAATTTTCGGAATATTTATAAATTTTTTGTAATAACGGATAAAGTCTGAAAGCACCTTCAGGTAAAAAAAATAAAGATTTTGTTAAAATAAAATGAAGCAACGAGTTTTTTAAAATTCCCGGCCTGGCCAATATTTTTCTAAATCGGGTTTCGAATCCAGATAATATCTATTTCAGTTGCTTGCAAGTTACTCTTAAATCCAAATAATAAGTCAAGCGTAGCCAGTGTTCTTTACAAATAAGCCGCTATTTAAACCAAAAAATCTATTTTTTGTAAATTGTTGCAAATTTGATTGGCGGGACTCACAAATAACTTATTTGACGCATTTTGATTCTGTTATTTGTCATGGTGACGAATTTCTCAGTAAATCCTTTACGCAAAATTTTTAGCCCATGCCTAGATAGAAATGTCGCAGAAATTTGGAGATATTTTATTTAAATATAATAAAAGAGTATAAATTTTTTTAATAACAAATTAAAATATATGGCTTAATGCTGAGCTTAATTAAAAAGTATTTGAAATAAACAAAACAAGGTTTCACAAAATAATAAGCTTTCATAAAATAATAACATTTCTTACTATACAAAATTTACTTATATTTGAGATTTTATATTTAAAAAAAAAACACTAGGATATTTTGTTAAATAAATAAATATTTAACAAAATACATCTTTCTATAAGCAAATTTAATTATAACTACCCGAATATTGTAAGTGGGAGGCCAAAAACTATTTAAAAATTCTGAAAAGTTTACTCCCTATAATAATGAGAAGTCCGACCAAATAAAGGAGTGAGAAAAATATTTTTAAATCGCCAAAATTTAAAATTTTATATTACTAAACCGCTTAGTAAATACTCGGCTAATTTTACACATCGATAAAATTCTTAAAAAGGTTTATTGCCTATTTTCGTGGCAATATTTCAAAATTTTAGATATTTAAGGCAACTTAAAAATAAATTGTCAATAATTTAAAAAAAAATATTATTTTTATTTAAAATTAATTAAAAAAAAGGCGACAATCAAGAAAATGTAACAATCAACTCATATTCATTTTTGGATCACGACATCTGGTATATTCCATCTATGTCATAATTTTAATTTTGTAATTTTAAAAAAAGATCGGCCTAACCCCTTAACGCCCTTTTAATCTTTTAAATAGCCGCTAACTCGTTAGGCAACTCTTTATATATCGAATCAGAAGAATTCAATAGGCGAAAAGCATGTTTTAGGTCGAAAAAATTGGGTTAAAAAATCACAATACCGAATTATTTAAATTGCTAACTTATTAGGGCCCTCTGATATCCTATACCAATAGTTTAATATGTTAATTAACTTTATTTTGTAATTTATAAACAGAGATGAATTCCCACACGCACAATTCTTGTTTCAACGCCACGACAGGCGGTAATCTTTTGCTTCTCTTAATTAATATATGATGGAATTCTTGCTTTTCTGCATTTAAAACCTGACATTTACATCTAAAATTATTACCTTTTTTGATGAAATCTGTAGATGCAAATATTGCAACAAAACTTATTTAAACCAAATTTTGTGTATTACTGCATAATCAGGTACAAGAAACGACAATATCGCTACAGGATCTGGGGAACTCAGTAAAAACTTATACCTATTTCATTGCACATCCCTAAGAGAGCAGCAGGGGTGGGGTGTCAAAATCTGTCGCCGTTTGAAATAAGGTTTTCGTTGGCGAAAATGTATTTGAGGTTAGAGCACAACGTTCGAAGACAAAATTATTTACCGGTTTTAGTGAAAATATTGCATCAAATTTTATAGTGGTAATACTTAAGACATATATCCCTGAAAAATTAGACCGTAGAATTGAAAATACAAACTGCTTAATTGTGAACACTTAAAAAATATTCTACCTGCGGAGATTTGTATAAGCTAAAAGTGTGGTAGCGCCAGTCAAATAAGCCTTAAATCTTAACTCTTTGAGACATTTTAACGGAACTTTCAACTTAGGCGAGCGGCATATGTTAATATATATTTCACCTATAAATATTAGTTAATCAACTCCCCAACCACGATGATGATAGGTTGGGGAGCCCTACTCCCGGATTTCCTGCGACTCCCATTCATGGTGAAGGCACGTCAGCTGATGGGCCAGTTATATCTCAAGCCCCCGTGGGCACCGGTTTCGGGACATTTAGGCAAAAGTTATTTGGAAAAAGTGAACTATCAATATATCTTATTTAACATTTATATGTGGTTCTAGAGATGACAATCCGGTATCTTATAAGTTGCGACCTATTTCAACACAAAAGTAAAAATCACTCATGAGTCATTTGATTTTTATTTATAACTCGGCGCGCTTCGACAAATTAGCCTAGATTTTTATCGGACGACATTTAGGTGCTTGCGACAAACTTATGTGCCTACACTTAAAATCAACTATATTGAGCCTGGTGGATACTTGGGTGGGTGAACGCCCGTAAGCTCAAAAAATTGTCTATTTTTCTGAAAGCCTAGGCTTTTTATTCTAGATCTCCAACAAGCGTAAATTCTCATTTAAGTCTAATAAGCGAATTAGTTGAAGTCAAAACAGGCAAAGTCGTGACGGGTAAACCATCCCTTAAGGAGGGAAGGCGAAAAGATTTAAGAATGCTAAAATGTTTAAGAGTTTTTATATGTAAGATGTCAGCCATGATTGCATATCCAGATGGTTAAATTTACAACAATTGACAAACGAAAAGCGTTACATGACCTTATTTCATTCAATCTTTGTCTTATAATACATAATTAGTTTGACTACAAATCAATGTCTTTTGATTTTATCAAAGAGCTTTAGCTTTATGTC